>WBMY01018179.1:1030470-1098755 GCA_013397315.1 Donacobius atricapilla | reverse complement strand
CGGCCGAGGGGCTCCTGGGCCGGCCCAGCGCCCGCTGCCCGGGGGCTCCTGCCCGGCAGCGCCTCGCGGGTGCGGAGCCCGGGCCGGGCACACGGGGCAGAACCGCGTCCTTCGCTCCCGCACTTCAGCGGCGCTGGCAGCGGCGGTAGCAGGCGCTGGGCGAGAGGCAGCGCCCCCCTTAGCCCTCGCTCTCTCCCAGGCCCATCCCGTCTCTGCTCCCCGCTCCACACACCTGGTCCCCTGCCTGTGCCCGCTCTCCGCAGCCCCGGCCTCTCTTCTCCCTTCCCTTCTTGTGGCTTCCCGCCTGCCGCTCCTGCCCTTCCTTTCACGTCCCTGCTTCTTGCACAGTCCCCTGAGACTCTTTCTCCTCTACCTTGAGTCTCCACCACTCCATATTTTACATATTTTTCTCTTTTCAAAGGCTTCTCTCGTTTCACAATTGCCCCCTTGACACTTCCCATCATCTCCATCTTAAGACCACAGGTCCTTCGGAAACCCTCACCCTTACAGGGCTGGCTGTACTTTGCAGCCCTGTTCCGGCTGCCCGTGGCTGGTAATGGCCCCTGTGCCCTCCCAGGACCGGGTCCCTCCCAGCTTACATGCCCATCCCCATCCTTTTACCAAGGTCACTCAGGGGCTGCAAAAATGTTGGTATTGGCACAAAGACAAGGCAAGGAACATTTAATGTGGGATAAGAGAGAGTGGGATGCATCAGCTCAGACTTAGTAAAGTGACCCTGGGACTACCTTTGTTTTTACTTGAGGATTAATATTTAAGGATGCAGGAAGCCACTTTACGTGTAATACGATCTTGCTCACAAGTTTCACTTCATGACAAAACAAACATTAAATAGTTGATGATTAAGTAATTTGCTATTTGCAGCCTGAGCAAAAGTCATGTTCAATATTTATCACATTGAGGGAACACTTTCTTCTATAAGGTAAAAAAAAACAACAAAAAAAAACCAAACCAACAAAAAAAACCCCACTAGTGCAGTTCTTTTGCAGTCTTTGTGCAATAGATTGGTACCACGTTTCTGAGGACAAAATGTGTATGAACAGCAGTCCCGAGGTCCCACATGGGCAGCACAAGTCCTGTCAGTAGAGATGTGTAAATAGGGAGGGCAGTGTTTGCAACCGTTGTGTCACCTAGCAATCCAAGAGGAATTTCTGCCCAAAAAAAGACCCTGCAACTCTGCTCCACCAGATCAGAGAGGCATTGCAGTGAAATCTATGGTAGGTAAACATCCATCAAATGAAAGCAAATTGTTCTCTGTAAAGCATATATGTAGGTGGCCACAGCCAGGGGATTGAGTGCTGATCTTACAATTTCAGTTAAAATAGTTCATAGGGCAGTAACGATTTTATTAAGCAAGAAGAGGATAAGCTTTCCCATTTTGGGGGAAGGTAGGTGAACCAAAGAAGGGGAAGAAATTTCTAACCTTTTCGTGATAAAGACTTTGCCCTTCTGAAACCAAGGTCCCTAGCAGAAGCAGCACGAGCACAGAGGTATTTTGATGTTCGGTGATGCAGTTCATTTGCTACTATACAGGATTTTCAGAAGGACCAATAGACTCATAGAACTTGGGCTCCTAATTGCTTTTGGAAATCCTTCTGGGACCTTGATGTTCATCTGCTTATCCCAACCTCTCTGTGATGATCCAGGCCTGGGCAGTGAGCAGGGGAATGTTTGCATTTGGTTTTGTCTCTGCTGCTCCAAAAGTGTGAGAGGATATTGGCAAGAATGCAGCTTTAGATTAGTTCTTTTTTTCTAATGCAGTTTCTGTGTTCAATGGCTGCCAGCTGAAGCTTCACCTGGTCTCACATATAAGTTATTTCTCTGTGTTATTGATGCAAAAATTCAAAATACATTAACAGCTGAGAGTGGGGTTTTGTGCAATGTCATTTTCTCAGAGAAGCCTATCAGAAGTGAAGGGGAGACTATGTGCGTGTCCTGACGTCCCCATCTCAAACAGGCACTGGGAAATTCAATCTCATTAGTTTTGCTTGGGAAGGGGTTGACCTTGTGGGATTTCCAAACAGTTCCTTCCACAAAGCTTTTAAAAATAGAGACTCAGAAGCTTAAAAGGCAAATACGGTACTTGTATGTAATAAAGAGATGGCTCATACGACAAAGACTTTACAAACTGAATATAAGGTGGAAACTTATTGTTGTTTATTTAATGTTGGATTAATTTTATGTTCTTTCATAGACTTGCAAGATTATTCATGGATTATGTCCCTATTTCTACTACAAAAATAAGAGTTTCATTAATGGTAAGTAATTCCACTAAAGTGAGAGGAACCTCAGAGTATAAATTAGGAATTTGGATTGAACAGAAATGGCTTGCATGTCATTTTACATTTTATGTAAATTACAGAAATATTTTATGTTCAGTCTAAGTTTGGAGTAGCTTGGAATAGAAACTAGAAATTTGGATATTGCAGAAAGATTTTATATTCTCTTTCAATGCAGGCTCTGATAGATAAAATCCCAGCTCAAATCCATTCCCACTGTAGAAACACCAAGCATCAGATAAAGAAAGGAAAAGGGATACAGGACTGATGCCATCATAACACAGTCAAATTTGTCTTGGTCTGTGCATGCCAAGCTTTTGGTGGGGTTTTTCTGTTGGTAGTGTTGCAGTCTCCTGTCCTGACTAGTGCAGGCAAGAGGGGTCTCATGGGGCTCATCACAACATTTTCTTCTATATCAACTGCAGGAATTTAGTGAAAAATATAAACCAGTTCTAATTTGGGGTGTGTGTGGTATTTTTAACTTGCTATCAGTAGGCAACAGAGCAGTAATTACATGAGCATAAATTTACGGGGGTTGGGTATAGCAACACAAAGCATTAAGTACTTCTGTGCATGTTTGTGCTTGAAAATACTTCTGCTGGGCCGTGTTTGTGGTGTACAGGGGGGGAAAGACAGCAAGAGAAATCTGTTTATTACACAGGGAGGAAGTTGTCCTACCTCCAGCAATGGCTGGAAAAGCTGCAAAATGTTTCTTACATGCAGGTGCCTCTGGAATGAGGGGTCGCATCTTCTCTTACTCTGATGGAATGGGCTCTGCCAGTGGGTCATAGAGCCACATGCTTTGTTTTTCACTTTCAGATTTACTAGTAATACAAAAGTGACCGGGAATTAAACTACTCAAGAACCAGAAATAAGTGTACCATTGAGAGCTGGAAAAGTTTTGAGTTCCTCTCTGTGAGATGCTCCTGAGCCATTTTCTTGCTGCCTGCTCCAAGCACAGTGTCCCAGTTCCCGGGACAGCAGTGCCTGCAGGATATATCCAGTGTGGCTTTCTATTTTGTCATATCCAACTTGTCTAGGCTTATTTGTTGTTTCTGTACTGGCCATTGCACAAGTTCCCAATGCTTTTCATGTCAAGTAACCTGGTGCTCCCCTCTGCACGTGAGGAGATATGGCACTGTTTGCTTTCTGTACAGATTTATTTCCTGATCCCTAAAGAAATGCAGAAAGTGCAATTGCTCCCCTCATGATGGCAATTCCCATACTGGCAATAATGTATTAAATTTAGACAGCAGAATTAATGTCTCAGTGAAATAAAGAGGGGACACTGCAAATTCATGTCTCCTGAAAGCATTTTTCAGGCTATTTACTGAACCAGAAAGGCAGCATATCATCTATTTATAGGCTATGTATTTGAAAGTTTTCTTCTCAGGTGTAAAACCACTTTGCTGTGTGGGCTTAATAAATGCTCTGTGTGCGTGTGTGTCTATGTTTGTGGAAAAGTTAGTATTTCTGGGGATGAGCATGTAGCTTAGGAGGATCCAGAGAGCAGGTCCATTATGGGATTTTCCTTGGTTTTATTGGTTTATACCCTAATCACCATCAAAACAAGTACATTAAATTTTTATAAAAAACATTAATAGGGAAGGAAAAATAGTCCCCATAAAAAAAATCCATCCATCATGGAAGTAAATCATGGAAGCAAAATCTAAAATCTTGACAGTTTATCATAGAACCATAGAATGACTTGGGTTGGGAG
Organism: Donacobius atricapilla; assembly: GCA_013397315.1. Classification (NCBI taxonomy): domain Eukaryota; kingdom Metazoa; phylum Chordata; class Aves; order Passeriformes; family Mimidae; genus Donacobius; species Donacobius atricapilla. The sequence continues at coordinate 1,094,738 of WBMY01018179.1, read as the reverse complement.
GGACCTTTGAAGATCATCCAATCCAAAGCCTCTGCTTTGGGCAGGAAACTTTCCACTATAGGAGGTTGCTCAAAGCCCAGTTTTTCCTGACTTCAAACCCTTCCATCACAGGGATCCACAACTTCTCTGGACCTGTTCATAAACATTCTAATAATAAAAAAAAAAATCCTCTGTATATTAAATTTAAGTCCGCCCTTTGCTGGTTTAAAACCACTGCCCTTTCTCCTATCACTAGGCCTCAGTAAAAAGTCTTTCTCCATATTTCTTATAAAAGGAAGCAATAAGGTCTCCCTGAAGCCTTCTCTTCTCCAGGCTGAAGAAGCCCAGCTCTCTCAGCCGTTCTTCACAGGAGAGGTTTACATGACTGAATTCCACCACGGCAGGATCGCTACAGTCTGAGCTATCACCAGTTTTGTCATCTTTAATTAGTTCATCCCTATTGTTAAGCAACAGGACTGGTAATGCTTCTCCTCTGGTCAAGCTGTTTGTTGATTTTTGTCATAAACCCAGATTAAGAAATCATCCTCAACACCCTCCAAGAATCTCCTGGATTGCCTACAGCTTACTGTGCTGCTTTTCCAAGAGTTATCAAGGTGTGGCCCCGGAGGATCAGAGCATGGGAGTGCAGTGTTTCCTGTAGTCAAAATAAGAAAACTTCATCAACATCTTCCCTTGCTCTGGTGCTCTGCAGGAAGACCAACCATGAGTTTTCCTTTGTTGGCTTGCCCCTAGATTTTACTTATAAGCCCTCAGCCTCTTGATCACTGGTTGTCAAAGACTGTTCTGTGCATTCAATCTATTTTTTTCACGTGTAGGGCAAACACCCTGCCTTCTGTCCTTGCCTGTCCCTTCTGAAAAATCTGTAGGCATCAACTGCAGAGTTCTGATGTGGTTACAGTTCCTGTTTCTCACTCAGGTGCCCCATTTCCCAGGTTAGAAACCCATCAAAAAGAACACTGATTTATCTAGTGACCAATCCCCTCATGATGTAGTGATATCTACAAGCAGGATGTAGTAATAGCTGAAGTATTAAAACATGCAGGAAAAGAGGTAAAGGCTTGTCCTGGGAATCATCATCAGATGATTTGTAGGAAAAAGCATGATGCAATTGAATCATTAGGTTACAAAACAGAATGTAGGTAGGGCAAATGCTTTCATGTCTATTTTCATTAAAGAAATCTAGCTGAGCCTCTGAGAAACAACTACTCATGATGGGAGAGGGGCTTTAAAGGAAAAGAGGGAGAGGATCCCAACTCAGCCCAAAGCTGCTTTCTGGTGGCTAGTGGATGAGACCAACTTGTGGTGGCACTTTAGGTTTTGATGGGCTTAGTTCTGTCATGAATGCGTGGTGTCTCATGGGATAAAGACCAGCCAGAAGCTGGGAGAGGAACAAGGAATTGTCCTGGAAAGGGTGGATGGTGGTCATTAGAACCATAATAACCTAATGCTGTTCATGTCATGTTTTCAAAAGTGACTGGTGGCTTTCAGAGCATGGTCTAGGTACCCTAAGTTCTGCTGTGTTCCAGGATGCTCTCCAGTGGCCCACCATGAACGGCAATATCCAAAGTCACTGATCACTTCCAAGTCTTGTCTGTGGGCAGCAGGCATTTTCTGGATTACTCTAAAATCAGTCTGAATCACTAACGAGTTCAGATAAAGTTTTTTACCACAGTGTTTATTTAAAGCAAATCACTTACATTTCCCAGAGGAAAACACTGCCAGCACTGTCAGCAAGAAATACATTGATTTTAAATCAGGAAGACTGTCATTGATCTTAGCAGCTATTTATTGCACATGTTCCCAGCAGCCACTTTTTAATGGAATTTTAACAATTTAGTGGGGTCACTTGAAGGTCTCAAGGAAGGAAGGGAAAAATTTGTCTCCTGCAGGAAGTACCTCTCTAAAACATTGCCTTCACTCACAATCACAAGACAGTCAGAGTGGTGCACTTCTCAAGTTTTGGTGAATCCTGATGACTAATTTTCAAGACATACATAGTTTTTATTTTATTCAGCTTCTCCTGGCAATATCGACAGGGATTCACCTCTGCTTCATGAATTCCCTGAGCTGCTGGTTGCTGGAAGCTGGGAAATGCAAAGCAAATATGTCTGACCTCTTGGCCTCTTTTGGGGCTCCACTGGCAGCCTTAGGATAGACAAACCCTTATCTTGGTGCAGTACATCTACCCTCACATTGAAAATACGGGCATAAAATCTGGTCTAAATATGCCTCTCTTTCTTTTTTCTTTCCTACAGAACTTGGCCTTTTTCATCTGAGTTAAGGTCTTGCACCAGAAGGACAATTTCTTGTTTGGGTATGCCATTTCCAATGGTTTACCAGGAAGCAACATGCAAAACATTCTCTTACAAAAGCTATGTTAGTTGCCATTTTCATTCTGTTTTCTTGTGTGTGATCTCAGCTCCAAAAGTGTTGCATGGATATGCAGGCAAAAATAGGAGGAGTAGGAAGGGAATAATGATTGCTAAATGTTTGAGAAAAAATACAGTTTATCATAAAACTGAAAGGGATAATAGTGCTTGGTTTGGGGCAGGAGGAGGTGGCTGATGCATGCTTTGAGTTAGGCTGGTGCCCTGCCTTCAGTCCCAGGCTTCTGTTCAGGAATTGCCACATGCGCAGTGATTCCTGCCAGGTCTGTGATGTCCCTGTGTCCCTTGGGCAGCCATCCTCACCCTGCCCAGCAGGGTGGCTCTGCACTCTGGGTGGCACACAGGCCACAGACATCCTCACTGAATCCCAGTCTCCCACAGTCCCAGCCATTCCTGAGGAAAGGCGTTAAGTCCAGACCCACTGAAAGGCTTCCTGAGATTTGTACAAATAGCACAACCACACTTTTCTCTGCCTCCTAAACAGGCGTAACACACATTATCTAAAAGCCACAGGTAACACAATCACTTGACAGGTGCCTGTAACTTTACCTGAAACTTAACTTGTAAGAGTGCTGTGGTTGTATTTCTTTGCATACTACAGACTGCAACATAATCCAGCAAATAACGAAGGATAAGGGCAAAGGAGCTCCGTGAGGAAGTGGTGGTGTCCATCACCTCCACCAGCTGGCACTGAGCCCAGCAGAGAGTTCTCTCTGGCATGCTTCTGGTGTGTTGTGGTGAGGACCAGGACAACAATATGATCGTGTGAGAGTTCCTAGGTCCTTTCGGGAGGTCTGGATTATAGCATGGATGGAAATACCCCTATGAGAGATAGAAAAAGGGAAGGTGAGAGGCAGCACATTCTGATAAATAAGAATTAAATAGGACCTGGGCTTCCAGCCCGGTTCCTCTGCTGGCTTGATGGATGATTGTGAGCACATTTCATGTTTTTTGCACTATTCTGCAAAATGAAACAATGGGTGAAAGCTGTCTTCAGATCTAGCTTTTCCCTTTATAAGAGGGGGCTAAACACAGCCAAAGTATATTCCTTTTTTGGACAAATATCAATTTACCTGTGATTAAGCCCTAGTGCTCAGGAGTCGCACAGCCCACAGGCAGCTAAAAGTGTGGCTGGTGGGCAGGAAGGTGTTTGAAGCAGAGCCCTGCTGTGAGCGCAGCAGGGGCTGGGGAAGGCTGCTCAGGAGCTGGCCACACTGCTGAATTTCTGGCTAATACTCAGCCGGGGCTTTTTGGACCTTCACAATGGTGCTACAGTTCCCTATCACTATGGAAACTGGTTTTTTAAAAGGCACTAGTTTTAAAAAGTGAATTGAAACCAAAACTTGTGTTTCATCTTCATTCCTGGCTCTGGGGTTCCCCTGGGAACAGGCAAAGGCTCCTGGATGCTGGCCTGCCTCCTCAAAACCCAAACTCAGGTTCCCCTTCCTGAGAGAGCTGAATCAGCGGCTGGTTTTTCCACAGATACAGGCAGGAACCACGAGAGCTGTCAAGTCAGCAGGAAATAACTTGAGAGGAACAAAAACCAGTGTCAAAGTAACACAGAGTGGTCTGTCCCCCCTGCATTACATGGCCCACTGGGGACAGCCACAGGGCATGCAATAAAATTGTCTATGGCTCAGACAAGTTCTCCTGAGAGCATTAAACACTTGAGACATTCTCTAAATTGCTTTGTTCTCTACAGTCTTGCCAAAGCTTAGATACAGGAGCCCAGGAGACACCACTGGAACCTAAAAGTCCTTTGCAGAGACTCAGAGAGGACACAGTCTTGTCTCCTTGCTGTTCCTGCTTCTTTCCTTGATTTCATGATTCTGCCTGTGTAAGTCTCTGTGGAGCTCTGCTGTACTAAAAAGAAAAACCTGGGGTTGGAGAAGTCCAGGAGCAGGGCAATGAGTAGCCCGAGGTAGAGAAATGAAGAAGGGAGATTTTTGAGTAAACTTTAGCTCTGAAGGAAATCCTTACTTAACTACATTTCTGGGATAAGTTCTGGAAGCCCTACATAGAACATACCCACTTGCAGCCCTTATGGACACCTAATTAGCAGGTGCCAGGGTCCAGGATATGAATCAGAGTAAATAATTTCTGCATATAATTAGCAGAAGGAAGTGAAGAGTCCCCCAGGGAAGACCCAGAAAGCCAAGTAATTACAAAGAACTAGAAAGACAGGGCACAGTGTTTCCTTCTTTCTGAAATTTTAGCACCCAAACCTCACTCCCTTTTCATGTCCTGAAACAAAATGTTCATGTTTAAGACAAGGAGATGGAGGAGCAGAATGTTAGAACCGCATCCAGATCTGACCCAGTAAAACCAGTAGAAGCAAGCAGCTGGAACTGATTTTTCCAACAAATTTACTGCTAGTCTGTTATCATGTGACCATGCTGGGTTCCTTGGGCCTCTCAAGGCTTTCCACCATCCCTTCGCACTTGCTATGTCAGCATCTTGCCATGGAGCCCACAGCTCTGCTAAGAGCCTACAAGAAGCCCAGGGAGAACCATGACTCCACATGGGAAGGTGCCATTGCAATGAGGAGGTGCCTGCTCACGTGCAGAATTATGGTGCAGACCTTGCTCTGCAGCACAGGGACGATCCCCAGCCCAAACGTCAGAGGCTGTCCCTTGTCCAAGACCAACACACTGTCTCCATGGCAGGCAGGAACCTGTATGACACAGGCAGGGGCTGCTGCAGAGGACAAAATCAGTGATGAAAGGACCTTGTGAGCCCTAGGTGCCCTTGGATGAAGGCATGAGCCAGCAGCTACCAGCCCATGTAAGGGAGCTGTTGGAGTCCAGGGCAGGTGGAAAACACCTCAAACTGCCCTGGGGGGTCTGAAAGCCTGGCAGAAACCTTGGCACAGACCCCAGGAAAGCACAGTCTTTGACCTTAGTCCATGGGAAAAGCTTCCAACACTTATAGATGAATTAAGAAATAATAAAGATTTAAAATAGAGTTAGTGTAGTTTGTCACAGGGTGAAAAATTGTAGTTTTGGGTTTTTAGTGTGGAAGTAGATTGAGGCAAGATGGAGTATTTGGGGTGTTGTCTCATGTTCTTCTTCTTCTTCTTCGTCTACTCCATCTTCTGCTGTGACGGTGGCACAAAGACATTGGTAGAATGAAATCGAGGTAGAAATTACGTGTTTAGAATAGGTGATAATAATTGGCACAAAACCATAACTCTAGTACGTTTTTAGAGTTAATTGGATTAGAAATCTTTAAAACGACCTTATGGTCATGCCTCCATGTTCTTGTAGCAAAGCTTCTCCTACCGCGTGGACACTCCTGTAAGACCTTGAGATAAGAAATAGAATAAATATCTTTGAAGACCGAGCTGCAAGATCCGTCTCATCTTTCAACCCTGGTATGGGACTCTGAGAGACAGAACACCCCTATTTAGGGGGAATGATGGGGTGAAAAACCCCCACAGGGAGCCTTTGCACGTCCCTTCCATTTGCATTTATTTTTGGTCTGTTTTGCTTTCTTTCCCCAAGGGTTTTCTCTTCTCCTGGGCTGTCAGGTCCTGTGCACTTTGCCAGCAGTGCTGAGCTGCACTGCTGAACTGCACACCATGCCCCAGCCTGGGAACTTCTGCTCCCCGTGTGGTGACTTCCATCTCCTCCAGCCAGAACTTCATGGTGGCAGTTTTCAGCAGGTGAGTGCAGGCAGACATGCACCTACCCAGCCATCTGGGGTGACACTCATTGCTCACTGTGATCAGAAGGATGTTCAGAAAAGAGGAGTGAGGCAGGATCCCTGTTTGATTCCTTTCAGACACTACCAGTATGCCAACACACCAGGAAAGGAGAGACTGGAGAGGTGCTTAGGATATTTATTAGCATTTCCCCCTTACCTGGAATAGCATTTTTTTCTATCTATGAATGTCCTGGGTGCTGCAGTACACAAGCTTGGGAGGAGCTCCTTGGTCAGCCACACTGACCCTGTTTTAAGATGCCAATCTGGAAGACATAGCCTTGAATTTGGGCCAGCACTTCTTTACCATAAACACCTGTGATATCAGCCTCGACAGACTTAGTGTTCTTTTTAACATTTCACTATGCTACCAAGCCATTAGACTTCAAAGCACTTTCTAGTTTGTGGCTCCCGTATCTGCACAGGGAGGACAAGTGCTACAAATAGAGGGTATGAGTGCCCTGATGGGAAGGGGAGATGCTGTTCTGGCACCAGGGCTTTCCACCTGCACTGGGGCTTTAGCACAGGTGCCAAGAGCAGAGAGAGAAGGCAAGAGGTTTTAGGGTGAGAAGCAGTGTGGTAGCACCAGGCTGGCACCAGGCTGTTGGGCTGCATCCCGACCCACCTCACGCTGCCACAGCAGCAAGCAGAGGAAGGACAGCAAGGTCACGTTTGCCCCATAAAGATTCTGTTTAGGAACATGGGCATGTGAGGTAATTCAATCATTATTTTTTGTTCTTTCAAGTATGGAAATATTTTAAAGTCATTTGGGATTTTTCCAATTCCTCTAGAGCTATCTCTTAAAAATGTCCAAGCTTCAGACCTTTGTCTGTGGGCAAAATACAGAGGAATGTTAGAAGCAAGACCAGAAGCAGGCAAAGCTGACATTAACTGATGTCTTTGGAAAACAATTTCAGGCTCTGAGAAATATAAAAATCTGGTTACTGGTGGCTCCCTTCTTGGAGTGACTGACTACCTTACCACAGGACTGGTTTTTAGCAAGTACTTTACATTTTAGGAAAGAATACAACAGTTGTAACTCGCACAATCTGTATCATCTTCATCATCCTTTGGCTTATCCTGTGCCTCACCTTCTGCAAGACAGAAGTGGTTACACTGGGAGTTTTATTTAGACTATTGAAGATTTTTAGCAAAAGAAGGAAAATTTTTACAAAGGAAGATCTGGATGGTGCCTACAAATTTCTGTCCCTATTACTAACCAGCTGGAGGAGGCAAGTAATTTAAAAATCCCTATTTTGGCAGTTGAGAGTTAGGCAGCATTTGAGAACTGAAGTCTAATACCATTACTCAGAAAGCAAGTTAGACTGCATTCCAAAGTCAGTCTTATTGATCAAGTAAATAATGTGTCTTTGCAGTTATCATCTTCTATTTTCTTGCTAAACTCAGAGCTAAGCTGGCTGTCTCCTAATCTCTCTTCCATGGAGCAAAAACAAACAGAAGATAATGAAGATCAACCTAGCCTTTAGGAGAAGTCCAAAGTGCTTCTCTGCACTATTATCAATATTGTCATATCAGATAAATAGTTTTAAATTTTTCCTGTTTGGCACAGAGGAAGCTCTCTGTGTCACCAGAGTTCATGTAGCCTCTGAGAGAGAGTCAGCAAGTGGCCAGAGCATAATGCACAATAAATCCAGCATAAATAATTGAATCTGCATTTAGATCAATGGGTGAATTATAAATGTTGGATAAACTTAAAGAAGAGATTTGAGACATCCTAATTTCTAAAAATGGGGCTTATTTAAAAAAAAAAAACAACCCTTTTAGTTTTTAAAGCTTCTGAAGGGTTAATGTTAATTTGTTTTCAGGAGATGGAAGCAGTCAGAAGATGACAATGTGGTTTTGCTGAGATCAGCTCAGATATCTGTCCAGAACTGCTGACTTCAAGGTCTGCTGCTGAGTGCCTCTTTTTCATCTCATGGTAACTCATGTGTGTTCATGATGCTGCTGTGAAAAAAAAAATGCAACTCTTTCAGCAGTTAAACTAACTTTGTAATTACCTCCCATAACATGAGAGCATGGTATATTTTCCAGCAGAGACAGTGCACTAACACCCATGCTTTGGTTTGAGTAATCGGTGGGAACAAGGATTCGCTTCAAGTTGAGCTGGAATTTTTATGTTTTTACTCCCTTGGTCACGGATGGCTGCCTTCAGGCAGGATTGGGTAGACTGGGCAGCAAATGTCCCTTCAGCTCAAGCCTTTCCTCCAAGGCTCGGTATTGCAGTGCACCTGATAATGCTGAAAAGTGGAATGGCAAAGTGATTAGGAAACTTTGAGCTCTGTGAGACATATGCACATGATCTCTTCCAGCATCTTCTTATCCGGGAGACACTGGAAAGACTCATTCATACTGTCTGTGGCACAGTCCATAATTACTGCTGTGCAAGCAAACAGCACTAGGGTTGATGGAAACACCCCAGAGTCAGCCCTTCCTTTTAGATTAATATTCTGCCTCCTGTTCCTTTATCAGGCAGACAGGATTAGAGACTATTGCACAGGTACATGTGCTGTTGCACCTCAGCAAAATGAGCTGCATAACTGGGAGCAGGGAGAACAGATACTAAAGTTGCAGTTAATGTTACCTGGATTTAAGCACAAACTGCCTGTTTGCCTCTCTCCATCTATCTCTTGCTGGGTGCTTAAGAGCAAATGGCAACCTGTGCTGCGGTTGGCATTTCTAAGTACTGCTGTAACAAATGTAGTGTAGACCTCTACTTCCCAGTGCTGTGCCTAGGAGAGTTTGCATTTCTACATAAATGTCTGACTGAGCAAGCTGAAATAGTAATAGGGACACAGTAAAACAGGTGTTCTGCATTTCAAGTCCTTGACCTGTGCCTATGAAAGCATTTGCAACAGGCTGATCACCAGCCTGTTCAAGTTAATGATAGACTGTGCATTCACTTCCATGAGCTTCAGATCAAGCCCAATGAAATTACCTCCAGAAACAATAGGCAGGAAAGAAACAATGGAAAGAAAAGCATAGCATCAGAGGATGCAAAAGAGAGTAGTGGCAACCATACTTAATCACTCAGAACTGCTTAAAGGCTCTTCTAGGTAAATGAATAAGAGTGTTTTGTAATTATTGTGAATATGCACGATGATGGAAAAATTAAATTTCATATATAAAATAGATTACATTGGACCACTACACACTGACTTCTGAGTAACTGCATATAATTGACTTTACAGCAATAAACTGACCAAGAGAATGACCACCCTGTTGATTAGAATAAGTGAAGCTGTAAAGACAGGCCAGCCTTGCTAAGGTACAGGCTACAGGCACCAATGCAACTGCTTTGGTCCAAGGCAGTGACACCAGAAGATACAATATTTGGCAGCAATATCGGCCAGAGATATTTTCCTCCCCTACTCCTGGGCTTGGTCCATTTTCCCCTTGCTCCTGCCTGCCCTCCTGCCAGCACAGACCTTAGTACAGCCTTCCTATGAATCACATGGGGAAATGGAGCCTTTCAAACAGTCACACAGACAAGCAACATAGCTTTGCTGGGTTACTTTTTAACCCAAATTGCCCCCAAAATCTGGCTTGGAGCATTGGCTTTGGAGCGCAGGTGTTGACACAAGCACCAGGATAGCACAAGGTGAGGAGTGACAGGATGAATGGGGCAACCACGGAGCAGAGGCTGGTGGGCATCCCTGAGGCATCAGCCAACAGCATTTCGAGTCTCCTTTGCCAAGAATCCACAAAGCTCTCACTAAAGATCACTGGGAATACCTGTATTTGAGTTTCTATTTGTTTGTTTTAGTGCAGTCAAATGGTGTTTTTACAGTAACCATTCCCTTAAAAAAAAAAATTGTTTAACCTTGTAAGAAGTAATGGAGTGTTGATTACTCATTCACCAAAATTTGGGAGCCTGAATATAAATTCTCCTCACGCTCCTATTCCTAGCACGTCATTATTCCAATTAGGAGAGTGTTTAAGATATTTAAATAATCTCCCATTCAGCTACATGTATGAGAAAATGCATTCGCTCAGTACAATAATGCAGTTGTGAGATGGCAAAAGAGAGGGGTTGGAGCCATTTTTAAAAACAGTGACTGAAAAGTAAAGGCTATCAGACAAACTGGGCACGAGAAAACATGAAATCAAATAGCAAACGTGGGGAAGGAAAAGCCTCTGCATGCACAGACAGCAAAGAACAAAAGGAACAGAGCAACCTGTAAGATTAAATACTGCATTGCTTCATTAGCTAGAGAAGTGTGTTGGTTTGGGTTGACTCTCTTTCAAACTGGCCAAGAAAACAGAGCAAGAGTGGACTGATGCTCTTCTGACTTCCACTGATGCAAATCAGGCGCAACTATGCTTGAGCAAATGAGTCAGCACAGGTACACTGACATAACAATGATTTAAATGAAAAAGGGTTCAAGCATAAAAGAGGAGGTGCAAAGCCTGGCAGTCAGCCCTAGCACTTTGTAACAGCCATAACATTTTTGTGAGGCTGACCTGAAAAACCTCAAAGTCCCAGCAACAACTACTCACAGCTCAGATGCTGGGACATTTTACCATACAGCCAAAGGATCAGCAGCAGAGAAGGCCTGTGTTTAGCTACAGAGAACAAAAAGACATTTTTACAGTTGTTTATGTTTATTTGGTCCATAAATATTGAGAGAGGATTCCTTTCTGGCCAGTCTGTGGATCAAATTAATTTGTTTTTCAATTTCATATTTGTGACTCTAAGTTCAGAGGTGACTTGGGGTTGCGATACACAGCAACCACAGCTGCTCAAAACAGACCACAGACATGTAAAACACACAGCAGCCTTTAACAACCACATTTCCATGTGCCTCAGCTCTTTGAAGTCCTTGTATTTCATCACATTCCTGTATTTGGAGGCATGGAAGTCTGCTGTGCTTGTGAATTACCATGTCCAGAGCAACATGGGGAAGGAGATAAAACGAAGCATCTCCAAAAATCATCCTGAGCTGCTGGACACATGGCTGAACGCTGATCTCTCCCATAGGGATGTGTGGGGAAATATTTTCCCTCAGGAAAGCTAGGATTTCAGCCTTTTTAGTGTGGCATGGCATTGATTTCAACTGCAAACATTTATTAAAATAGCAGCCTTGAAAGTCAAGAAGGAAAAGAACAAAAAGGATGTGATGGGAATCAGAATGATGCAATTTTGATTGATTTTTTTTCTTGCAAAGTCACAAGCCTAGAAATAAATCCTACAAAGCAAAGTAAAAATTCTCTCCTTTCCAAGATTGGGGAAATAGCCATTTTTATCCCTAAAATATTCTGATGATCAAATATAAAACAGCACTGGAGAAAATCTATTAACTCAGTGATGGTAGAAGTAACCTCACCTAAGCCCTTGAACCCAGGGCTCTGTTGTGCAGGGTTTGTCCCACCTTGCTGGGTCAGGGGAGCTCCAGGTTGGGTCTGCAATGGGCGCCCTGAACAAAGGGCACTGCTCTGGGAGCAGCTCAGGATCTCAAAGCAATTGCTGACAGGTGGATGGGGATCTCTGACACGTGGGGAAATGTAGCTCTACCTAGAATTGATCTATGTCTCATAATGTCCCAGTCCTCCTAGAGAGTCCTTCGTACCCATCTGTGTCTCCAGTGACTGTCACCTAATCCGTTCCTGCTGTATCACTTCCTGCATACAGATGTATTAGCAGGAGGTGTAAGACCACAATGTGTGATGTGTTTGTGCTCTGGATTAGTTTAATGGAACTGCAGTATATCCTGCAAGACAGTTCCCCAGCTGGCAAATCATGTTTAAACAGTGAAAAACAAATATGCTTTCTTATTGCTCCAGTCTTTTTACATCTGGTTGCTTAGCATTGTTCCTATCTTGTGTCCACTTTTCAGTGCTTCACCATGATTGCCAAACAAACTGGCTAAAAATCAATTTAACAGAGATCAGAGGGGATAAAAAAAAAAAACAAACAAAAACAACAACCAAATGAGATATAACAGCCACTGATAGGATACACAGACATATCAATATTGGCTGTGCTCATTAAATGTCAGAGTTGTGAATTTTCCCCAGGCATTTTCAGCAAATGCCTGAACATTGCCCTGTTTGATAGTAAGTGATTTTATTCCCCAAATTTCAGGTAAAAAGATGAATGAGAAGAGATGACAGTAGCAAGTCCATATCACAGTTTTAGTTCCAGAAACAAATTTCTCGCTGACAAAGCCAGGTGGTAAAATTTTCTTTTTATTCCAAATAAAAATAAATATTTTCCCTAAGTATTTACAGGTACTTCTCAAGCCGAGTCTCCCATGTGATACAGACTTGAATTTCAATGCCAGTAGAACTAGTACCAAGTTTTTATTTGATAATGTTTGTTTATACAGCAGTTTAAGAACTCAGATTTTTTTTTCTACAAGCAAAAGTGATAAGGCTCCTAAGTGAATTTTGGTGGGGGTTTTTTGACATGGAAGATTTAAGAAGCAGCAAACCCTTTTTAGCACTCAAGCTTGGAAAGAAAGGTGATGCCGTTACTGGAGTGTGTTTTCTTTAATATCACAGCAGCTCACAACTGCCAGGAGGTGACATAAAATTGAAGACAACTACAGTGGGGTAGAGAAAATGGAATTCTTCTAGAAACCAGCAAAGAAAGAGCAACAGCTCCCATCCCCTGAGCAGTGCAGAAGGCATGGCCAGGCCCAGAGAGCTCCCCAGCCCTGTGAGGATCTTCTGCTCTGCACACCAGGAGCTTCTCACTGGTTTAGATTCAAAAAGCATAAATTAGAAGACCCAGCAGCTTGCTCTTTTGTGTGGGCTTTAGGAAAACTTTGGGACAAGAGTTTATACTGAGCAGACATCAGGAAGGTCATCTTTTTGCACCTGACAGGATTTCAGTCAGGTATTGTTCAGATAACTCTGCAGAAATTGGGGAGGTCTTCCACTGCAAACTGGTTACCCAGTGTGGTCTAGGTTGTGAAACACATACCTGGCCAAGAGCTTTGCCTCACTAAAGCCCTTGGGATATGACCTTTAATTCTGAACATGTTGACTGTATAAACAAGCCATCACAATTTGTCTGCTCTGTGGTCATCACTGAACCCATTCAAAAAAGGACCTGGGAACGAGGAGCAGGCAGAGGCCATTCTGGCAACACCCAGGCCTGGTGATTTCTCTGAGGGTGAGACCTTCTTATTCTACCACACAGGCGGATGCGGAGCTGCCCAGCTTTATAGCCAGGGCCTCAAGCATTCTGCAAGTCCCTCCATAGGACAGCCTTTGCCTGGAATCTTCATGTAATTGAGCATTTGGAAAAATGTCCAAGAGTCACTCATTCTGCTGTGTAAGAAAGAGATACTGTTGCTCCTGGCGTGCAGCGTTACTCCTGCATTAGGTAAGAACAGCCGTCAGCGTTTGGATTAATGCTGCTGCCTGTATCATATTTCAAAACATGCCAGCAGCTCTGTGGCCTTTGCTCCCAGGCTCAGGTTGTGTGGATCCAAATGGAGGCAGGGAGAGAGAGCACCTGCAGCCTGGCTGAGCTGTGAGCGACTGAACAACCACACTGGGAGCTGCTTTAAGAGTGAAAAGTACGTGTCACACGCTGCATTGCTCTAGCACTCAACCCAAAAGGGATCAGCTCCTTTGCCTCACTGCTCAACATCTTCAGGAGCACTTCACTAGAAAGCTGCAATTATTTATTTGAGTACTGAGTAGTATTTGCAATGAATTGGAGAGACTTACCTCAGCTGTCCTGTTACCAGGAAGGAGGGAATGCATTCCCCACCTTTGGCATGCTAATTCTCAGGAAAGAGTTACAATTTTAACTGCAGCTTCAAAATCTGCAGCTCTTTGCACCTTGTTGTTGGGTCAGCAGTTTGCCTGATAAAGAAGCCTTGACCTCCTCACCCACAGAGGAAAGTCCAAAGATCTTCAGAAGGTTTTGAGGTTGTTTACCAAAAAGCAGAAGTCCAGAAACACATATAGGTAGCCTGGGAATACAAGCCAAAATAGATGATGTAACATGGTGGAGGCTTCCAGCTCCCAAGAGGTAGTACAAACCTTGACTCATAGTTTTGCAATGTCCCTCAGCCATTTGAAATGTCCCCATCATCCCAAAGAATATCTCCTTTGAGTGACACGAACTGGATCTTGCTGGATCTACAATTCAGTGCCATAGTTACACTGCTTCCTGTAATCCCTTTGATGCTGAAGAGAATGACTTCTCTATTATCTTTACTTTTAAAACTTGGATTTCCTGTGTGGGGGAAGTCCTCATGTTAAAAGCAAGCAGAGAAAATCCTTTAAAGAAGGAGGTGAATGTGCTCAGATTGTGAAGCAGCTGATCTGAAGGCAGGGAGACCCCTAGGGAACCCTGGGCCACAATAGTTGACATTTCAGGCAGGAAATTATGGTTTATTTAACTAACTGAACTGAAAACTGCCAGGGAATTTATACAAGTGAAACAGAATTAGTAAGAGCATTTAGCTAAAACACACATGAGACTAAAACTCCCATGGTTGTGGGAAAGAGAGATTTTACATCTGGAAGTGGAAGTGGTCTCTGATATTTGATCCATCTAAAAGATCTGGTGTGCAAGGGATGCCATGAGGGAGTTCCTGCTTGCTTATCAACACAGCTTGTTGCAGTGGCTGCTGCTTCTCCACACAGTTTCCCTTCAAGCCACCAACCTGCCTTGAAGTTTCTGAGATAAAACAGCACAATCTTGCAACTAGGTAGGCCTATTCTGCTCCTAAATATGCACATTCTTTCAAATGAACATTTGAAGCACTTTTCTGAGTTAAAAATTACCTTTTTTGATCAATAATGGTGTTTCTTTTCAGAGGTTTTCTTCACTTTTAGCAATATGGAGTAAACACTGATTTTTCACTTCCTGTGGCAGTGAATGATATCCAGGAGTTTGACTTTCCTAGAGGATCTGGCTACAGACAGCAAGGTGACAGAAAAAAAACTGCCTAAGTCAGACAACTTTAGTAACAACAACGGAAATTGAGAGAATGGCACAGCATAAAAGTATTCATTATTCATCAGTTGATACCCTGGGGAAAAAAATCTGTGAGCAGTTTTTGGGTTTCACAAACCAAGTCTGGCTTTGCCAGGGCCTGGCAAATATCCCAAAGGTGAAGTGCTTGAACTATGATCTCCTCTATCTTTGATCAGCAGAGGCATTCCCTATGGCCCAGGTTTCTCTCCTGCACGTCCCTCTCCCTCCTCCCTACTGCCGACCAAGGAAGTGTTCCAGGCCTGGAATGCATTGTCCTAGCTGCACTTGAGCCCATCTGACAGGGAGAATGACAGGTAGGCGTCCTTCTGCAAAGCAGTGACCTTAACCTCCCTCTCCAGCCCACTGGGAGAGCAGAGTTCAATGAACAAATCTGGCAGCACTGCTGAAAGCTGTGGCCTCAGGGGAACGAACTTGTTGTTAGGTTTGTTTCCAGCTGGATGGTTCCCAGTCAGCTTTATTGTGCAATTCTACAAATCCTGATGCCAGCACAAATAAACTAGAGATATAGGCTGAGCAGAGGTTTCTTCTCCCAGCGGCTGTGCTGGCTTAGGCCATCCAAAAATGCTTGTGGGATGCCTGCTCCAGGAAAAGCTTGGTACAGCCACGTTGAATGTAAAACTCTCTGAGATGATTTTTCAGTCTCCTGCAATTCTGCACAAATCCTAGCATGGGCTTGCTCCTCTCTGTACTCCTCTGCTCAATTCCTGTGTGCTGCAGCTCTTTAAACATTCACAGAGCACTACCTGGAGTAGAGTGCTTCTAAAGGGAGTGAGTCTGCAACACCAAATCATCTCCTGCTGAGCATCACCAAATCATCACAACCTTGGACAATCAGTCAACTGATTTTGTGTTATTTAAGTTGCTCTAAAGGCTACATTTCAAAATCTGAAATGTATGGACTGGAAAAGCTGACAACAATTCATTGTGCTCAAGCAGTTTAGAAGCACTGCGCAAACCTTGCTTGAAAAGATGGCTTTCAAGAGAGGGAATTTAACCAAATTCCACACTAGCTTGCTCCTCAGCTACAAGGAACAAGAAGTCTTCAAAATATTTAGAATCTGATTTAAGCTAACAAGTCAAGGAAATAGGTGTTAAGACTCAAACTCCTGCTTGATGCTCTATTTGTAATTCATCCAGTCATTAATGAGCCAGATTCTTGACTAGTATATATGGGCATAAATCCGCTTAAGCCATGCAAGAATGTTGATTTATGCTTGCTGCAAATCTGACCTTTTGCTCAGTGCTTCCTGGTAAGTTCCAATCCTCTTTGCACTGTTCATTTAGTGGAATGGAATTAGATTTACCAAGGTATGCTCTGACAAAATGGATTGCTTTTCTCATAAATTTTTGTGCCTGGGATAAAATGGTGGTCTATTTCAATGTAGTATTGTTAATAAGATAGATTTTCTGAAGGAAAGTTAGAAATTATCATTCATTACAATGCCACATATTTTTATTTCTCAAAGTTATACCAAATTAGTATAATATACTCCACAAATAACCCCCTTCTATGAAATCTGAGATATATCTGCCGAATTGAGGTTTAAATAAGTTTAGCTAACAAGAAATTGCATAAAAGCTTAAATATATGAAGCCAAATGATTTGCTGAGAATGTTTTGGAATGAAAATATCCCTGTGTTTGCTCAACTGAATCTATTTTGCACCAAATGACCTTATGTTCTTTATTTCTAAGTTCAAAATCCCTGCACTTAGACTCAGCACACTGCATAAAGCCAGACTTACCAGGAGATGATAATCAGGAATCTATTTTATTGGTTTAAATACAATGCTCTCAATATTTGACTATGCTAACTGCATGGTAAATACAACTCAGGCCTGCAGAGAACCTTGCTGAGAAAATTGTGTGTGAGATTATGCTACTGTGAAGTGCTCAATATGGGGGCTACGCTCAAAACACAGAACTCATGTAGGAGGCAGCAGCCTGTTTGCTAAAATCTGCTTCCTACAGGTAGCATCTTACACTGCTGCTTTCAGTCTGCACCAGCGTTTGGTGACCTTCCTGATGACGGCTGAAGCAGCTGACATTGAATTGGTTACAACCTGGCCAGGTAAAAAATCCTCCTCGGGGGTGACGCCACAGCCATAGGGATTTGACATACAAACATTAAGCTTGGTATGAATGGAGTGTGAATGGTGGTGTAAAAGTGTGAAATCGTCAGGAAATACCTTGAAGGAGCAAAGGAACAGCATGTGGAGCTTCTGAGGGCACCGGGGGCAGGAAAACCAAGAAATGCCTCCTGGGTGGATTGTAGACCTATGCTGGAGGCAGTTTTTTCCCAGTCCTGACTCCTACAGCCATACTGGAGCTAGCATGTGTCCAGCCATGACTCCCAAGTGAACCCTTGAGTTGTGCTGCAGCCTTGTCCTCAGCCCCATCTCCTGGGTGGGCTGTGAACCGAAGCTGCAGCTTTGTGTCATGCCTTGTCTCCGGTGCCCTTGTTCTCCTGCTACTCCTGAATGCACCCTGGCCCTGATTCATTAACTTTGCCTGGTTTGGGACAGTTGATGGACCCTGTTATCAATATCCAGGTCTGTGTGCCATGTTCAGGAGCTGGACCCAGTCGCTGAAGGCACTGCCTGTGCTGAGACTCCCTTGGCTCCTGACTTGCACCACAGAGGCTGCAGAGCCACAACCATCTCCTTCCTCATATGTGTGAAAGGAGTGAAAATAGTCTGTGAAAGTTAGGTGAAATCAGATTAAAATAAAATAAACTTCCCCTTCTATCTGGTTTTGCTGAGCATGAGTAAAGAAAACACTCAGGATAACACTGATTTGCAAGGGAGGTGCAGGGGTTTTTGTCCCCTTGATTCTGGAGCTCATTCCCTTACAATACACAAAGGAGACTGGATTTTTCCGTCTTGGAGGGTGCAGAGTATTTGGTGATGAGGCCATGAGTTTCTTTAAGGCAGGGAGAGGATGAGATGAAGAAGTGCAATAGGTAGATGAAGAGGTGCAATTTCAAGAAATAGTGCATTTTAGGTTGCTTTCATTTGGCAGCATTGTGTATTTTTATTTACATGTGCAATATAGTAGAGAGCTTTAAAAACATCCAGGAGCCTAACTTTTAGAAGTGGCATAGCCCTTCCCCAAAAATGAAGTAGATCTACAAATCAGGCTCTCAATTGGGAAATAAATCCAAATAATTCCGTGTGCATTTGAAAAGAAGATATTTTGACTTCTGAGCAAGATGAGGAAATGTACCATCCATTTGATCTGCTTCAGATGCCACAACCATCTGCAACTGCATGTGGCAAACACATTTCTCAGCTTCGCAGGCATGTATGATTATGAAGCGCTTTGAATAAAACAGATAAACCTTTGAGATGCTCTTTTTGTTGTTTACTTATCTCAGCAGCGTTCTGCGGGAAGCTCTCCTGATGGAGGGCTGCGGGGGAGGGCTCTGCCGAGCCTTTCAGCGCCGCTCGGAAGTGGCTGAGAAGCAGCCAACGCGAACAACCGCGGCGGGCACCAGCAGAGGGTCGCAGGCGCCGCTCCGAACGCGCCGTCGCGCAGCATCCCCGCGCCGTGCGGGCTCCAGCTGCCGCCGTACCCAGGGCGCGACCGCCACCTGCTGTCCCCGGCCCGGCCCGGCCCCGGCAGGGCGCGGCAGAGCCCTCCCGGCCCTGCCCGCCCGCGGCTCCCGCGGGACGGAGCCTTGGTTTGCCTGCTGCGGCTGCGTCACTTCCAGCCTCGCTTCTGTTCTCACCGCGGATTTATTCCTTTGCCGGTTACAGGAGCCGGCGCGGGTATGAGCAGCCGGCAGTGACAGTGCACGGCATCCTGACGGGAATGCTGGCTGCCATGTGGGATGGGGACAGAGGGGACGCCTCGCCGAAGCAGCCGCACAGCCGGGCCATACCCGTGTCCCTGTACGGACCTGCGGCGCTCACAGCTGCTCAGCGCCGCCGACTGTGGCTTCCCGTGCTCCTGTGATACCCATTTCTCAGAGATTACATTCCAGCTGCTCTCTTAGCTGGGAGCTCGGGTGAAATGCAGGCAGGGGGATTGGTTCAGCGCAGTTTCCAGGGCAGAGAGCTTGCCCGCACTGAATGATGGATCTGTTGGAAATGGCTTTTGAACTGAGGCCGTTGTCTCTCAGTTCCTTTTTGCCCATCTGGGATGCTCTTCCCGATGTCTCATGTTTCTCCAATTATCTAAAATCAGCCTAATCCTGTCACAGAGGAAAGCCCTTACTGCTCTAAAGTCTGTTTTACATGTGTTGTTTACTTTCTTATTAACTCTATAATACCTGGGCATGTGACTGCTGTTCAGCGCTTAAATACTGTGTTTTCCACCTTTATTGCAAGAGTGATTTTTTTTTCATTACCTTCTTTTCAGCATCTTTGGAAAGGAGATTATTCTCATAAAACAGTATGAATACATATTACAGAGAGGTTATTTTTGTCTCTTTCCCATACACTTATTTTTGGGGATTTTTGACAACAGGCATTTTAACAATATTTCTGTTAACTTAAATATTGACTAAGCTAAACAACTAATTGGTTTGGGGTTTTTTGTTTGGTTGGGGTTTTTTTCCATTTTTAATCTTCTTTCTTCTCTGATTGGGAGTATACTTTGCAAATACAACTATTCCACCAGCTGATGTTATCCAGTATCATTATCCTCACTTTCTGCCAGATCTACCTTCTTTGTTCATGTGGGGATTTTTTCATGAAGAAGTCAGTATTTTCATCAGTAGAGTCCTGATTTGATTGGTGGTCCCCAGGGCCTGTGTCTTCTCTCATGATACAGTTTATCCTTGGGGTACGCTGAGTGCTCGCAGGCAGTCACATTGTGACTCGGGTAACTGCTTGGTGGGGTGCAGCCCTGTTTGTTCATGCTTATCCCTGGACTAAAAAGTTTCATTGCCTTTGTTTAAAGCATGAGGCCAAAAATTTTCCTAAAAAACCCCCAAAACAGTTACTGAAATCACTTTTAACGACCACGGAAATTTGTTTCTTGACGGCTTGTTTCTGTCCTCATTGCATTGCAATGTAAAAGTGATGTTTGTTCTGAATTTGAAATAGATGACAACAATTTTTGATCACATACAGAGAAATCCAAGTTCTCTCTTGCTTGCATTCCTATGTTAGGAAGCTGTACCTGTTTTGTGACCTGCTGAGTCATTAAACAATGAGGTGCTGGAGTTAAACCTCTCCCTCCACTGACACATTTAAGTACCTAGAAAAGAAATTACCATCACAGAGATTACATTGCCTAGAATAAATTATGTCAAGCAGGCTCATTTCCAGCTCTTGGTTTTAGAAGGGCTCCTAACACTGTCTCACATGGCCATCCATCTCACAAGCAAGTCCAGAACTGGATGTAAACTGGACTGAAATATTTAACAGGAGCATGTTGTTAACTTGGATACAGCAAACAGGAGCATCACAAATATGATATTTTCATTAAATAATTTAGATGGCAGAGCAGACAACTTTCTTGCCAGATCCACTGGCTGGGAGGGGCAGGAAGTGTTAGAGGAGAGAGCTAGGATCTCAACACACTTGGCAAATTACAGTAGGGGGAAAGGAAGTAATTCGAAGGATGTGCTTTCACCCTCTGCAGAACTACCAACATCATAAATGCAGGTTGTGGACTTACTGATCTGACAGCATCACTCTATGAACTGTCATGGTGGTTAGCGTGGATCACAAACCGAACACGGATCAGCCATGCCACTGCAAAAAGGGCAAATAGCACTGGGAGCTACATAAAAAGGAATATTGTTTGCCAGGCAAATGAAGCCATTCTTCTGTCATGCTCAGGGCTATAAAACCTTCGGTTGGGGTATTTGATTCTGCTTGGGATATAATAGAGAATTAGAGGTTTTGTGAGGAAGCATTGGAGGAATTGGCGTGGTTTGTCCCAGAGAAAGGGGAGACATAGTAGAAGGGCCCTAAATATGTGTGCTGTATGCCTAAGGGAGAGGACAATAAGTCTTCTCATCAGCTGAAAAAGCTCAGTGGGCAACAGAGATCTGGGTTAGATGTTAGAAACAGCTTTCTCAAGGTGTAGATGAAAAAAGAGTGAGAGAATAATGCAGGGCATGACAGCCTTGGTGTCTGGGTTTCAAATGCAGATTGAACAAGTGTCTGTCAGAAATTACTTACTGGAATTGATCTTGCTTTTTGGATGGGAGGAAGAAGGCAATTTCCATCCCTGTTTTTCTGATATTCCTATTTGGAGCCAAAGACCATAATTTATACATCTAAGTTTGATGTCTAAGTTATACATTGACAAGACCAGCTGATCATCATCCCAAGGTTCTTCGTTTCCATTTCTGTTTAATATATCATAAGAAAAAAAGTCTTATTGATTAATAATTCAAATCGGAAGCACCCATAGAGTAGGCTGGCACTATGCTATGTAAACTTGATTTGTTCAAGTTCATGTTTTCCAAGTCCTAAACTTCTTAGGAGAATATATGGCAGCCCTGTTAATGTCTAACCAGCTGGTGATCTGGAGACCTGCCTGTTGGACACCAGGACGATTCAGCTCAGTTAATAAATGCCGTAATGGAACACCCATTCAACTCTACCACCAAAAGGATACTGTGTGAAAAGGGGAAAGGGAAACTCACGAAAATATTACTCATTCACTCATTCAGAAAATGCTAAAACTCTGGCTCTGACCAGCCTTTGATATTTGACCTCTGCAGATGGCCTGTAATTAAGACTCTAATCCTTTAAACACTTTAATACACTTCACTTCAAGTTAATAGGATTAGTCACATGCCTGAAGTGTGCATGGCTGGGGCTGAGCTATTGTTGAGCACAGCTGATTAAAAACTTGCAGACACTTTCTGGTGGAATACTGCCCTATATTGTCTAAGTCTTTTCTAAACAGTTCTAGTCACAAGTAATGTCCAAAAGTGAAGGTATTTAAGAAAAATAAAATATAGCCAAGTTCTTGATTAAAAATGTGCACGCAAAAAGAACAAATCTGACTGAACTTTTCAGCAGCACAAATCAGAGGTTTGAGAAGAGAGATGGGAGATCTGGGAGGCATTGTATTGGTTTTCTGGAAGATGTAGGTTTAAATTCTCAGACTTTTACAATTCTTTCAAAGCTAGGGTGATGTTAAACATGCACAGAAACAGACAGATCGGAGAGTTACAAAAATTAGAAGAAACATTTTCTATGCTTGCTTGTATTTTATAGAAACATCAGTTTGGCTTAAAGGCACAATGTTACTTCTTCTCTTGCTGCTGACAGGCTAGCTGGTCTTGGGAGTCCTGGCAAGCCTAGTCTGGAACAGTTCATCCCACTGTAAACGTGTGCAGAGGTTGTGAAGAGTGAGGATAATTTGGGAAGCAGCTGAAGGCACAGGGAGGACACAGGTGCCGGCACACACAGCACGGAGGTTCCCATTTGTTGCAGGATGTCTGCCAGAAGAGGCTGGGCCACATCAAGGCACTGTGCTGACGTGTCGCTTGTGCTGGATCTGGGTTTAAATGCCACGGGGGGCAGTCGGGGAAACCCGACACAGCTCGGCGTCTCTCGCTACTGCCCCATAAAATGCCCACAGCACACTTCTACACCGCGCTATTATTTCTCCCACTGGAGAAACACGGAGGTAAATTCCCTCTGCTGAGGGAAGTGATGTCACAGCATTGTCATTTACAGGAGAAGGCAACAACTGTGGTTAAGGGTTTCCAAAGAGTGACATGCAACAGACTGCAGCTGCAATGCCGTTCCCTGGCCTGCTTGTAACTCCTCTTGTAGATGCAAGGAGAGATTTTTCCTCCACGAGGATCGAAGTCAGCAGAATGAAGTCTGCATTTAGCCCAGCGTTCCTGCCAGCTCTAACATGGACCAAAGCAAGCATGAATAAAAGTCAAAGAACAATCACTGCTCTGCCAGTACTGTTGTCATGCAGGAACCTGAGTCATACTAAAAGCCTCTCAAGGAAGGGCACAGCGGAGATACCGGAAATTCAAGCTGGAGCAGAGAAATTCTGATGAAAGCACCACAGCAGCGATGAGGTAGCAGATAAGACTGCCAGAAAATAGCATCACAACTTTATAGACAGTACCACAGAGGGAAACACATTGCCAAAAATGGGAAGAAAATTGATGAACCACTTGCCTGTGAAGAGAGCCACACTACGAAGTCTTAAAATAAAGAAAATCATAATACAAAGAGGGCAGGAACCAGAAGAGGTCATCAGGTCTGACTCAGAAGTCAAAAGTCAGTGAATGGAGATGAGAATAAAAAGGGGAAAAGAGGGAAGAACTAAGTTCTTACAGGATAAGGGTTTAAATCAGGACTGTCCCAAGAAAAAGCAGTGGTAGTTCAGGAGGACCGTCCACCCTGCACAGAGTGATGCCATGCAGAGGTACCAGGGCAAGCATTACATGAACAACTTGGATCTCCTGTAGCTCAAGAACTACAAAGCCCCTGCAAATTAACTGGTGCAGTGCCTGGCTCAGATAAATTGTCCTGTCCCTCCCATCAGCTAAGGCCTCACTGCGCATCTTTACACCAGGCTGCAGTGTGACTTATAGCTATGCCTAGATGGGAATATCAGATATGACAAAAAAGCGAGGGCACTGGAGAGGCAAAGGGAAACTGGAAAAGGCAGGAACTGAAGGAACTGGAAGTGAAGAGTTGTCAAGTACTAGCACTGTTAAAGAATTTATTCTTTCAGTGTCCATTTCTATGAGAAGCAGTGGGGACTAGAGAAGTTTTTGTCAGATGGATCTCAGATAACAGATCCAGGAAATGAGCTGGTAACCAATGGGAAGAGACTTCAGTCATCTGGTGTTCTTGCACAGTTTTCTGGTTTGTCGGACTTAGAAAAGTATTTAAACATACACACACACACAGCATTTTGTTTGGACACTTTGCTGGTCAGCATTCCTCCTGGGAGCCCTGTATCAGGCAGTATTCCTGCATCTGGGAGTGCCCGGCTGAAGTAACTGTGACACCCCTACATGCCAAGATTGCTGAGGAAACTTAATCCATATTCCTCCTTTGTTACAGGATTTCTGCCTAGCTGATGTCCACTCAAGGACAAGCTAGCAGCTGGGAATGCAGGAAGGATGGGGGCAGGTGTCAGGATGTGCTTGGAGCTACTGGCCATTGCCCCCAAAGGCTGTTTCCTTTCAAAGCCCCACAATTCTCACTGCCACTGAAGAATGAAGAGTTGCCATTGGAAAAAAAAAGAAGAAAGTAGGATTTTGGATGCTTTTTTGATACATCCCTATGCCGAGGCTGGGGGTGGCAATCACAGAATCGTAGAATGGATTGGCTTGGAAGGGACCTTAAAGATTATCTAGTTCTGATCTCCCCTGCCGTGGGCAGGGACACCTTTCACTCGACCAGGTTGTGTCAAGCCCCATCCAACCTGGCCTTGACCACTTCCTGGGGTGAGGAACCCACAGCTTCTCTGGGCAAGCGGCCCCGGTGCTTCGCCACCCTCACAGTAAAGAATTCCTTCGTGACACCGAATTATTAAAATACCTAATCTAAACCTAATCCCTGCCAGTTTGAAGCCATCAGCCCTTGTCCCGTCACTCCATGCCCTCGCAAACAGCCTCTCTCTAAGGCGTTTCCGGAGCGCAGCCGAGGTGGGTGGAGGGACAATTCCCGGCACCGGCGCCAGCTGTGAGCNGCCCGGGCAGCACCCGCCGCCGGGCCCTTCGCCCCGCCGGCCGCGGCTGCTCGCTCCTGGGGGCTGGAGAAGCGTCTGTAGCGGGGAGGGGGCGAGCGGGGCCCCTTCTGTCAACAGGTGCCGGCGCCCCGGGCTGCGAGCGGGCAGCCGCGCCTTGCGCCTCCGGGGCTGGCCGTGCCCGCGTCCCGGGAGCCGAACGCTGGGGCGGGGGAAGGCAGGGGCTAAAAGCAGGCTAAGTCCTTTTGTTTGCTCTGAAAACACAAGTCTGCCACGTCTCAAGTGCGAGTCGGGAGACAAAGTGACAAGTTTTGGGTGAATGGGCTGCGTTGTCCGAGGTCTCTGTGTGCGCCGGGAAGGAATAACGCGTAACAGCGCTGTGGGGAGGATTGGCGGCAGGGATCTACTGTATTGCTCATATTGTTCCGAGGTCTGTACTTCAGCAGTTTGTGTTTCAGTTCAAGCTATCGGTAATATGTGGATTGCGTATGAAATAACCCCCTAACTTGCCTGGATGAGGTCTGGCAGGAGGATGAGCACGGGGCCTTTTCATACATTAACATCCTGTGTTTCATTCCTCTGGGAGGATCCAAATTATAAGTCATGCGTGCTTATTTGGATAAAAAATATTTTCTCCTTGGTAGCCACCAGCTAGGGAGATGCTTTTTCTGTTTGCTCTTCAACAGAGTGCCAGAGTTCTGTTTCTATGATTAGTTTGCCTAAACTCCGTGTAAATTAGGGGTAGTTGTTTTTAGCAAGAACAGTGGGAAAACCAGAAAAAACCCATACTCTCAATGGTACAGTGTTTTCATTTTGGTGGTGTCAGAACTACTGAGTATCTCATTGCCCTTATATCAGTAGTAAAACTTTGGTAGTGTTCACTAATAGTGTGACCAGTTGATCATATGTACCGACCATATGGTAGTTGTGAAATTAATCAGATTCCATTGTGGGTTTAAAATCTTATAGAATCTATTTTTTTTTTTCTACTTAGACACATTTAATTAGTCTCTAACCCTACATAGGAATCTGGTTCATAACATAAATAATACAATAACAAACTAGAAATGTTTTAGGATATTTAAATGCCCATTTGATCGGTCTTAAGCTGTTTCACTAAGTTGTCACTGAGTTGTTAGAATTCTTATTTTAGATATTTAAAGCTTCTCTTTACATTCTCAGTTTCCACATGCAGCTTTACTGTGTGTGCCACTACTTTTTTGTCCCAAGTAGTTTTAAGCCATGATGATGAATTGATAAAATACCTGCCATGTTCCCCATTGCGGATGTGATGGTGGAGGGAGGGGATCCTACTTGTTGTGCACTGGATGAGGGTTTAGCTACTCTTCTTAGAAAAGGCGGCATTAGGATTTGCTAATTTCTGATTAACTCATGGAGTGAGAGTGCAATTGAATCCATAGTTGAAACAGTTTGGTTTAGCATATTAGTGGTGCAGCTTTTAACTCTGAAGTTGGCCCCGGTCTCTGAGCAAAAGCAGAGCTCCATTTGGCACTGCTTGAAGCTACTTGCAGCTGCTGGGCTTTGAAAGAGAGCCCATGGAGATTTTACAATCACTGGACATCTAAACAACTCCACTGCATTAAAGCTAGTACATTAAATGTGTTTACATAAGAATATAATTATTTTTAAATACTTTTATTAAAAACATAATATAGACTAATTACACATTTACAGGTATATAAAATTACCAGGTTTCCAGAAATGTTAGTTTCTGCATTAATGAGCATATCCTCTCAATTTCTCTGAGAAGTTGGTTTTAAACTTTACAGTGCACCTAAGTATTCCATGCCCTTTGCAATGAAAGACAATGACATGAACAAGTAGTGTATATTCAAAGTATATATAAATAGATATATACACTATACAGGTACTGTTTAGTTCAAAGTGGAAACTATATAAAAACTCTAAGAAATAATGTGGCCTTGTAAAAGAGGAGCCTGGATAAAGCAGATATTGCATCATGTCCCTGTAAAAACGAATCTGCTTGTTCATCTCCCTATGGAAATCCAGATTCAAAAGGAACATTGCTGAAATCAGCCTTTTGGTGCCCTGTTAGTTGCATCAGGTTTTGTTTCTAAATGAAACGGTACATATATGAACTACTGTCTAAGCTATTAATGATGTGCTGCTAATCATCACAGCAGTTGCTGAGTAGAGCCCCAGGTTTTATCATCTAATATTCCATAGGGATTTCACTGTTGTATCTTGTTACCTGTGTTCATATTAGCAGTTAATTAGATTTTCAGTGTGGTCTTGCCTTGACTAGACATGGTAACAGTTATGAGATTTAATGTTGACTTTAGAGAGGTTTAAATACATGGGGTCACTCTTTGTGGTGAAACTGGTATACTGCATTATGCCACGTGTTTCACGTGACATGGTGAGGCACTTTTGTATCTTTTTATTGTAGCTATTCTTTAAAATATGAATTTTTACTGCAGCTTAAAAACAAAAACAACAACCAAAAAAAAAACCCTGAGGACAGTTGGAAATAAAAGTCTATTTTATTTCACCTTAATTTCTAATAAGTTATTAATGACAATATAAACATCTCATATTGCTCCGAATTCCTTTTAACGGAGGGCGAAACTTTGATGTGCAGAATTTACAGAAATCTGATACAATTTAACCACAAAGAGGTGACGCAAAAGTGAAAGAGCTCATCCTCCACGTCAGCACTTGTGAAGCCTCACTTGAGGTTAGGCTGGTACAAAGCAGCCTCCAGTGAAGCTGATGGATACGAGTAGCCACGAGGAATTAAGTGTTTGTGAAGTGAAACGCGAACAGAATCGCAGAGTTTGTTCAGAAGACCTCGGGTTGCGGAGCCTGCCCATTGAATCCAATCTAGGAATTATCGAGCGTTTGCCCACAGGCGAGAGAAGCCCTGCATGAGGAATAATGGGAATGGCTGTGAAGTGCAGATTGCTGCTGTAGGACCAAAATCCCATCGATTGGTTTGTGTGCGTTTATTGTGTGCTTAAAACTTGCCTCAAAATGGGGATTACATCAGCCTCCCCAGAAGGAACTGCAAGATACTCAGTGTGAAATGTTGGCCGGGATGAGGAGGGCTTTTGCTCTCAACTTGACTGACCTGAGAGTGAAGTCCCAGACTGCTGAGGTTTAAATGCTGAAATGCTGACTAGTAAAATTTCCAGCTTTTCCTTTTTTTTTTTTTTTTTTTTTTTTTTTTTTTTTTTTTTTTTTTTTTGTCAAAAGCAGATGAAAATAGTGACCACAGTACCACTACAGAAAGGAAAGCATAAAGTATCTGTTCCTTTTTGGTTTTTTTTTTCTGTGTGAAGCAACTTTTAATGGAAGGAATCCCTGCATTTTTTTTCCAGCTAAGGGTTCTGCTTGGGTGTTGTGGCAGCAGTTGCAAAATTGGAAGAAAATAATTTTTGCTTTTTTAGGAATAAAATATATGAACCTGTTAAAATGGTTTTGGGAGAGGAGAATAGTGTGAGCTGATAAGCTGAGCATTTTCTTTCTCTTGGTAGGAGTTGTTAGAACCTGAAGTGAAGCATATTTAAACATGCTTGTTACCTACTCTTTACTTTGTCACAACCAGAAATTGAAAGCAGCAGTTGAGAAATCATCATGTGTGTGTTCTGAGACAGTCTCACTGCAGAGTCAGCTGCTGGGAACCCCATGCTGAACCTGTAGGAGAAGCTTTGGAAATACCAGTTCGGAATGAAGGGCAGAGGCCCCAGGCAGTGGACACAAATGGCCACTTACAAAGTGGAAAGCTGCCTTCTGAGGGACTCCCATTGCCAGAGGAGTGACACAAACAAGGATGTGTGTGGTGGATGAACCATTCCTGATGTTCTCAGAAAGTTATACCCTGAAGAATATTTAAAATTCTAGGAAAAGGAAACAGGGACTTCCCATTGGAGAAGGTTGCATGTCTTGGCAAGTGATAAGGAAAAACAGGCGAAGTGTTGTAACATGTTAGTGAAAAACACGCAAATAAAAGAATCTCCCCAGCCTGTGAGAGCCCCTGCAAGTTGCCTGCGGTGGGTAACACCAATGGAATTGTCTTTGCACTGCATGTGCAAGCCCATTGCAGTAACTGAGCTGCACAGGTGCTCCACTTGAGAATTGGGCTTGGCAGAATTGATCCCTTGCATTGATCTTGCATTCCCACCTGTGTAAATATTGACCTTTGTTAAAGGCAATTCTACTACTTTGTCTGCTGCTGGGGTTTGGTCTAGGGCCCTTGGGGCTTCATTTGGGTGCCAAAAACTTTACAATTATTTTATAAATTCTGTTTTATATATTTATTTTATAAATTCAGTCCAAGATTTGGTACTTGAATGCTGACATCAAAGTAGCTACAACTCTGTCAGGATCATGTACCACATTTTGAAGAAAGTCAGTGACTTCAGAGCAAGTAATCGCTGTTTACAACTCGAATAGTGCCATGTTCTGGGAACAGCTTGACCTGCTCTTTCCTAAAGACTAAATATTTCTCTTCCTCTGTTGATTTAACCAACTCAGCAATGGTTATTAAAAGCCAGAATAGTGCAGCTGATGTTTGGATGGTGTAGTGACTTGTGCTGGCTTATTTTGCCTGCTTTACCTGCAGTCTGATGCATATTCATTTACACTGTATATAAACCACTTTATTAGTGCTTGCAGAACATGTGTATGGTTCAGTGCTTTTAAAAAGGCTTCACTTCAGCAGGTTATTTTATACTATTACTGAAAGAAGGCAAACAAAACTTGTATCAGCAATAGTACAGAAAATGGGTATTCATTTATGAACTGTTTTGCTGTGTTTTCAATTGTTAGCCAGTATTAAGAAATGCTACTGATAGGAAGACTTAATTTAAATTTTGCATGATTAGTCATGTTAGCGACAGTCAGAAAAGAGCTTGTCTGTCAAGCTGCTTTACAAACCTGCTCCTGGATAGGGCTGTTGGTCACAGTGCAGCAAAACAAAGCCTAAAAACTGCTTCCCCATCATTTTAATTCTTTATAAGGTTTCCCTACAGAATAGATCAATCCACATTTGTCCCTGCTGTTTAGCAGTTTTCAAAGGTGCTCCTTAGGCACAAAATCATTTAGGTTGGAAAAGATGCTTGAGTCCTACACAGTTTTTAAAACAGAATTTTTGAAACTGAGGATATAGTTGAAATGCAATAATTAAATGAAGTTTTGCCAAAATTAGGTTACCAATGGCAAAACATGGCATGTTTAACTTTGTAGGATAATTTACATAGACATTATACTAAGATGAGTATACTACAAAGTACTGCAAACAATTTCTAAGGTACTAATTTGCTTCAACCTGTTTCTGACAGGATTTTGACTGATAATGTGTGGATTGCTTTGCCTCTCTGTCTGTTCCAGTTCAAATGGAATACACCAGATTCCTTTGGGACAGAGGGCCTTGGACCATATTTGAGCAAAAGCTGAGAGGCAGTGCTGCATCACAGTTCAGGTTTCCTGAGCAGTCGAGTCCTGGAACACTTTTAGTGCAAACAAGAAAATCAGTTCTCAGGTTGTGGTAAACTTCCTTGCAGAGAAGTGAAGCTCAGTAAATGAGCTTGGCTGTAGTAGGTCTTTAATGTGATGAGGTGACATGGCAGGTTTTAATTTGCAATGTATGTGGATGGTGCGCCTTTGTAATTCTGCTCTGGTCATTCCAGAAACTGCTCAAGGAGACTACAGGTGGCTGATATTGTAGCTGCCCTTCTTGGAGCCAGCTTTGGATGCAGTTTAGAAATGAGCCTCCAAACCTGGCTTCTTAGTGCATGTATATTCAAGCTAATTTATGGGTTTACATGTTAGTAATTAAAGTAATCCAAGGATCTATTAATGTGCTGCTGATCAATGAATCAGAAAGGAGAATGAAGGTTTCCATTGTGTGATAGTGACATTTATAGGGAGTTATGCTGCCAGCCTGCCTGATTATTGCTTCTAAAGCATTTGGATGTAGGTTTCCTTACCAGATATTTTATTCCGATTATTTTAGTTACGTTTCATAAGGCTTTATGAGGACGGAAAGATATTTATAGAAATGTTGATTTGTGTGGCTCTTTAGTGATACTTTTTTAATTTGGGTCTTTTTTCCATATCTCTTTCATTTGGTGAGAATCTTAATGTCTAATGTGGGAGCTCTTGGTTTAGATTTTAATCTATTGGCTTACATCTGAAATAAACAGAAAACCCACCCTCTCAAATCTCAGTTTTGGGTTTCTTGGGTTCTGAAATGGATTCTGCTTCCCTTCTGCTTCTGGGTTTAACTGCCTCCTATTGTATTTATCTTTGCAACTGTCTCTCGCTTTCTCATTGCTTTGTTTTTTCTTCTGTATTTTGTTTGTGGGAAGAAGTTAAAAAAAAATTCTTTTTTCCCATTTGAGGCACAACCTGGTACATTTGTGAAAGGCAGTGTCTGAAGAGGTGCAGCACTTTAATGCAGTGGTTGTTGTAGAAGCTAGTAAGAGGCACTTGAGGACTCAACATGGATTTAAGTAACATTTATTGGATATAAGAGAAGCAAAAAAGGGGACAGCATAGATAACTTTACATCTGTTCAGTTGTTGGAACCCCAGGTTGAACAGCACTGCAGAGACCTTTAGGCATGGCAAGCTGGGCAAATCCTGTCTGTGGTGCATGTAATCGGTGTTGCAGTCTTTAGAGCTTCTGCAGGATGTCCTGGGAAGTTAATAGCAGTTTATCACTTCCTCTGCCAAGGAAAAGGATGTTATATGGAAACTTGCAGGTTCACTTCAGGATATAATGAGATACAGAATCATAGAATAGGAACCATTAAAGGTGATCTAGTCCAACTCCCCTGCAATGGGCAAGGACATCTTTAAACAGATCTGGTCAGCCAGAGCCCTGTCCAGCCTGACCTTGAACGTTTTTAGGGATGGGGAGCCTATAGGCCCTCTTGGCAATCTGAGCTGGTGTTTCACCTCTCCCATCAAACAAATTCTAGTCAGAATCTACCCTTTTTCGTTTAAAACCAATACCCCTTGTCCTATTGCGACTGTCTGCTAAAAATTGTCCCCGTCTTTCTTATAAGCTCCCTTTCAGTACTGAAAGGCTGCAACAGGATCTCTGGGAGCATTTTCCTCTCCTGGCGAATGACACCATGTGCAAGTGCTGTAATTGCAGGTGGGGGCCGTGTATTGTGTCACAGTGCTGAAGTCACACTGAGCTCGGGGTGATAAGCAGAATGCAGGCTGCACCAGTTTCAGGTCAGCTGGTGTGTGGGTCACTAACTCCTTGATGTACAACTGTTCGGTGTTTAAGGTCACTACCAGCAGGAGCTAAAATCAGTATTGTTGGTTTTACATCAGCCTATTAATTATGCTGGTGAAGTCCATTCCAACTTTTGGAGTGATTTAATTTTTTTAGTTGATTTATTTATTTTTGCTGAATTAGGTAACCTGAAACTGAAATGAGTGTCTACAAGCAAGCTGAAAATGGAGCTGTAAACCTGTGGTCTGCAACTGAATTGACTTTGGCAGCTGGGGCTGTAGTTTGCTTTTGGCTCCTCTTGGTCAAAGACTCAGGCTGAACTGAAATACTTTTATTTCATTACTAATGCAGCCATTGCATTCCTTATTAGTTCAGTGCATTTCACTCATTTTGTTTCCCTACCTGTCTTCTGGTTTCCAGTTCATTCCTTCCAAAAGCTGAGTGAGCCCCGTTGTGAATGAGTGGACTGTAGCTCATTTAAAAGACAGGCAGCAATGTATTTTGAGATAAAATAATGATTTGACGATTCAATGGAATTTAGCAAAGGTCAACAGTAGTTTGCAAGGTTCATCTTATTAATTAATTAATGGAAGAACATACAAATAAGAAGATTGAGTTCAAATTCATTCATTTATGAGTTCATTTGGAGTGACTCTCAGGGACTGGCAATGCAGAGAGCAAGAAGCACAGTCCTGTTGAGTCACCAGGTTTTGAGTGGACTCCTTTCTGAACTCAGTTTGGAGTCTAGGAGTGGCTGGATCCATTCTTAGTCTCAGGCTTGGTCAATGGTATATATCTAATGGAATTATCCATAGAGTGTTTGTAATAATATGGGGTGGGTGGATTAATAATGCTTCATAGTAGTAATGCAACATCCTCTGTCACCTGCTGAGGGTCTGTCATGAGTAAGGAATCTTTCCACCGTGGGTAAGGAAGGATCTCTTAGTTTCAGGTAAGGAATTTCTAACCCTGAGAGGCATCCCTGCTCACGGGGTCACCTGGCATCCAGTTAAGCTGCAGTTCAGGCAGAGCTCAAATCAGGCCCGTCCTGATGGCAATATT
Organism: Donacobius atricapilla; assembly: GCA_013397315.1. Classification (NCBI taxonomy): domain Eukaryota; kingdom Metazoa; phylum Chordata; class Aves; order Passeriformes; family Mimidae; genus Donacobius; species Donacobius atricapilla. The sequence goes on along the minus strand of WBMY01018179.1, from coordinate 1,061,733 downwards.
TATAGGGTGAAGTAGTTGGCTGCTGGCCAGTGGTATAGACAAGACAGATGACCTTGTCTTAGTTTTGTTATCTTGTTCTGGACTTCAGTTATCTTGCTCTTCTGATGGTTATGAAACCACCTTGCAAAACATTTTTCAAGACACCTCTACCCCCTTGGACCAGGCACTTTCTGACTTGCAAGTTTCTCCCAAGGACTTGGGGCTGGTTGCTCCTTAGTCAGCCTGAAAGTACAACTGTGAGTCAAATGTGTCCTGCAAAACCCTCAGTTTCAGTGGGAATTCATTGTTTACTCTGTACCATCTCTGTGCTTAAGTCAAGTATAGGACTGTTCTGCAACTCCTCAGTTTTATAGACTGAGTTTTACATTTCTTAATTCTTCTGACATATTTCTTTGTTCTTTGCAGAAAAGGTACAGTTTGGCTGTTGGTCCTCCCAAAAAAGTTCCCAAAGTCAAGGGTGTAGAGTCTGCAGCAGTGCAAGCATTTCTCAGGCGGCAAGAAGAAGAAAAGAGAAAAAAAGGTAAACGTATAAAATACCTCCTATGGGAGACTTTCATTTATTCTTTGGTATTTGTCACCTTATTCATAGTTCTTGCAAATACAGCTGCACATCTGTTTCTGGAATTTATGCATAGACCTGATAGGGAAGCTTTCTAGGGAAAGCTAGAACGAAGTAAGGACTGGGGACGTTTGCTTGCATTCCTAAGGAGTTAAAACATTAATTAGCTACATTAAGATTTATGGCAGGAGATTGCAAAGGGAGTTAAGGTGAAGAGCAAAAAACTATCTCAACTTCTGTTAGCTTAACTTTGAAAAGCTTCATCTATGTGAAAAATGGAAAGAATTGCCATTGTTGTGTCTTAATCTAGTGTATCAATACAGTGAATTTTGAAGAGTCTCTGAGACGTGATTTCTCCACTTTTATATTTCCTTTAAATAGCCTATGGAATAAACTAGTACTGTTGGAGTGCAGGCTGGAGTGCATGCCCCCCTGGGTTCCCCAGAAAGAGAGAAAAATACAGAGGTTGAATTAAAGCCTTTAGAGAAATTAAAATGTACTAAACCACGTAAATATGAAGTAGAAGTTTAGACTTTAGGGTAAGTAAGTATACTCTTAAGTACCCGAAGAATCAGTCAGCCAGCACGGGGCACAGAGCCTTAAGGCCTGGTAATTTAGCTTTAGACATAACAAAAACATAGTAGAACATCACTTACAGTACTAGATTGAGCAGGTACAATCTTTACATGAATGAGATGGAACCTTTTATGTTAATAGATATGGTCTATGATAAAGCTTTTTACATTAAGATATGCTATATGCATAGGTTTTGTGGAAGTTTTGATGCTATCCTTCATAGTTTTACGTACTTTCAAAATTAGGCTTAGATTGGTGTAGAAACGATGTTTTAGAATTGTGTTCTTAGGTGATTGGGTAACCTATAGACTGGGATATGAATATGCATTTATGTTTTCTGGAGAAAAATCCCATTGATCAATCCATTCTCCCACCACCTACAACAAGGGAGAGCAGGGCTTTGCCAGGGAGCTGCTGCCAGGACTCTCTCAGGGGTTATCACTTGGGTTGTGGCCAGGGGGTGCTGCTGCTGCAGTAGCTTTTGCCATTTTGGCTGTTGCTGCTGAGAACGCTGCTTGGGAATGGGAATCTGCCTTGCCCCCATGGCTGGGACTCTGTCAATCTGCTTTTACGCCCTGCTGGGACCTTAAGCCTTATAACTTTTAGTAAGACTGCATACTTAGAACTCTTGCCTTTGAGACTGATGCATGTATATAATAAACAACTTTGGAATAACCAGAAAATGCTTTTGGCTTTTTAAGACCCTAAACCCATGAACAGCTCGACATAGTACTGCATTGCTTCTGATGTTAATGTTTTGTTAAAGGTAACCAAATCTGATGGACTGGATGGCCCAGGTTATTCCTTCTCTCCTGGGCCAGTCATGAGTCTGTTCCTTATCCCTGCTGCCACGTCCAGCCAGAAGCAAGATTATGCATGAACTCCACATGGGGCATGCTGGCACACTGTGCTGTCAGAGCCCCTGACAATAGAGTAACACAGACAAGGAGTGGTACCTTTATAGGCACTCAAAGTATGAGTAGCCCAATCCATTTTCTAGGAATTTTTACTTTTTCTGAATCTTTCTGGTATTTAGCCTGCCCTCCTTGTCTGTCCAATATTTGGCATTTAGATGTCTCATTCACCAGCTAGTTCATCCTGACTCTTGTCAGCAGATCACAGACACAAGATAGTTGTTTTCTGCATAAGTATGCTCTCTAAGCCAGAACAGAAAGGATACAGGACGAACTGTGGAGATAGAGCCCTGTGCCCTATCAGACTTATGTGATGACCAGCTGCTTGCTTATCTGTGTTCAGCTGCTTCTGTGTCTCCCCTATATCCATCCACACACACACACACTTTGGCTAATTGCCAGTTCTTATCCCCCCACTACTCTTATTCCCTCCCATTCCTCAACCTCCCTTAAACATTTGATAGTAAATTCTGTACAGTCTCAAGATTCTCTTGCTCAGTCTCAGAGCTCCCTCCACCATGCAGAGATCCCATAACTTCTGTATCTTTTTATACAAAGGTTCTCCATAATTTTCACAGAACCCTGGAAAGCTGCTTCCCTCAAAAATCCTTCGTAGGTTTTGTTATAGCAGCATTGCACTCAAATGCTTGCCTTTGTTGGAGCAGTTGGCACTGGTGGGTTAGCCTGTCCTGTTGGCAGACCTGGGGTCAGTTTCTCATCTATTTTGGATAGCTGTTAGCCAGGTATCCTTAAGTTACTGTCCTAAGTGGTTTGTTAGTTTGGAAAATATTGAAATAAAAAGTAGTGCTTTGCATAACTTTCTCCTGATTTTCTTGTAGCACTGGAAGAAAGAAGGAAGAAAGAGCAGCTCTTGGCGAGGCGTATTGAACTGAAACATGACAGAAAGGCAAGAGCTATGGCCTCACGAACAAAGGATAATTTTTATGGCTATAATGGCGTTCCTGTTGAAGAGAAGCCAAAAAAGAGGAGGGCTTGTGAGAATGTTGCTCAGGCCTCAGAAGCTGAGTATGCAACAGAAGATGAAACAGAGCAACTTGAATACAGTCAGACGGAATCTGAGCATGAGCAAGAAGAATATGAAGAGAAACCATCCAAAGCTGCAGTGAAACCAAAGGCGCCTCCCAAAAGTGCACCAGCACCTCTGAACTTTGAAGAGCTCTTGAGGCTTGCTGAAAAGAAACAATATGAACCGGTGGAAATAAAACCAGTGAAAAAGGTAGAAGAGAGGCCCAGAACAGCAGAAGAATTGAGAGAGAGGGAGTTTTTGGGACGCAAAAACAAAAAAGTAGAAATGCATAAGAAAAGTGAGAAGGAGATTAAGCCTACAGGGGTATCCAATTCTTCAAAAAAACTGTCTTCTCAAAAAGCATCTGTAAACACGAAACTTAATAAAAGCTCAGTAGATAAACATTCCACATCTAAAAGCAATCTGTCACTTTCGATGGGTGGTATTGATAAGAAATCCAAAGCACCAGCATTGACTGAAAAACACCCACGATCATCTTCTTCTTCCAGACTTGATCAAATGGAAAAAAACTCACAAAATGGTTCCTTGAAAGGCTCTGCTGCTAGCAGTCATAATAAATTACCTGTCAATGGTATTAGAAAGTCTGGCTCAAGCTCTCACGTGCCACCTTCAAAACCCGTAGCCAATGGGGCTCAGAGAATGCCACCTGTGAAAGAATCCAGCCTGAAAAAGTCTGCCCATGCAAAACCAGGAAAACCTGCAGCCCTTCAACCTGGAATCAACTCCAATGCAAAACGATCTGGCAGCAGCTTAGGGAAGGGAGGGCCTGGACATCCCGGGGGTGGTTCAAGTGCAGGACCGGGGCGGTCAAGCATCAATTCTGGCGTGGGACCCGGAAGGCCAGGAAGTGGTTTAAGCTCAGGACCCAGGCAACTGGGCAGCAGCTCAGCCACGGGACCTGGGCGACCAGGAGGCGGCTCAGGCGTGGGACCGGGAAGGCCCACGGGCAGCTCAGCCACGGGGCCTGGGCACCCGGGCAGCAGCTCAGGCGTGGGACTTAAGCGACCAGGCAGCAGCTCAGGCACTGGGCCGGGAAGGCCGGGCAGTAGCACAAACATAGGACCAGGGCGACCAGGCAGCAGCCTGGGAACAGGACCAGGAAGGCCAGGAGTCAGTCCAAGCACAGGAGCCAAGCGACCAGGCGGCAGCTCGGGCACTGGGCCAGGGAGGCCGGGCATCAGCACAAGCACAGGAGCTGCGCGGCCAGGCGGCAGCCCGGGCACGGCAGTGAGACCCAAGTGTACTGTCGTGTCAGAAACCATTTCTTCTAAAAACCTTGTCACAAGACCTAGCAATGGACAGATGAATGGAATGAGACCTTTTCCAGGGCATAGACCTGTGCTTCATCCACGAGGTAAGCATTTGGAGAACAAAGCATTTTTTCACTGTTACGGTTTAACTCTAACTGGCAACTGAGTACCATGCAGCTGCTCTCTTGTCCTGTCCCCCAGTGGAGAGAAGAATTGGAAAAAACCCAAGTGAAACTCAGATAAGAACAATTTCATAACTGAAGCAAAATGAAATATAGCAGTTTTTAATTTATTTTATCTATGCTTGTATCTTTTAAAATACAGGTGGTGTGAAGCATCACATGAAAGAAAACTAGCAGTCTGGGATGAATACTGGTATATGAATGCTGTTAGAAGGAAAAGAATTGAAGGATTTGTTTCCAGCATTGCTTAATAGCTGGTCCATAAAACTTAGTAGTGTATTAAATAACAGATGCTTGAAGGGCTAGATGAGAAATCAGTCACAGGTTTTACATTTCAGTGTTTTGGCAGATTTATCTTATCAGTGACGAGCCATTTTATTTCTGATCAGAAGCAAGCAGTGAAGTGTAGTGTAGTGCCTGGAAAACCCTGAACAAAGAACAGATATCTGCCGAGTGGTTTCCTCAGGATGCCACTGCTGATACTGATAGTTAATCTCCTCTAGCACAACTCAGAGGAAGTATTTCCTCTGAGAAATACTGGTTAACTTGAGGCTGAAGTTTTCCACCTTGAAGCCCAGAAAATGGCTATGACCAAGGTATAGCAAGGAGAGGTACTGTTAAATCAAAATTATGTTCATGTTATTAATCAATGATTTTATTCTCTCCTGTCATTTAGGCCTTGGAAGACCACCTATTAGTTACAAGAGACAAATAGAAGATGATGATGATGATGAATATGACTCTGAAATGGATGACTTCATTGAAGATGAAGGGGAACCTCAAGAAGAAATATCAAAACATATTCGGGAAATATTTGGCTATGACCGGAAAAGGTAAGAAAAGTAACAATTTTAAAGTACTGCAGAACAAGCAGTAGAACAAGTAATTATTCTTCCTAAGAAGAGATATTAATTCATTAGCTGTTTTTCAATGTGCTAAAAGCTGATATTTAATTTGCAGGTACAAAGATGAAAGTGATTATGCCTTACGTTACATGGAGAGCAGCTGGAGAGAGCAACAGAAAGAAGAAGCTAGGAGGTATGCATGGATTCGAACTTGGATACAAATTGCCAAGTTTGTTTGTTGCTGAAGTCAAAGGCCTAAGCTAGCAAATACCCACTCTGCTTTTTGCAGCAGAGCTAAATAAACCTTACAGTTTTTTTGTAAGAAAGCTTAAGTAGAAGATGGAATTCATACAGCCAGTGGTGGATACACTAAGTAAGTCATGTATATCCTTATCTATCGCAAACTTCGCTTGTTAAGAACCAATAAAAAACAAAACTAATTCATTTCCAAAACTTTTTTTCAAATTATACATTTGAATTGGAATTACAAATCCTTTAATTTGTCCCAAGCATTACAATATTCTGCTAGTTTGAGGTCTGGAAATTTTATTGGCTTTTATCTATACGCGCGTGTGTGCCTATTTCTATAGAAGTATAAAAAGTATGCTGAGAAGCTTTTATAGTCACTGATTTAAATCATGAAGATGATATTTTCATGCTGGTTTTGGCCTTTGGGCCACAATTCTTATGTCATAAACTGATTCTTTGTTTTTAAACGAGTAATGGGACAAGCTTTGTGAAAACGATAAGGATTTTTTATAGAAAATGCAACCATTGGAATGCATGGAGTCACCAAATTCTTTTGTTCTACTGAAATTTTTATACGGTTATTCAGAAGGTGCCTCGAGCATTAGAAACTTGCATCTTTGGAGTTACAGTCAGTGTCCTTATTCCTCCTGGCTCCTGAGGAATAGCTGCAGCCCATGGAAAGCTATAGTCTGTTAAGTGGAGTTAGGAGAAATAAATGGAATTTTCAAGTGATATTGCTGTTAACCAAACTCTGTTGACATCTTAGAGTGAGATTTTGCAGAGTTGAATTCCTGACTCACTTTTAATTACATATGTAGCATAAAGGAAGTGGAGATAAGAAAACTGAGTTAAATTCAATTTTACTTTTTCAATGGATGTGTTTCTGCAACTGCTTTTTGGGAGAGAAAAGATTTTATGTATTTATTATTTTTTTATACAATCTTTATTTTTGACATAAGTTTTAGATATCTTTTTCCCTTGAAATATTTGATTCTGATCTTATGATTTAAAAAATCTTGATTTCTTAAAGCTGCATTCATTCTATAATTAAAAAGATCTGATATGAAATTATTCTTCAAATCAGCTGTAGCACTTTTAGCATTGCTTTTCGGGCATGTAGAAATAAAGCCTCAAGTGTCCTGAGTAGCAGAGTGTAAAGGATTTAATCTTGTTTGGCAGCTTGAGACTTGGTGTTCAGGAAGACTTGGAAGAACTGAGACGGGAAGAAGAAGAACTGAAACGCAAGAGACAGTCTAAGAAGCTGAGGACACGTTAACTGACTTACGGTGTTGACTTTGTTCATGTTTCTGCTCCCCTCTGCCTCCATACATCTCTTAGTCTACTTCAGTTTCCATTTGCTTGTTAGAGGGCAAAAGAATATTTAAAGGGATTAAAGTACTGAAAAGCAAGGCTTTAGTTTGACCTAAATAAGATATTTATTTTTAATACTTGCCAGGGTTGTTTTTTATGAAGAAATTAATGCACTAATGCATATTAAATGGAATAAAATTCATAGATGTTTCCATTGATGAAACCAGTTCAAGATGCCAGCAGAAATATTGACTAGCTATGCACTGACTTGGAACTGTATGGGCCATGTACCAGTAAACCAATTTTGCATTCACTTGAAAGAAAGGAATAACATTCTTGTTCCCTGATATTTCTTGAGACTTGGAGAGATTGCTCTATATCCTACCCTGTCTCCCAACATGAGCCTCATCTTCTGTACAGCAGCAGCTTGGGTGTAAGTTCAGCCACAGCCCACAGGTGTTGAAGGCAATAAAGTGCTGTAGATCTTTTGATTTGAAGACCCATAAAAATAATTTGAACCTCTTTATTTCTAAACAGAAAAGTGCATGTCATTTGCAAACTGTGCAGTGATGGATATGGCCAAAAGATTATGTTGGCTTTTGCTGTGTCTGGAATTCCAGTGCCAGTCTAATTCAGTATGAGAAACACACACCCTGGAAACAGAAATTTCTAGTGTCTGTATGTAACCTGTGCTTTTGGGCTCAAGCATATGCTTGGGAATTCTTCTCCTGCCCTGTAAATCTTCAGATTTGTTTAACAGCTTCTGCTGCTTTTACAAATTGTGTTTTTTCTTGCATTAAACATCTGATGGTTAAATTATATAAAATGTGAAGCAGTCATTTATCCAATTAGTTTTACTGTTCAGAAAGAACATCAGAATTAACTTTTGTCAGAATGCATTTGCAGCTTTTCAGTATTAACATCGTTAGCTAGTTAATACTTGTGATTGATTTCAGCAAGCCAAAAACCTAAAATAATATGTATAGCAGGAGCGTTAATTCAGTTACTTACATTAATGCCCATATTTGCACATTATTTCTAACTATGCACTTAAGGACTGTTTCAGTAACTGAATTTGTTTACAGTCAGCACAGGGTTCATGTAAGTCTACAGGAGTTGCACAGAGACCTGAAGCTCAAATCTGGTGTTCCATCTACTTGGATTTCTCCAAGTTGCCCTTCAAAGCTCACCAGTGTCACTACTCAGCTTTGCCTTGAGCTCCAGGACTCCACTGCTAGTATCTGCCTTCAGCTGCTTCAGGCCATTATGTTTTAATGCTAGAAATACTTGTAAAAGTACAAAAAGGGCTTTGGGCGTTGGCTGGGCGGCGGGGAGAAAAAGGAAAAATTACCTTGTGGAAAAACAACAAAGGAGCCTTTCCTATTGGGGCTATTCTTAACAGTGCTGCTTCTAGGAAGCAGTTCAGATAGCAACCTGTAAGGAACAGTCTTGGAAGCTGCTGAAGTTTAAACATCTGATTCTTAATGTAAGAAAAAACAGCTTAGCCTTTTAAAGATGTTTTCTGCCAATGGTGTACCATTTCACCACCTCAGCAAAACACTGATGTAAGTTACTGGTATAGATTCTATAGACTGAGTAGGAGCTAACATGGAGCCCAGGTGAAGATACCATTGTTGCTCCTCTGTAGTTCTAAATTTCTCTATTAACTAACAAAACCTATTTCTCAGTGTATGCACTTGAGACCATGCAAGATAGCGTAACCTCACTGTCTAGAAGTGTGTTGTATTCTCTGCTGCATTGGGACCATCTCAGATTTCCTGTTGGAGATTTCCTGGTTTCTAGAATTACTCATTCAGGACAATGAACTTTGGGACCATGATCAAGTTCTGGGTTTGTACTTTTTAATTCTTTTAGCTGGAGAAAGACTCAAGGTCCATCAACCCAGACAGCCTGTGAGCAACTTCCTGCCTGGCTGGGGACAAAAAAGTCTCCTATGAAGCAAAAGAAATACTTAAATTGGTTCAGTTGGGAAAGAAATCTTCATTTCAGACAAATACCAGGTTAAGTAAAACCTGATTACTTCACCACTTTGATTATTTAACCATGCAAGATCAGTTTAACTTCTTAATCTGTTAAAGCACTTTGTCATTTAGATGGTGACTGGAATGTACTCTGCTAGCCTCCCTAAGACACTGTATAACTTTCTTCACACAGTGATCATTGCTTAGATTTTGTCTATTTCATATGAAAAATTATTCAAGGACACAGTTTTAGTTTTACAGTCAAGAAGTACTTTCTCATAATTGGCATGGGATGCTGATGGGTTTCCTATTTTGTACAAATGTTTGGCTTTTAATGTGCTTGTATATTTGTTGCATATTTGTATGTCAGCTAGGAAGGAACTAAACTTGTTTTTTAATTCCTGACCTTGTATCCAAAAACCTGTTTACTGTTTGCCAGATAAATAGTATTCATCTAATGACAGTATTTCAGTACTTCCAAAGTGCATCTGAATTTGAGGTGAAGAAAAACTGGAAGAATGCTTACATTGGTTTATCGGGATTCGATGTTCAGCTAATGATTTAATTGTATTTAAGGAAATTCTGGTTTGGTTTTTAGATTTTTAATTCACCGTTCGACAATGTGCCTTTTTACTAAATTGTGTCAAAAAATAATGAATGTAGGAGGATAAAAAGGTTGGTTTCTGCTATCTCAGATTCTATATCCTTAAACTTGAGAGCGTGAAATGATGTACTTTTCATAAAACCCTTCCAGGTCTGGCTTTGATTGCACAATTAAGGTAGATACTTCCTTACTGCTAATGCTAAATCAAATGAAGGGCACTTTCTATTGATGACTACTTTTTGAAAATGTCTTGTATTTACACTTGAGCCGTATTTCACTTTACAGCGATGTCTTTTGGAGGCCAGGGTTTTGCATATCACAGGAAGCCTTAGTGTGCAACTCTGTGCTGTGCTTTAAAATAAAAATCTTTCAAGAAGTATATGAGATCTCTATGGAAATCTGCATTTATTTTTGTGTAAAGCCCAAAATATTGTCCAGGAAAACTAATTTTCTAATTTTTTTTTTTGCATTTTGTAACATAATCTAGTAGCTGATACATATTTAGATATAGCATATTTCTGGAGACCAAAACATGTCAGAAAGAAAATAAATATATGGAGAGACTGGTGTTTAAATTGTGATGAATGTACTTCTATTTATTTTGGTGAGTGGGTGTGACACAATATTAAAGCATTAATGTGTAAATAAGGGTGCTTCTAGTTTTAGCCAATGATTTTTTCCTTTGGGGATATCATGTGTGCACAGTGTCTTTTTACACAATGTGACAAATCAGGTTAAAAACTCGTACGTAGCTTACCTGCTCTCTGGTGCTGTCAAAGAAGTGTATACTTGACCACACACCAAATGCATATAATTTTGCAGAGTATGTATACAATAAATTACAGGCATTAAACATTTTACTGCTATTTATCATTGGTCTACTTTCATGGAAGATTTATCAGAATTACTTTCTGCCGTTTCCTCTGAGCTCCCACATACAGCAGTGTCAGTCTGAATGTTCTCTGAGAATGGTTCTCATGCAGCCAGCAAGAAGATATGTAATGGAGTCACTGAAGCCTTCAGAAAAGATCTGAAACTTCCCGCTGTCTCCTGCAGTTTAGGCTGGGACAGAGTACGTGCTTGGAGGAACATGTATCTAGAATAATATACCCAAGTGTGCCCATTGCCTTTGATCTTTTGCATTTGAAGTGTTCACAAGCAGCATCATTCTTGCGTGTCCATATTCCCATGTTACTCCCATGTAAGGAGTCTGAACTCCCTTGATGGCTGTCTCCTCTGGAAGGATTTTCTGCTTTCATGGTGGAAGTAAATGACTGATCTGATCAGCTGGTGCTGTGACCCACTTCCAAATGGATGAATGGATACACAGCAGTGAGCCCACCTGCCTTTACAAGGAACAGCAATGCTTGCACACTCTTGTGCTTATGAAAATATTCTTTTAAAATATTGTAAATCTGCATTTAGTGTCTCCTATGAGTACCTTGTTTTGAAAGCGTGAAATCTTACCTTCTTTGGAACTACCTTGTATAGAATTCCTAGAATTCCCTTGAGATTTTTAATGTATCTTAATAGCTGTGATCAGTCAATCTCAGCCATTATTTCAAGGCAAAGGTCTTCTGTTCAAGTGGAGGGTAGATCTATATTGAGCAGATCCTACATCTTAACCCAACCAGTAAAGCTACTTCTGGAAGCAAAATTATTGAGATGGGGGGGGGGGGGGAAGAAATTACAGGTTTCCCTTGTTTGAGGACAGCTTTTAGTTGTAGTTTATTTAGAATAAAATTTCAGTTCCACAAGATAGAACTGCAATTTATTTATCTCATAGATAGCCTCCTCTTACCCCTGGAACTGCATATGGAAACCTTTATTTTTCCATGAGCCTGGGAATTTAAAAAGTGTTTTGGCATACCCTACTCTGTGGAATGAAATTAAGGACAGAGGTCATTCCTGAAGTACTCAAGTATGTCATGAGTTTTAGTTCTGACTTCTCTGTCTGCAACTAATGGTTCTGGTTTTCCCCACCACCTGGTGCCTAATTTTCTTTGAGGGTTCCTCTGTTTGGTTCTTCATGGGAGTCTTGGGTTTTGCCTACATCCTTCTCCCTCCACTGGCAAATGCTTGAATTTTTTTTTTTGTATCCTGGATGTAACTTTCTCAACTTTCCTTGCTTGAGAACAGGCAAGTGTCTGATGCCATCTCTCATACTCTATGTCTGAAAGATGATGGCTGTCAAGAGTTTTATCAGTTTTTTTTTTGTTGAAGGAGTTGATTCTGATTTGAAAAACACTTGAGTGTAGAGTTCCAAGTTTTGTAATGCATGGGAATAACTGAACACACACCTGTGAACACACTGATTGCAAAAGGCTGTTGGAGTGCCTTACATGAGCTTCTATTAAACCTGTCTTGTGGATTTCTTCAAGAGGTAAGTAGCCTGCTTGAGTGATGCAACTAAGGGTACATGATGTTGATTGTGGATCACAATAAAGCAATAATTCTCCCTGCCACCTTCCTCCAGCTCGTGTTGTACGGGTGCCTTGTGGTCCTTACACATGTCCGACACACATGTCAAGATTTGACCAAACAAAGAAATGTGTATGGTAGAGCAGAGCATCTCTGGATTGACCTGCTGCTCTGTAGCTGATTATATAACACTGATTATGGTTTTTTTGGACAGGAGGGGCATTTCATCTGGTTTTTGATGTGTACAGAATGTGCAGGAAGGATTTCTGAGGCCTCCACAGTGGTGTCAAATGTGACTGCAAATGATATGTAGACAGGCACTCGGTCCCACAAGGTGGGTGTTGAGAGTTCAGGCAGAGGGCTGTGCTGCTGTTACCACCCTCTCCCCCAGCCAGAAGGAGGGTACCAGCAACCCCTTTATTAGTCTGGTTTCTGTTTGCCAGCTGTGTACAAAGGGAATGTCGCAATGGCAGTGCAGGACGCGGCCCAGGCCTATGGGGAACCCTGATTACAAGCAGTGCGAGATGCTGAAGCTGGCAGGAGAATATAACTGTTTTGGGGAAAGTCTCTTCACAGTTGGCAATGAGGGCTGATGTACTCGCAGCTCCTGGCTTAAATCCAGCCTTGGTTGGTTGTGCTTTGAAAGTGATTGTTATGACATATAAAATGGTCCCAGTGTAGATCACACATGTGGGTGACCTGCTGGTTGTCCAGAACGAAGGGGAACATTGAGATAAATAATGCCCTTAGTCACGATATTCCCAGAGCTGAAGGTGGTTTGGTTAGGACGCTTACTCCTGCCACTCCTATTGTGGTTGTTCTGCATTTATTTCCCAGTCTTTGGTATCTGGGATGGTCACTTGAGTATATTTTAGAAGTGCAAATTTTTCCCATAGCATTTAATATTTACAAGTCGAACTTGTAATTTCCATTCCACTACTCCTAAATTAATTTGGACTCCTCACAGCATTGCATGATTTTATCCACTAGAGAAAATCCTTTAAAATGCTTCCTGGATTGTAGTTTCCTGTCATTGAGAATCCTTTCCCTTGGCTTTGCTCTAAGCTAGCATCCCTATAGATACAGGATATTCACAGGCAGAATGAGACTAGTGTTTAGAGTATAGAAGTTTGAGGCTGTAAAAAAATGTCATTTTCCTCTTGTGTAGAGCTGAATAAAATTCCAAAGCTGTATGCTGCAAGACAAGGTCCATGTCATCCTAAGACTGTCATTTTGCTTTGCCCTCTCCCCTAGCACTTGAGAAATTGCAGTCTATTTTCTGTTTCATTAACCATCTTAACTTTTCTACCAAGTCTCAAAGAAAACATCTCAGTCAGGAAGATGATCTGTACTGCTGGCAAAATGCTGGTTTTTAATACATAGGGAGACCTTTGATGCAGTGAGGGGCTGTAATATAAGAGCTGTATGTATTGCTTGATAAATCCCAGCTTGGGAGAATTTCTATAGCTTGTTCGGTGAGAATATATGCAAAATTCTATGGCTGCATTTGGAAGAGTGTTCCCAGTGATGGGGGCAAAGGAACTACTAGAGGTACATGGGGTAGCAAGGCTATGTGTTAGCCTGCTAGCAAGATGTTTCATTAGCTAGAGATTAATGCTTTAGGTATTCCAGAGTATTCCAATACTCTGTTGATGTAATGCAGAGTTATTCACTGCAAATGATATTTAGAGAAGATTTTGAGTCAGAGGGCACAGACCCAGCTTGGAACTGAAATGGGTTTGAACAGTGAATAGTACTAAGAAATCTGAATCTGCAGTTTAGGTGCAAGCTTAGTCAAGGGTGACTTCTAAGCCTCAAATAGAAACACTGCTACCACTAGCAGTGTGTCACTGCCATGCAGATGTGGTCACTGGCCTGGTTGCTATGATTGTTTTGGTTATGTATGAACACAGATATTTTAAAAACGTTTCCAAACATCAACATTACTAATAAATGTAAATATATATCAGACTTTCACAGTTGTTTTTACTGTGAAATAATGAGAAATAGAAAATCTAGATGCTTGAGATTAAAAGTTTAATAGGAATGTTTTATTCTCAAACATTAGTCTATGCTAAGACCTTTGTGAAACAAAATTATTTTCAAATTATCTCTTTAAAGGTCTAGATAAATGTTCATGCCAATCATTCTGTAACAGTTTAACTGAAGAGGTACTATGCTTGTTGGGCAAAAGATATGTAGCACTTGCTGGAATCTGCAGTGCCAGTTCCTGAAGGGTTATCTTGTGCTACTTTCCAAACTGAACGTTGAAGCTGTAACATCCTTCACTACATCACATGCAACAATTTCATCACAGAAGCAGAATCAGCATCATTAAACATTAGGTATGATGGAGAAGCTTAATGAAGGTTGTTCTAAACCTAAATATTTTCTGCTATGGCTGTATCAACAACCTGTGCTCTTGGTTACTGTCTGCTTCAGGCCTCGTATCAGTGAGGGAGAAAAAATTGTACGAGCTTTCTCAAGACCTTGCTCCTTGTAAAAACGTGCTACTATCATGCTTGGTCTGTTCTGTCAGTTTTCTGGTCAGTCAGGGGGATAGAATTGGCATTTGCCACCATTTACCTTGCTGAACTTACTGTGTTTTCCAAGGAATTGGCCATCAGACTTGCATGGCCCACTTTCCAAAAGGCAGTTTTCTGGTCTCTGCTGGGTGGTAGAGAGACTTAAAAATAAGAGACTAATGTAGGGAAATAAAATCATGTCAGGTTTTTATTTACACATATGTAATCCATAAAGTTGCAAATCAGTTTTGCTACTGTCAACACAGAGGGAAGAAACTCCTACATCCCTGTATCTATGTAGGTCCCAAGGAGGGTGAAGGGTCTGGAGGGGGAGTTGTAGAAGGGGATGAAGTCACTCGACTTGCTCTTCCTGAAGGAGACTGAGAGGAGATTTCATTGCAGTTACAACTTCCTGATGAGGGCAAGCAGACACCGATCTCTTTCTGTGGGGACCAGTGACAGGACTCGAGGAAATGGCATGACATTGTCAGGGGAGGTTATGATTGGGTATCAGGAAAAGGTTTTTTCCCCCAGAGGGTGGCTGGGCACTGGCACAGCTCCCCAGGGCAGTGGTCACAGCACCAAGCCTGCCTGAGCTCAAGACGTGCTTGGACAATGCTCCCAAGCACAGGGTGTGACTCTTGGGTGCCCTGTGCAGGGCCGGGAGCCGCGCTCCGTGATCCNCCCGTCCCCGTCCCGTCCCGTCCCTTCGCATCCCGCTGGCTGCGCTGGCCTGCTACAGGCGAGCTTTAAGTCGCACCACGCATCAGTTTGTCCTCCTGGCTCACGCCGTGCCTCGCGACTGAAATCTTGCTTTTCTCTCATGGGAAATTGATAACTTTTTTTCTTCTTTCTTTTTTCTTTTTTTTTTTTTTTTTTGCGGGGTTTCCCCCCTTTGCGCCTCCACGCCCTCAGANCATATGTAATCCATAAAGTTGCAAATCAGTTTTGCTACTGTCAACACAGAGGGAAGAAACTCCTACATCCCTGTATCTATGTAGGTCCCAAGGAGGGTGAAGGGTCTGGAGGGGGAGTTGTAGAAGGGGATGAAGTCACTCGACTTGCTCTTCCTGAAGGAGACTGAGAGGAGATTTCATTGCAGTTACAACTTCCTGATGAGGGCAAGCAGACACCGATCTCTTTCTGTGGGGACCAGTGACAGGACTCGAGGAAATGGCATGACATTGTCAGGGGAGGTTATGATTGGGTATCAGGAAAAGGTTTTTTCCCCCAGAGGGTGGCTGGGCACTGGCACAGCTCCCCAGGGCAGTGGTCACAGCACCAAGCCTGCCTGAGCTCAAGACGTGCTTGGACAATGCTCCCAAGCACAGGGTGTGACTCTTGGGTGCCCTGTGCAGGGCCGGGAGCCGCGCTCCGTGATCCTGGGGGGGTCTCTTCCAACTCAGCAGTTTGTGATTCTATGAACAACAGCTTGATTTACTGCGTCCTTAAAGCTTGTTCATTCGCGGGTGCCCTTGACTGGACGCTGGCTGCTGCCTCTTCATCTGATTAGGTCTCCTTCCCTGCTGGTCAGCCTTGAAAGCACGCGACGACGCCACAGGAGAGCAGAGCCCGGTTTCGGAGGCAGCGGACACTCCCCGGCTGAGGCGAGGCCGGCCCGCCCGGCTGAGGGGCGGCGCTGGCGCTNTTTTTTGGCGGCGTTCCCCGCCTTAGCGCCTCCACGCCTTAGGAGTGCAGGCGCGTGTTGGAGCATTCCCCCGAGCGTTTTAATTTCCATGTGCGAAACTGAGCTGGGCGTATTTAGGCTTTGGGCGTACCAAATAGCTCCGGGTGCGAAATGAGGAAGGTCTGTGTCTGAGTCGCCTCGCAGATCCTGTGATCTTTAGGAGAGGACAAACTATTTGATAGGAATGCCTCGTTTTGCATTACGAATAGAAGGAGGCCAGCTGGCAAATTATGACTTTGGTTTCACAACCAGATGTATTAATGCCTCCAAAAAATGTCCTAAGCGTAAGTTGTGTAGACATTCATAATTAGGGAACATTGGATTCCTTTTTTTTTTTTTTTCCCCTGCATTTTTGCAGAATCTGGCGATGGGGAGAAGCCGACTGAAAAGGTGTTTCTTGTCAGCAGCTCTGTGTTTTTGTGTAGACAGTAGAAAATAATTGTGCCATGCCCTTAGCTGCCACATTGCTGCCAGGGTGACAGGCTGAAGAGAAATTCGATTTTAGCTACTGCTTTGTGGCAATTATTCCAGGGCAGTGAGCAGCTCTTTAAGCCACTGTCAGTAGTTTTGTTTGCTTAGGCAAAGGTTCCAAAAAAACAGCACCAGGTTTCCTAAATGAGAAGCAGAGGCTCTAATCTCGGAAGTGGAAAATACTGCTTGTAATTTTGGGATGTGGGAGGATGCAAATCACTTGGAAGTTCAGGTATTGGACTGGCTGGGGACAGTCTCAATGAAGCAGCAGTGATTCATTTTCTCAGCTCTCAAGCACAGCTTAAAAATGAAATTTTTAAGAGAATTTTTGAGAGCTCAGAAAATGAATATAATTTAAGCCAGAGGTTAATTGCTTACACATTTGACATGTTTTTGGAAAGCGACATCTTAGTAAACTCCTCTAAAATGTGTGCAGGTGGATCTGAGTTTACCTGTGTCAGTGAGAAAATAACTTCCTTTTTCTAAGAACTTCATATTTTTATATTCTTTTTAATGTGTGCAGAGGAGACTACATTTTACTAAACTTATGCTCACGCATCTTTAAAGGGGAAGAAATGGTATCTAAGCAGAGATGTTGAGAATGTCAGATCTCTTATGTAGCAACCGCAGACCTGCAATAGCTTTAAAGCTTTTTTGTATTCAATTATTTTTCATAATTTATTCCACATCAGAACTATTTGTAATATTAAAATTAATTATTACCTTCCCCTTCTTCTGTTTCTGCCTTCCACAGTGTCCTTTTCCCTATCTCTTATATGGAAGCCTTTGAAGTGAAACTTTTTTCCTTATTTTGTCTCTCCCTTCCCAGTATAAGTTCAGAGACCTGACCATAGAAGAGCTGAAGAATGTTAGCAAGACCTACCCCAACTTCACGTTCTCCATGAACACATACAGTAAGAAGTGATACAGTTACTCTGAACTACTTGTGGGGATTCTTACTTGCCGTTAATGCAGACTGTGTATAATAGAATATATTTCCGTTGTGCTGCTGTCTTTATGTTGACTTGCAGTGCAATTTCTCATGCCACGTTACTGTTGCTGAATGCTCTTCCAAGGATGCATACATATAAAAACCTTAACAACTCATTCACTTCACCTTACTTCAACTTGTCAGTAATTAGAGAAGATTGATGCTTTAAGTTCTTTATATGTAAAACTGTTTTTCCGTATTTCATTATTGTACTGAAAGTATTTTGAAAGTATCTTTAGCTTATAGAGTGTGAGTTCCAGAATCCCTCAGCCTGACTGGAAATTCCCACAACATCAGAATTATCCAGGATAAGGGGTTTTCAGACTAATGATGTGCTTAGCTGTACTAATGCAAAATTTTTAACATTTCATTAAGGAAATACTTTAAAATGTGGAGGGGGATCTTATTAATAGTCTAGTCTTGGTTCTTCCAGGAAGAGTGTATTTGATTTCTAAAGAAAAATCACTGTTGTGTATTTGTAGTTGTGGATGGGATTGCATTGAAAGGAGTTGGTTTGGGGTTTTTTAATTGCATTTTTAATTTCAGCCTTCAAGGATGGATCCCAGAAGGACCTCCTGAATTTTAGTGGCACTGTTCCAGTAAAATATGGTAAGGTTAATCAAATGTAATTATCTTACCAGTTATGACTCTAAATGTAAAATGTGTGGGGTGTTGCCTCTTAACAGTTCCCTGTGCAGTGTCTTAAAAGGGGACAAGAAAATATTTTGTTTGAATTGGCAGAAGTCACTTCTCCTGAACAAACAAGTGCATAGATGCTGAAATGAGGTGCTATTAATTAAATAAGTAAATTAACTATTTAAAATATGGTGTTGTTTGTGACCGTGTTGGCACTTGGTGCTAATGGAGCTTGTGTGAACTCTCTGAGACCTGCACTTGTATAGACAGCGTCCAAAAATAACTTGTAGGCATTTTTTTATTTTCAACTTAAAGTCTTTGAAGTCTGATGCAAAGCTCTTTATGGATGCTTTTTTGCACTAGGTGCTAAGTCATAAAATAAGTATGAAATGTATATATATATATGAAACTTCTCTTTGCTGGGAAAAGGGGACATGTTGGCTGAGAGAGGCCCCTGGGAAGCAAAACAACAGAGCTTTGTATTAAGGCACAATCAGTAGCACTTCGAGTTGATCTGGTTTTGTTAATTAGCCCAAGTAATATAAATATTTTTCAGTGTGGATCTGGAAGTGATCTGTCAGGCTTTTTTCCTTTGCTATTACAAAGTGTGAATCACATCACACACGACTGGTCTTTAGTGCCTCTTCTCAGTGCAGAAGTTAGTAATGGGTTTTATTTTGTGCTGAACAGGTAATTCCTATAACATACCTATTTGTCTGTGGATCCTGGATTCTCATCCCTTTGCTCCCCCCATTTGCTTCCTGAAGCCGACTGCAAACATGGGCATTGCCATGGGGAAACACGTTGATGCTCGGGGCAGGATTTATTTGCCCTACCTGCAGAACTGGAGCCATGTAAGAGGTGGAGTGGCTGACAGGGGAGGGAAGCATTTGGGTGGTATCATGTGGAGCTTTCCAGCAGTCTCAGGCTTGTAGAGGCAGTTGGAAGTGATTTTAAGGAAAAAAGGGACTGATTCTTTACAAAGCAGTGTAAACCTCATGATACTTTGTTGCTGTGAATAATGAGAGTATCCCTCAGGAAAGTTCAGTGGAAGTTTCTGCCTTTGGGGTATGTCACATTTGGCGGAACTGTGAAACAGCACAGAGATTCAAAAGTCACTGCTGTTGCTAGATGATTTTATGCATGGTATTAAATTACTCACTTATATATGACTGCTAGGCCAGTAAAAATTATTCAGTGAATGCCAGCTTTTTGAAATGAATGGGGCTGTATTTTACATTATTGATACAGAAATTCCTGAGGAAACTTCTGCTGACTTCGCAGTGTGTTTTGCCTGGAGGAGGACTGAATTACCAGAACTCTGGATAGTTGAGCTCATCTAAGAGGACTGAACTAAATTCTCTTTAGCTAGGATTTGTCCCTTCTAGAATACTGGATGTGGCTATATCAAAGGCTTCTATATATTCATGGATGCCATCAAAAACTACTAGCACTGGTAATTTCAGTTTTAGAATTTGTTTTGTTAAATTCCTTTAATTCATACTCCTGTTTGGAAAATATCTTCTCGAAGTGATGCTTTTCTCTTCCTTAGGTGTTTGTGTAAATGTTAAGGGTGTCAGTATTTATAATTGGATTAAATTTTGTATGGCCCTGGCAGTTCACAGCTGATACCACTACATGAAAATTCAGCTGTTCTGTCTTCTGTTTATCTGCTGTATTTCAGCCTAAATCAACGCTCATTGGATTAATCAAGGAAATGATTGCAAAGTTTGAGGAAGAGCTCCCTTTGTACTCACTGTCATCTTGTGATGCAGCCAGGCAATCAGAACTCCTCTCCTATATTGCAAAGATTACTGAAGGTGGGGATGTTTTCATGGACTTGTTTCTAATGTTATAAAAGATACTCACTTATTGTCATTACTTGATGTCACAAGGAAACCTACATGGTTTATATTTTACAGATTTTATGACTGTGGTCTGTGTGCACACCTATAACAGCAGCAAAGGGAGTGCTGGTTTCGTGGTATTAGTGTTTAGCTTCTTGCTATTGTCATGCTCATCTATTTCGACTTAGTAAAAAAAACATTCCTCTCTAGAGAGGAATATTTGTTTCACACCTTGCAAGTTGTGATGGATTTCTGTGGTCAGTCTTGACTGCTGTTTTGAAAAAGTCTACGTAACTTGATTTAACTCTGGCACAACCTCGATCCTTTATGAAGCAGCAATACTTGTATTGATACAGTGTGCACCAGCAGCTAAGTTTGTTGTATTCTTTTAATTGCAGGAGAGACTGACATGAAATCAAGGAGCGAAACTGGAGGCAGAAATGAAGGATGTTTCAACAAAATCACTGTTGTTGGAGCTGGAGATCTTGGCATTGCATGTGTACTAGCAGTTGCAGCAAAGGTACATAATTATTAAAAATACCAAGAGACCTGTAAGAGAGAAGATTCCAATCTAGTTCTTAATATCTGACACTAAGGAATACCTCATCAGTTCTAACAACTGTCACTGCTTAGGTCATTTGTCTCTTCAGTTAACCTATGGACTCACAGAGGTGTTAGTTTTCTGCTCTGGTTTCTCAGTCAGCTTTTTTAATTCTAAGGGTTGACTATTGAATTCACTTACTTTGAAAATCCCTGAAGGATTCTTGTCTCAGCAGTAGCCTCTTACAACTGGGATCTCCTTGTTCCCTGGAAAAGGATAGTCTGTCGATGGGCTGTACTTTATCACAGCTGTATGTTAGACACAGCAGTAATGTCAACACTTCTGACTTCCCAGAGACAGTTTTGTGCGTTTTTTTGTTGGTTTTGTAATGTGTTTTTTTCCAGTTAGACTTCCTAAACTAAGTCATTTTCCTTGCGATTTGGCTGTAATTTGACCAGTAATTTTGTTTGATTTGTACACAATACAGCAAACAATGAAATGGGAGGAATTCTGGTTTTTATTCCTCACTCCCACAAGAACAAGTTTCGTTTGGTTTATTATTGATCTGTATTATTTCTATTTGTACAGGATGTTGCAGATAAGGTGGTTCTTTTGGATCTTTCTGAAGGTGCAGCAAAAGGAGGGACCATGGATTTGGAGATCTTTGCTGTGCCAAATGTGGAGATCAGCAAAGGTATGAGTGTTGTTTCTGGAACAGGAGTGGGTGCTGTATGTGTGTGCTTGTGCTCACTTCAACAAGAGCAAGACACCTGGGGAGATACAGTGGCACATAGGCTGTCTTATTTTAAAAGTCTCTACCTGCAGGTAAAAGGATAATGCTGAAACTGGACTCATGCATGCAGAAATACTGAGAAGCCAAGCTAGAACTCCGGTGTCATGGGCAGAGAGAGGGAGGGAATGGGAAAAAATATTTGCATAGAAATGAGTGAAGGCTGTGAAAGCAGTGTTCAGAAGGCTGACAAAAAAGGTGTGTTTCAAAGTGCTGCTTTCCTAGCTTGGTGTTCATTAAGCATGCACATGGCCAATAGTGAGTCCTTAATCTCCATCACTGCATACTCAGACTTGTCCTCAGTCAGCTGTGAGCATACAATTCCACAGAGTCAATGCCACGTCTCTGTAATTAGTGATCAGTTACAGCCTTTGATGGTCTTTGATGGTTGCAGAGGTTGAGGCCAAGTTTTTCCATGGGGAAAGCTGGAACTGAATTGAGTAACATTTTTCCTTGTTTATGTGTCATGTTTCCATGTTCCTTGCACCCTCTGCAGGATGAAATGAGGGGTTTTCTTGTGCTTCTGTTTTAATTTGTCTTATTTTGGGGACAGGGACTTCTTGTGGTTCCACCAGGCATCGTTGGGGCTTACTCTGCACCTGGCATTGCCTGCTGTACAGGCAATGATCTTATCTTGCAGGTTTTACTGCTAGCACACCTTTTTTCTTGAACCCTGGTTGTGCAACTGTACCACAAATCTGTGTGTGCCTCTGTGATTGCCTGTTGTATGTTTGCATTTAGCTGTGGTATAAGCAGCTTGGTAGTGTTACAATGCTACAAAATGTTTGTATGCTTTCACCTGCTATTTTAGTATGTTTATGTCTAGGTTCGGGGCAAACTGGTATTAATTACATCCTGCTTAGTATGATTTTAATTTGTCAGTGCATTAGACCTCTGCTTTGGCTTCAGCTGGTTCCAGAAGTGGTGCAACAGACAAATCACCCCATTCCTCTGTCCAGGCTGATCACCTGTGTGGCACTCAGATACTCAGAGATACCTGCTCAAGGCAGCTTTGACTTACAAATCCCTGCAGCAAGCATGGCTGTGTGATTCTTTGGGCTAATAACTACAATTTGTCTTTTATTTGAGTGAATTAATAGACTTTTGGAGTGCTTTTCATGGTTGTCTATATGCCCTTGATTAAGGTATAAGATCAAATGCCTGTAATTTATAGAAGAATCCTCAGATAAAGGACTAAAAGTTTTTCCCCTTCTTTAACAGTTGGAATAAAAGTTAAGGAGCCTTTACATGGATTTTTTTTTTCTTGCTTGCCATGAAAACTTGGAAAAGTTTCTGTCAAAGCTGTCTAGATGTTTTCTGGTCTCTGCTCTGTAACCTTGGACAAATCACAGTCTGCCTTTTGTGTTTGGCACCTATAGAACAGGAAAGTAGTTCTGTGGGAGTGCTCTGTTCTCTAAGTGCTGTGGAAGTGCCCCAAATTTCACACTGGGGATATGAGGGGGGCCGGAAGCAAAGAATCCCTAGTTAAGCTGGATGCTGTAGTTCAGCCTTTAGAACAGCTCTTGGGTTTGCATCTAAAACTCAGTAGAATGAAATAAATTTCAAAATATGTTTTCTTTATATTTTTCAGATTTTTCAACTTCAGCCGATTCCAAAGTTGTGGTGCTTACAGTTAATTCTTTGGGTAACGCTCAGACTTACCTCAATGTCATACAAAGCAATGTGGATTTGTTCAGAGGAATTATTCCAGCAGTATCCCACTATAGTCAGAATGCTGTTCTCCTTGTTGCTTCTCATCCAGGTATGCTGGTACTCTGCCTAATGTTCTGTCCCTCACTTGGCTTTTTCTCTGGCCTGTTTTAAAAATATGTTACTGCTGAATACACCTGGTTAGTCAAAATTTCTTGCTACTCTGAAAGATGTTTTCCTTTTCAGCTTTGAGCAGGACACTGTCTTTGAGGGTTTTTCTTTACTGTTACCAAGATAAAAGAAAATAGTGTACTTTGTTTTGTGTAACAGGTATGTATTTCTGTATATTTCTGTGTGTAGTTTCAACCTGACTGCGTCTACACCATTAGTATCCATTGGCTGTTGTCTTGTGAGTTGTGGGTTTTATGGGCACATTTCTCGTGTGCAGGAGGGGTGGATCCATGTGTGTTATGTGCCATATAATCAGACTTACAGGCTACTCACTCATACACAAAGTATAGCATTAATAGTAAATATTGCAGCTAGATTTTGGTGAATGGTTTAAATTTCCGGGTCAGTGGTACTGTGAACTAAGACAAAGCAAACTCACTACTTAGGAAAGAAGTGTGAGCCTCTATCCTGTAATGCATCAAAGACAGCTCTTCTTACTCTTACCATTATTGTTCTTATTTTTTCATTTCTTCTCCACCCAACTTTGTGTTTTAGGTTGAAATAAACTACCAATATGTTCTTACCTGCTTATGCCTTTTCTAAAGTAAAGAAGTCCAGAGTTTTTCATAATGATGATTCATAATTTGCAGTTGAGTTGAATTTTGAGTGGTCCTTCATTGGCAACATGTTTTTCTTTGACATGTTTTTCTTTCTTTTTAGTTGAAGTAATGACATTTGTGTCGTGGAAGCTGAGCTCATTTCCCAAAAGCAGAGTAATTGGAGTAGGTGCCAACCTGGATTCAGAGAGATTTCAGTACATGCTGACCAACCTTTTGAAAGCAGAGGTGCTGGCAAAAGATGCTTGGATTGTTGGTGAACAAGGGGAAGACAAAGGTAAAGTGATGCTTTATTATGACTATGAGCATGTAATGTCCTGGCAGTGCCTAAGTAACTGAATAGTGAAAGAATAATTGACAACATTAATGAAGGTAATGAGAAAAGTAATATGAGTGGTAAATTCTCAGAATAATGGCTTTAAGTTATGCAGTTTTGGGGTACCAAAGTCTGTAAATCTGGAGTAGTAGCAAAAGTATTTGCCATTTGTCACAGGAAGAAAAAAACTAAAATAAACCACAACCTCAAATGCTTTTTTTGTTGTTGTTTCTGTTTAGTACCATCATGGACCAGTTGTAATGTAGCTGCAAATCAAACAGGAGCAATGGCTGCTTGCAGCTCAAGGGAAAAGGTGGCTAACAGGTAGCACCATTATAACCTTTTTCTTCCTTCATGTTTAGGCACTTGATGTTTACATGTTCTTCAGCTCTTTATGAAGTGGAGGCAGCTTGCTCTAAAATGTTCATACCTGGAGTTTATAGGAAACTGTAGGTCAAGTTGTCATTCACTTTTATTGATGTATATATGGGCAGTGTTTTTCTGAAATTCTTACTAACATTGTGCCTGTGGCGATGTGAGGGGACACCACAATATACAGCAGAATGTCAGAGCTGTTTGATTGTGTATTTCAAACAAATACTAGACAAGCCTTCTGGCCCTCTTTTCTCAGAGCTTGTGTTGGAAACATTTGCTTCAAAGTTAAGCACCAGTTTGAATTTAACTGATTTAAATATCAGTTACACCTCTTGAGAGAAAAAAGAATTGTTACAAGCGTAGAGAAAAAATATTGTAAAGAAATTCTTTTCAGCGATTCTTTTATTCCATTGTGTTGTTTTCCAAAACAGAGAATCATATTTTTATAGTACACTTTACCTGCTATGGTACACTTAAACCTGTATTTTGGGTTTTACATAAAAACCAAAATAAGAATAATTACAATCTAAACATCACATTTTTCTCCTTTTCCTGGTTTCTATATAGAGCTATGGAAGTCCTAAAGGGAAAAGGTCAGAGATCATGGTCTGTTGGGCTCTCAGTTGCTGATTTGGCTGACAGCATTGTGAAAGATAAAAGAAAGGTTCATTCTGTATCCACTCTAGCAAAGGTAAATGTGTTATTAATACCTTTTGGTTGCTACTGTAATTATATTATTTATACTGGATATAACCATTACTTTTAGCAGCGCAGACAGCTCAGTATTCTGAAGCAGAGCTGCTGCCATTACTTTCTTCCAACAACAGCTCTCAATTCCACTCCAAAAATGAGCAAAAATCACTTACTGTTTTAATCTGAAACCAGTATTAAAAGTGGATTATTCTCCTAAAAATACAAGAGAGAAAGTACATTTAAGGTTGCTGCCCAGAACCCCTGGAATAGCTGGATTTGGCAAATGTGTTGTAGTCCTGAGTGTTCAGTACTGAATGTAGATTTTTTTTTCTTTTAAGGGGCAAAAGAATTTCGTATCTTTTCTGAAAGTATAAAATGCATTTTCTGCCAGTGTTTCATTTGATTAAGTTTGAAACAGTTGCTTTTTTTACTCCTTAGTACTTTCCTTAAGAGAAGATTATGACAATAGTTAACTTAAAATTGTAGACTTAATTTTGTTTGTAGTTTCTCCAAAGAGGCTTCACTAAAGCATTAGGTCATTCCATATGATGAGAAAACCCATGTAGAAACATTTATTTTTTACTTCAATTTCAACCCTTCAGAAAGACAATATGCATGCCCCTGTGCAGGGAAGTTGAGCTGGCTGCTTATTTTTTTGAGTATAAGGACATAGAGAATTAAATCATCATGTTTCAAGTGAAGTGTTTAATCATTCCTGAACTAAATACAGATACAAAGGAATGACCAGTCTCTTAAACTTTAAAGTCTATACATAATGTAAAATTCCCCAGGTGCCAAGAAAAAACATAATCTATAGTGTAAATTTGAATTATAGGGATATAAGTTTGATAAATTCTTTTGCATAACCTGAATGGGATCGGTATTTGAAAAATTTTCCCCAGTTCTTAGGCTGCATTATTTAATTGATTTTGTTCAGCCCTAAAAGAACTAATTACACTGTACTGTGAAGTGTTCCTGCTTGTTCTAGCTAAGAAAGGGTGTTCAGTGGTATAAACTTTGTCTGCATTACAGAGATCTATCTACCTATCTTGGAAAAATTTGCCAAGTATGGCATGGTTCACAAATTTTTATCTGCACAGTAGTATTTTACAGTTTCTATACAGTAACCCACTGCACAGTAGCGAAAAGAAGTGGAATTTGACCTATCCAAGCATGCCATATGTTGGAATATCCTTGCTTAATTAAAATAATCAGGTCATTTTGTGTCGTATGCTTTTGTGTAGCTGCAGCAGTAACTGTGTGTGTGACAGCGTTCTTTGTGTGCTGTTTCAGGGGTGTTGCAATATAAACAGTGAAGTATTCTTAAGTCTCCCATGTGTTCTTGGAGCCAGTGGAGTGATTGAAATCGTCAGACTGGAGGAAGACCCAGTGGTGCAAGAGAAACTGCAAAGCAGCGCAGGCTCAATTCATGACCTTCAGCAGCAGCTGAAGCTGTAAGGAAGCACAAGGGAAGCCTCTGTGTCTGCTCACTGAAGCTGGAGATCTGCAAGACAGAAGAGGTTGCTTCATATATATGGATTTCTGTAGAAAACAGGAAGCTTTGTTACTTTACTTTCCAAAGGTGCTTTCTCAGTTTAGGTTTAAATAATTTAATACCACACTGGACAGTATTTTTTTCTTTGTAAAGTGCACTTTTGGTAGCCAAAATGAGGCAGGTAACATGCAAGAATGTTTTCCCTAAATTCACATGGCACTTGCCTGTGGTCTTTGGCTGCCAGTTATAGCTGGACTCTTGGGTTACTCTTAGCTCTTTGCACCTCTTTAGGAGGCAGTCTTACCTGTTGCATCGTGCTGCTGCGTGTCCCTGAGAGCCACCAGCGCCTCTGGGGCCCGGGGCCCTCTGCTAATAAAGAGCTGACAATAAAGGTGAGGAGTCGGGGTCCCCTTTGGAAATCCAGCGCTGTTTTTTGTCTGCATCCTGGCTACAGCCTCGAATGTGGAGCAGGGAGAGCCAGGGTTTTATAGCAGATCAAGGGTGTTCCTGAGGGTCAGGGTGCAACAGGGATAGGGAAACATGGTGCAGAGGGGTGGCTGGGAACCGGGGCACTGATGGGATCACAGGGGTAGAACACTGCAGCAAAATTAACCCAGCGGGGTCCAGGGGAAGGAGGAACATTCTGGCAGGTGTGCGTATGTGGTAACAGGCTGACATGAACTTCAACCAATGAAACAACGAAACCTAAAAAATACTGATGTGTCTGCAAAGGCCCATGGGAGGAAAGCTGCTCTCACCATGACCTAAAAGGGTGTCCTTCCCCATCTGCCTCAGTCCCTTCAGGGTTGAGGCAAAGCTACCTTGGGGATAAGCCCCTGAGCCTTCACACTTACCCAGCTCTGCAGAAACTCCAGCATGCAGGGCTCACTTGAACCCTTCCTTATGCCTTTTAAATGCTGTATCTGAGGCTTGTGTAGGGAACAGCCACTCAAGCTCCACAGTTAATCTTCCTAGGCTGTAGATGCTCTAATGTCAATGGACTCCTGCTATTTTGCCATTTACTTAAGGGCAACGTGATGTTCGCAGTATCCTTCAAACCTGAACTATTGGCTAGGGATTTCTGTTCACACTTAATGGTGTCTGAAATACTCCAGTCATGACTTGCTTGCTTTTGTGAGGACATTCAGAGCACTAAAGCATCTGCAGTTCTCACTATGCACATGCAGCACTGGAACAGCTCTTCCTGAATGGGAGGAGCAGGGGTTGGACTTCAAATAAAAGATAAAATCCAGCAGTTAAATACTGCAGGAGTATTTGTACATTCCAACCTCAATCCAAAGCCGTCTGGGAGCTTTACATGAGCCTCAGGAGAAGGCAACAGAACCTGTAACCCTCCTCCCTGGAGGCCAAGGATGTGATGAAAAAGCAGGATGTGAATTTGTAGGTAAAAAACAGATGGTTTGGAGATCAAGGTGTTTTTTGGGTTCTAACCTCTTGATTTACTACTCCTCCTGATTAAACCTCAGCATCACATGGCAGGAACAGGTGACTTGGGCTCCACTCCTGCTGTGTGCAGCTTAGGAATGTCATTCCACGTTTACACTTTGAGGGGTGGCTGGTTAAATATTGCTGGAAATTTGTTCTGAGCAAAAGTAGCACCTGTGGCAGAGCAAAAGATCTGATCCTCCGTGCCTCCCAGTTACATCTCTCAAAGAGCCAGACATGCAGGGAGTTCTCACTGTATACTGATCTCAGAACTGGACTAAAAATAGAAAGAAAAAACCTTCAGTAATTCAGACCGTTGTTTTTATGGAATACCCAGATTTCTTTCACTGTAGTGGTAAATGATGGGGCAAAATTAGTGATGGCTGCAGGTAACCAAGTTTGCTGCTATATTTTTTTTAAAGCTGCATTTTGGTTGGGGTTTTTTGGGTTTTTTTGTTNGCCGCCGGAAGCGGGCGCGCGGCCGCTTCCTGTGTTTATGTAGGGCCGGGCCGGCGGCACCGGGAGCAGCGGCGGCAGCGACAGCGGCAGCGAGGGGCGGCCGCCATGGCCGTGTCCGAGAGCCAGCTCAAGAAGATGCTCACCAAGGTAGGGGCTCGGCGGGCGGCAGCGGGGCCCAGCGCCGGGAGGCCCCGGGGAGTTGGGGCGGGAAGGGAGGAAGGGCGCAGCGAGCCCAAAATGGTCGTGCCGAAGCGCGGGGCTGGGCTGGGACGGAGCCCGGCAGCAGCGGGGCCGGGCGGCCGCACGGCGCTCTGCTCCCCGCTTAAAGGAGGGGGAAGGCGAGCTCGGCGTCGCTGACCGGGGTGGCGTGGGTTTGGTTCTCGCCCCCGTGTAAGGAAACGGGAAAATCTCATGGAAGGCAAATCATTAACCACTGAATCATGCAGAGCCACGCGTGCCACTCTTCAAGTGAAAGCTGGGCTTTGTCCAGCAGCTTGGAATGGAAGCCCCTAAGGCTGACACTTAGGGAGAGTTACGGGTTTGTTGGGGAGAATTTTGGATTTTTTTGGCTGCATTTAATCTCATGTGTGGCGTTTTGAAATGAAGCGCAATAGCTGACAATCCGATCAAAACCAAAGGCATGTTCACCTGCGTGGAGTCATAAGTAGATTTTTTTAATCAGCTTGAGAATGAGTATTGAATACTTAGTGTCAGCAAATGAGATCATATATGTATTTGTATACAAATTTCTTTGCTAAATTAATTACTGCCATGCCACAGAGGAAATAGAATTTAAGGTAATCCAGTACTGTTGTTCCCCCACACTTGCTCATTTTATTCTCCCGTCTGACTCACTATAGGTGATGAAAAATGAAGATGCTATTTCACTATGTTTATTTTTCAAAAACAGTTACACTCTCTGTTCTAGAGAGGGAAGTTTAGTGATATTTCCCATATGAAATAGTTCAGTGTATGAGATAACAAAAGCTTGACCCTAGTTTGGGGGAACATAAGCACTTGATTTAACTTCAGGTATTTACCTGCTGTCAGATCTTGAAAAGCTTCATCTTTCTGTGATCTGTTTCCTGGTATGTAAAATGAGGGGAATGCATTTGCAGTCTGAGAGTGGAGGAGGAAAAAAGTCTAGAAGTTAAGGATTCAGATTAATCAGTTTTAGTTACCTTAGTAGAAATCACTAGAATCTTATCTTTTCCAAAGAGATTTTGGCATTTCTTGGAAATCAATCTAAGTATAGAAATTAACAGCTGAAATTAACATTTAATTTTGCTTGTGACAGTAGCTGGAATCATACAACTGTCTCTCTACTAAATAATCATCACTCAGTGTAAAAACAGTTTGCAAGAATATTATCTTTCTTTGTTTCAATAGAGATATGAAAATGCTTGCTTGATGTTCAGGTGTTGTGCCTAATTTTTAAAAGCACCCCCCGATAACCAAATTTGTGGTTTATCAGCCCCATCGTGTACCAGATTCACAATGTGCCTGCTGAGCAGGCAGGCATTGTTTTATCAGTTCTTGACTCAACTGACTTGCGATTCTTTGTGCCAAAAGTGGAAGTAAAGCCTGACTCTGCTTACTTCTTTGCTGTGAGGGCGGCGAGGCACTGGCACAGGTTGTCTGGGGAAGCTGTGGGTGCCCCATCCCTGGCAGTGTTCAAGGCCAGGCTGGATGGGACTCTGAGCAGCCTGGGATTGTGGAAGGTTCCCTGCCTTGGGCTTGGAACAAGATGATCTTTCAGGTGGTTTCCAGCCCAAACCATTCTACGATCCTTGTGCTTTTTAGGAGCTTCTGTTAGCGGAATCCACGTCTCTTCTTAGTAGTGATTATGCCAATCTTGTTGAGGCTCTATCCTTGACCTTAAGGTTTGTTCCTATGAAAAGGCCCTGCCTTTTAACAGTAGCTGGTGATCAGCTGTCATTTGTCCTGTAGTGACATATGCCGTGGTGTGGGTATGTGCTGCCAGTCTCTGGCTGGTGTACATGAAAATTCCTCCATGTCCCAGCAGTGCCACATGTTGGNCTGGACTAAAAATAGAAAGAAAAAACCTTCAGTAATTCAGACCGTTGTTTTTATGGAATACCCAGACTTCTGTCACTGTAGTGGTAAATGATGGGGCAAAATTAGTGATGGCTGCAGGTAACCAAGTTTGCTGCTATATTTTTTTTAAAGCTGCATTTTGGTTGGGGTTTTTTGGGTTTTTTTGTTCACTTACTTTGAAAAAAAAATATGAAATTAAGGTTTTACATTGTTTTCCATGGTTTCTCATCTGTTGAGCATTTCTTTTCATGCGAATAGTCAAGCTGTTGTTTATATAGTTTGGTGTTTTTGTAACAATTTTCATCCTAAAATGCTGCCAGCTCTTAGAGGTGTGTTTTGTGGATTAATCTGATGTTGCGTTGGTGTCGTATTCCTTGAACGTATTCCTAGCCAAAGGGACGCGCCTCCAGCGGCGAGGTGGGGAGCTCTGCTCCCCCACGGGCGGCGAGCTGCCAGAAAGCTCTAGGGCCACCGAAGCCGTTCCCGCCCCACCGCCGCTCGGGGCCGCCGCCGCTCGGTCCCTCCGCTCGGGGCCCGGCCCCGCCGCCGCTCGG
>WBMY01018179.1:961646-1030331 GCA_013397315.1 Donacobius atricapilla | reverse complement strand
TTTTGAAATGAAGCGCAATAGCTGACAATCCGATCAAAACCAAAGGCATGTTCACCTGCGTGGAGTCATAAGTAGATTTTTTTAATCAGCTTGAGAATGAGTATTGAATACTTAGTGTCAGCAAATGAGATCATATATGTATTTGTATACAAATTTCTTTGCTAAATTAATTACTGCCATGCCACAGAGGAAATAGAATTTAAGGTAATCCAGTACTGTTGTTCCCCCACACTTGCTCATTTTATTCTCCCGTCTGACTCACTATAGGTGATGAAAAATGAAGATGCTATTTCACTATGTTTATTTTTCAAAAACAGTTACACTCTCTGTTCTAGAGAGGGAAGTTTAGTGATATTTCCCATATGAAATAGTTCAGTGTATGAGATAACAAAAGCTTGACCCTAGTTTGGGGGAACATAAGCACTTGATTTAACTTCAGGTATTTACCTGCTGTCAGATCTTGAAAAGCTTCATCTTTCTGTGATCTGTTTCCTGGTATGTAAAATGAGGGGAATGCATTTGCAGTCTGAGAGTGGAGGAGGAAAAAAGTCTAGAAGTTAAGGATTCAGATTAATCAGTTTTAGTTACCTTAGTAGAAATCACTAGAATCTTATCTTTTCCAAAGAGATTTTGGCATTTCTTGGAAATCAATCTAAGTATAGAAATTAACAGCTGAAATTAACATTTAATTTTGCTTGTGACAGTAGCTGGAATCATACAACTGTCTCTCTACTAAATAATCATCACTCAGTGTAAAAACAGTTTGCAAGAATATTATCTTTCTTTGTTTCAATAGAGATATGAAAATGCTTGCTTGATGTTCAGGTGTTGTGCCTAATTTTTAAAAGCACCCCCCGATAACCAAATTTGTGGTTTATCAGCCCCATCGTGTACCAGATTCACAATGTGCCTGCTGAGCAGGCAGGCATTGTTTTATCAGTTCTTGACTCAACTGACTTGCGATTCTTTGTGCCAAAAGTGGAAGTAAAGCCTGACTCTGCTTACTTCTTTGCTGTGAGGGCGGCGAGGCACTGGCACAGGTTGTCTGGGGAAGCTGTGGGTGCCCCATCCCTGGCAGTGTTCAAGGCCAGGCTGGATGGGACTCTGAGCAGCCTGGGATTGTGGAAGGTTCCCTGCCTTGGGCTTGGAACAAGATGATCTTTCAGGTGGTTTCCAGCCCAAACCATTCTACGATCCTTGTGCTTTTTAGGAGCTTCTGTTAGCGGAATCCACGTCTCTTCTTAGTAGTGATTATGCCAATCTTGTTGAGGCTCTATCCTTGACCTTAAGGTTTGTTCCTATGAAAAGGCCCTGCCTTTTAACAGTAGCTGGTGATCAGCTGTCATTTGTCCTGTAGTGACATATGCCGTGGTGTGGGTATGTGCTGCCAGTCTCTGGCTGGTGTACATGAAAATTCCTCCATGTCCCAGCAGTGCCACATGTTGGGGAGGGAGGGAGGAATGTATTCAAATATTAACAAAGTTGTGTGTCTGTCAAGCCCCAGCTGCGCACTCCCAGTCCAGCACTCATTTTACAAAGGAGGCTGCGATGCTGTGCTGCAGCTCTCCCACCAAAGGCTGATCGGCCTCTGCTCTGGTGCTTCCCTGTGCGCACAGGAATCCCTGCTGGAGGCGTTGCTTTCTGTCCCACAGACCAGCATTTTGCAGACAGACCGTGTAGCTGTTTTGCCCTTGGTGGTTTGAGGAAGATCAGTGCCTATCACCCAAGGTGCTGGTGCTTCCTGTAGGCTGAGGTGGCATTGTGGAAGTGATGTGCTGGGTTCATCTCTGCTCAGTAAATCCAAGTTGTCGTGCCCAGGAGGAGCATCCTTGTCAATCTCTGGAGGTGACAGGAAGAAGAGTTAATTTCTGAGCTTCACAACTCATGAGTGTTTGTTGGAGCCAAGGTGACCTTTAGCTGTGGCACCACAGTTTGCTCTTGGATAATGTCTGGATTAATTTGTTCAGATGTTGTTAATATTTGCAAGCTTTGGATGTCAGACATTTCATTGTGTGGGGCCCTTTGTCTTCCTACCCTGGTTCAATGAAAGGTTGCTGTTTGTGTTCCTTAGGACATCTGAAGATTGCAATTTTTTAAAATCATATTGGAATCAAAAAATTGTCAAGGGACCACATTGCTGGCTTTTCTTTTCAACAGTAATTATCAGGAGGAATGACCACAAGGCTAAAGAGATGCACTGTGTGGTGAAGCAACTCTCTGTTGCCCAGGAGCTTCTTTTCTGTCTGGGGGTTATAGCTCTGAGACTGGTGAATTCTGTAGTAGTTTATCTGTGGTTTACAGGGCATCTGTGCTGTTACTCCCTGCCCCTGATAAAAGGAAAGGGGTAAACCCAGTATTATTGCTGGTAATATTGTGCCTGGATATGTCTGCTTTCTAGGTGACAAAAAACATGTAAATGCTAATCAGTGATTGATAAATATGGTGTTGCTTTGAAAAGTGCTATGAAATGTATCTGTGTGGCTCAGATCCTAGATAGCAGTTTATCAGGAATGTTCAAAACATCACTGAATCTGTTTGGAGGTTACCTTTTTTTTTTTTTATGATTCACACATGTTTCTTTGATACACTTGGTTGTGGTAGAACATGAAAGAAATTGCAATGGCTCTTCCCAAATCAATTGATGCCTAGACTCTCGTTAAGACCTAATACCTTGTTAAAGTTTTATAAGTTACATAGGCAGTGGTTGTTTAAATAATATGGACAAATAAATGATTATTCCAAACTAAGAGTGGAGAAGAATGTCCATGTATAGATGTAAACTCTCATAAATGCTGTCTATTGGGTAAAATAAAAAAATGAATTAAATTATACTAGAAAGCTTCTGAAGTAATTTCTTTCTCTTTTGTTTTTCAGTATAAGTATAGAGACCTAACCATACAGGAGACCACCAGTGTTATTACTCAGTACAAGGACCTCAAACCTGTCATGGATTCATATGGTTAGTCTGTGCATGAGAAAATTTCTGTTGGTGAATTGTTGATGTGTTAGATGTCTTTGGTAGTTTTTGTGGGGGAAAAAGAAGATTAACACCAGAAAACATAACTTGAGTTTCTTTTTTTTGTCTCCGACATCAATACTTTAAAAACACAGACTCAGTAATATAGTAAGGTTACTTTAGAAAATAACTATCTATTGTGCCAAGAATTGTCATGTTTTTCACAGTTTAACTTTTAGTTAATCTCTCACTGATGTCATCATTTGGTGTCCTGAGATTGCTGGTATCTTACAAATTCAGCTTTGCTGCTGTATAAAGACATTTTTAAAATTCTGTGTAGGAAGAACTGTAAATCAGTGAATAAATGCTTCATTTAAAATCATGGTGGTAGTCGTTAAGAGTATGAAGAAAACAGAGTCAAGTATATAGAAAATTGGCATGAGGGTTTTGTAATGCAAATTATCGATGATAATCACTGTTTGTTAGCTGTTTTAAAGTCTCTAAGTTAATTTAAGTGTGTTAAATGAAGATAATATCTAGAATTTCACAGCGTACAGTGAGCCAGCATAGCTGCTGAGATCAGCCTTCTTCTGGTCACCTTTTTTTAACTGTTACCTGTGGGATTCCTCTGTGATCTAATTTATGTCACTAATACGTCATCAAAAATTTTAAAGTCTTCTGCTTTTCAAGTTGTATTTCTGGATTGAAAAATATTAAGATGGGACATGGATGGGTAAAAGATGAATTAGTTTTAACTTTAGTAGCTGCAAGCCAGCAGCTGTCACAGAAATAAAAATTCATGCAGTGACTGGAGAAACAAAACAGGAGTGAAAGGACTGTGGCTGGAATAGCTGCACAAGTTTGCATAAGCTGGTGATCGCCATTCCAGATATCCTTGAGCTGTAGCCATTTGTGTTCCCTAATGCTCTTTAAGCTGCCTGGAAGATGTTAAGCACAGGATCACTTACAGATAATCAATATTATTTGTAGCAGTGACAACAACTGCAAGAAAGTGATTGCATTGGTGATGAGACAGTTTTCAAGTTCAAATTAATAATGAAATATATACTCCTACTGAAATCCCAACATGTTCTTTGCAGAACATCAGCACCACAATAATTGTGCATAGTAACCTACATTTGAATTATGGCTAGAAACTTTCAGGAGGAATTAAGAAGATAAAAGCTTCCTCAACAGAAGCTGATTTATTCAGCCAAGAATAATATATTGGATTAAAAGTATGAGAGAACGAAATGCAGCAACTCAGTAAATTTGGGTCAGAGTTCTTGTGCAGTTTGTGACTAAGATTTGGCAGAGTCAAGCACTCTTTTCTTCCTCTTCAGTGGGTTACTGTTTGGTTAAATTAACCTTTATTGATTCTGTAATAAATGCCTGTGGCATATGCTTGAAAAATACATAAGGAATTCTTTTATAAACCTCAGATGACAGTTGTTTTTTTTTTTTAATCAAGTTTGAATTCAGATTATCTTTGCAGCAATTTGCATTACTTGCAGTTTGCAAGGTTCCAACATGTTATTTGGCCACTGAATGAGGAAACAGTTTTATTTGTAGAGAAGGTAGTTTGACAATTATTAGTCACTCCTTTCTTTGATTAGTCACTTCATTTCATTGAATTGTGTTATTCATAAGGAGTTACCTGACTGTGGACAGTCATTTGCTAATCCGTGAATGTGCAAGAGCTGAACCTCTCAGGCTGAGTTTATATTTGTATGTGTGTAACTTGGGAAAACTTAGGCCAGTAAATAGATGGAGAATAACCTGAACCGAGATTAACGTAACCAATATGTTTGCTTTAAAAATATTGTTTGCTCTCTTTCAGTTTTTAATGATGGTTCATCCAGGGAGTTGATGAGCCTTACTGGAACCATTCCTGTGCCTTACAGAGGTAAGCATGTAGTATAACTATCGTCATCCCCATTATTTTCCCAGTTTGCATGAAAAACTTAGATTTGTTCTGATTCAATTTCACTACTTCAGTGATCACTCTTTTCTTGATATCCTTTACTTGTCCAAAGTAAAGGATTTAATATTTTAAAGAAATTGTTCTCTATTTTTGCTGCAGGATAAAATTTGAATGCTAAGCATTGCTTCTTCAGTCATTTACAGCTTTGTAACATCTTTTTTCTTTCAGGATTGCATATTTTTTCAGGCTTGTCAGTTGAATGAGGGTTGCAAGCCATTTATTGCTGCAGCTAATGATAATTCCAATTAGAGTCTTGCAATGTTGCATTGTAGAACAAATGAGATTGTGTAGTAGTGGTGAGTGATGATTGTAAAACAAATTTAAATTGAAAAATGTTGAGTTTGTGGACATAGTGTTACCCATTGAATGTTATTAGTAGATTTTGGCTCTAGCTTCGAACTTAGTACAGTTGAGTTTACTGGGTTTAGGAGTTTCTTAGGAATCTGAATACAGGAGGACAGTTGAAGAATTGAAATAACTTCTAAAATGTTTCAAAATATCTTTTCTAGGTAACACATATAATATCCCAATTTGCCTGTGGCTACTGGACACCTACCCTTTCAACCCCCCAATTTGTTTTGTTAAACCCACTAGCTCTATGACAATAAAAACTGGGAAGCATGTTGATGCCAACGGAAAGATATACCTTCCCTACCTGCATGAGTGGAAATATGTAAGTATAGAGAA
The DNA here is from genome assembly GCA_013397315.1 of Donacobius atricapilla. Classification (NCBI taxonomy): domain Eukaryota; kingdom Metazoa; phylum Chordata; class Aves; order Passeriformes; family Mimidae; genus Donacobius; species Donacobius atricapilla. The sequence goes on along the minus strand of WBMY01018179.1, from coordinate 1,024,704 downwards.
CTTGAAATCCTCAAACTGATCATTCTGCGTTCTTCGAGATAGTTGTATAATTTTTAATAAAACCATAGTCTTTATTAAAGATCTTAAACCATTTTTTAAATAAAATCAACTGATTGTTTTTTGGAATGTCCTCATGTTCAGGATGTTGCATTCTGCATTGTGGTTATTTAAGGTAATTAATGGTATCTTCAGTTACAACATGTCTGATTAAACAGTGCAGCATAAGGTGTCCTCTCCCCTGGCAAGAGAATGACATGAAGATTTGTGAGATAAGAATATTTACAGAAGAGAAATTATGAATTTAATTAAAACATCTCTGTGACTAAAAGGTACTTTTACAAGCACTTGGACTTCTTTATGTAGACATTCCTGGAGCCTCATGTATATGGATGGATATATTTGCTTTACCAATAAATAGAGGCATTGAGCAGGGCAGGCCTCATAGAAGTTTTGGCCAAAACATGGACTTGTAAAGAAGATAAACTGTGTTGACAAGATCAGAAGAATTATACAAGATGCATGGTTCTGCAAAAAATTATTAACAGGAATACATTTATTAAGGATGGGTAGTAGTTCAGTGCTTGCAGAGTAATAGTGGAAAAAGACTGCCCAGGTCAGATGTTGCACAAAGCAAGAGGATCATCTAAGATACAGCTGATACAGAATTCTTTCAAGTTTGAGAGGTTGGTAAAAATAAGTAAGTGGATTATGGTGCTAAGTAAACTTGGAATTGGGGTATTTAATCTGGTGCTGCATTCATGATGCTTGTTCTTATTTCTGCAAAATGAAATCATGTCTATATTAAGTAGTTATAAACAGAGAAGCCTGGTTTAACTGTGTTTAAAGGAGGTTTGTGCCACTCCTTAGGTGGGTTACAATGTTTTTTCTGTTGAGACATTCTGAATCAGAGCAAAAGCTGTGGTGTATGAAATGGAAATATCTAAAAAACTTGGGGATCTCTACAATTTTTGTGTTGCGAGGTGGATTTAAATTTTTAAAGTACTATTATAAATCATCATTGGACTTTTATACCCAGTCATTTGTTGTCCTGCAGTTGATATGGAACCATGTTTTACTCGTTTTATTCTGGGTGTAAACATGGCTGCTGGTGTATTTTGCCATATGGTTTTGAGTACAAGCTGGCTGGGTTTGGTATCTGTAATAGAATCCAGAAAGTTAATTATCCATATATACATATACGGACATGCATTTTGAGAACACTTAAACTCACAAATAAAAGGAATGCTTTTGAGAGCTGGTGGAATGGCATCCTATTGTTGCTACAATCAAACTCTCTGTTAGCAAAATGAACAACTTGTGATTTGCTTTCCCTCCCAGCCCCAGTCAGACTTGTTGGAGCTGATCCAGGTCATGATTGTTGTGTTTGGAGAGGAACCTCCAGTGTTTTCTCGGCCTACTGCTTCCTCCAGCTACCCCCCATACCAGGCAACAGGCCCACCAACCTGTAAGTACTCATCACTACTGATTTCTGTAAATAATCATGTTAATATTTCAAAGGGATTGTTGTCCTGCACAGTTTGCCCACAAATAATGCATTTTACTTTTTGTATTGCTGGCTAATGAATTCACCTGGGCTGTACTTTCACCTTGTTGGACTCAATGATCTTAAATGTCTTTTACAACTCAAAAGGCTCAGTGAGTCTAAGAATTCATGTGGGGTTTTGCATTTTGGAGGGGAAAAATCAAGTTTGTATTACAACACAGCAAAACCCAGAAAAAACCAGAACACACTCAAACACCCCCAAGCTCCTCAAAACAACTTGTGTCCTGTCAACTTTCCAAGACAGACTTACAAAGAGATTATTCAAATAACTTTCTATCTCAGTTTTTTTCATTCTGGTAATACAAGCCCTTTTTTTAAGTATCCTGCAACCATTGATTTCATAAGCACAAGCATGTCTACAGCTTATGTTTCCTATTCCCACAGTCCTGTTTGTGTGGTTTATTTTTCTTCCTTTTTCAAATTGCTGGCTGAGTATTAAAAAAAAACCTGCCTTGTGATTTTTTTGTTCTTTATTCTCCATTGATTTGGTGTTCTGACTTGGTACCCATTCTTATTTTCTTGCTAAAATCCTCAAGACTTATTTTAATAATTTATTTATTTAAATTTCTGGAGGCATCTTATTTTAAAGGCTGGAGATAGGTAGGTGGAGGAAAAAGAAGAAGTGGGAAACAGAAAAACCTAGAAATTCTTCCAGGAGGAGACTCTGTATTGGGTGGGAAAAAGCCAAAAAAACAGCAACATCGACCTCCTCAAATCAGAGGCTGGGGCAGTTGGGAAGGGGGAGCAGTTTTGTTGGAGATTGTTTATTTAATGATGCTATTACAGTTCCACATGAATTTAATGGTACAGTAGCTGTATTTGGGGTTATTTCTTTTTGCCAGATTTTTAAGGCTGTGTCCAATTTTCTGTTGGAATAGGGCTTTTACTTGATCACAGTGTTACCTTTGAAAAGCTGAAGTGCTTTTCATTGCCATATCCAGCAGAACCCATTTTTAGCAAGGTTTTAGGCTCTGAACCTGTGAGAAAATGAGTGGCAAATATAAATGGGACCATTAGGAATAATTGACTAAAGGCAGGTGTTTGGGACTTTTCAGCTTGTCTGTGGCTACCCTGCTTGTGAGAGCACCAGAGGATTGGATTGTCCTGATTTTCCAGGAACACTGGGGGTCAGTATAAGTGTAGTTTAGCAGAGGCTGTGACTTGTGCCTTAAGGACTAACCTGCAATGAACCACACTTGATTACTCCTGTAGTCACGCAAAGCTGAAGTGCTTTGAATTACTATTTTGAATTGAATTGAGCTGAAGTACTATGAATTACTTTATAGCTGAAGTAATTTTAGTGGAAATGTTTCAGGGTTTTGAAATTATTAATAGCTACTTAGTTTTACTAGTGTAATCAGACTTTCCTTATTTTAAAGACAGGTAGAGTTTGGGTTTTTTCACAGTATAGATACATTGTTGAAGAAGAAATTAAGTCCTCTGACAAAAATATTAATCGTTTGAAAGCACTGAAGGGTGGAAATAGCTCAGCTCTTAAAAAAAAAAAAATTTATGAAGTATTCCTAAAATTGCTAGAAATGTGGAATGAGTATATCCAAAACATAATTTTGTCAGCTTTTCAAGAAAAATCCTAAACTTGCTGAGACTATTTAGACATTTATATGTGCTGATAACAAATTTTTAAATACAACTTCTAAATAGCAGAAATTACTTGATAAGGACATGGTTGAATCATTAAACAGCTAATCAACTACTCTGAAAGTAGTTAAATATGCATTTAATATTTAGTGAGTAGAGATCATTGGCTAGAAGGGTTAAATTCTTTATTCAGCTGTTACTTAAAAAAAGGAGACAGCTCTTCAGGTGGATCATCTTTAATACCATGTTTTGGGGTTTTTTTTTGAGTATCCTAGCTGCAGATTCTTTTTTTTTTTTCTTAGTACACTTATTTGTTGTGCATTTTTAAATCAATACCTATTTTTATCCATGTAGTGATTAGTTTAAAGTAATGATTAAGAAAAAAAATCAATATAACAGTACGGTTACTTGTATATATGACAAAGAACTTCTTTACTTCGAGGGGTTTAATGTCAGAAATGTAAAAATACAAAAATTCTTGTTCTATTTAGCTTCCTATGTGCCAGGAATTCCAGGTGGAATATCTCCCTATCCACCGTCAAGCACTCCAAACCCAAGGTAAGAGCCCCTTTAAACTATCACCGTTTACTTGATAGTGAGTTTCACTGAATCGTGTCCAATCATAATTGTATTTTCTTGTGGTGTATTTGTTGTATAATTATTCAAGTTAGCAGGGTTTGTGAAAAGTGGGGGCTGAATTCTTGTCAGTAGCAACAGTTGGAGGAAGGTTTAGCTTTCTTAGTGTTTCTTCTAATAAAATATATATGGGTGTGATAAATAATTATCCAACTCCCAGCTGTTATCTTCCTTCACTCATATATTTTTATGACGTTGATGTGTTTACATGACATAGAAAGAAATGTACCCTTAAAAGTTGAGATTTTATTACCAACTCAAAAATTGAACAAAACATTGGTGGGTTAATACAAAACTCCACTCCAGCCTAAGTGTAGACTTGGAGCACGCTAAGTGAATTTGAAGAGCACAAAGTTACTTCAAAAGCTTTTTATGAATATTAAAAAAGATTTTTTTCTATACCATAGTTTGGAATAAAGCATTTCCAGAAGACTTACAGATCTGTCTTAGTAAATAGTGAGATGTTGGCTACTGCCTCCTAGTGTGTACTTAAATTTTTTACACAATAACTGATAGTTTTTATTATTAATATTCTTATGTCCACATTTGGTAGTAAGAGCATGTGAGATGTTGGTGTAATATGGAGCATTTTTATTAAAAAAAAAATTAAAATGTAAAAACCTGTGGGGATTGGGAGTGGGGGAGTGTTATGTTTTAAGAGGAGAAAAGTTAGAAATTTTTTTGAGTTCTTACAGCATGTTTTTTCCTCCTAAATATGTTTGTTTGAAGTGCTCTTAATGTTTGTACAAAAGTAATAAAAGAACTGTTTTTTAAATTTATAATTTAGTAATAATTAGGAAGGTTTTAAGAACTATTAAATTTGCAGTTACCTGAAGAGAGACAAAACATGCTTATTTTATATTTTGCAGGGGGTTTTGAACCTCTTTGTTTAATATTACTGTAGTTAATACTCTGCTGCATGCAGATATTTGTCAGTCTAGTGGTGACTAATTCGTGTCCTTGTTTAGTTGATAGCAAATGTATTTTAGAAAGGTGATGTAGACTGCCACATGTCATCTCATAATTGTTTCAGTGAGCAAATGAATATTTTTGCTTTCTTTATCATTCAGAGCGGGACTGAGAATTTCTGGGGAAGTTTATTTCACCTTGCAACCATATTTTGCACTTTTTTGCATTTTTAGTTTTACATAAAGCAGTTCATCAGTCATCTTCTTAAGTGTTCTCATATTAAAAAATTTTGATTTGAAATTGTTGTGTGGGAGTCTGTAGCTAGAAATATTTCTTTTGGATACTTGGGGGATTTCATATAGCAAAACAGAGATGCAGGAGAATTTGTTATCCACATGTTGACCAGGCAATAACTAGATAGGGTTTCAGATAAAATGGCATCTTACATAATACCAGAAATACCAGTTGTGAAAGATGTTAATGTGAACAGGAAAAAGGCCTGCAATTTTAACATTTTATTATGTAACTGAATGTTTAACATGGTGGCAATAAAGATAATCTGGGTGGATGATATTTTACTAATAGTTGCATAACATTAGCGTATCTTTCTTTGTCAAAGCAGCTACCCAAACTATCCTTACCCAGGTGGTGTTCCCTTTCCAGCAACCACCAGTGTTCAGTACTACCCTTCTCAGCCTCCTGTCACCACTGTTGGTGAGTACCTTGGAAAGGGGCTCTCTGAAGTAAAGCTTCTCTCTATACAAGTAAAGAAATAAAATGGAAAAAGGAACTACTTGTTCTTAGTCTGAACTTCCCAAACATTGATCTTTAATAAAAATTTATTCAAAGGAAGAAAAAAATACATTTTGTTCACCTTCAGTCAGGAATTTGATAAATCCCTGGGTTTATGCAATACATTGTGTGTGCTTTGTGAATATTTTGAAGAGCACTGCATGTAACTACATCGGGTTTTCCTTGCCCTTTAACTATAGGTGACTTTTGATTGTCTGCATTGCTCTGTTCGTGGTTTAGAAAAATACCTTTGTCATCATTTAAACATCCAATGGACTCTATTTATACTTTCTTTCCTACCAAAATAGTAACTTCCTAAAGTAGCAGTTTGGAATGAGCTTCATTTTTAGTGAGCTGCTTCTCCCAGCCTCTTCCCTGTTGCTTCTTATTTCTCTCTACTGGTCACTTCCTCGTTTGTTCCCTTCAGCATCAGGATTTAGGGTATTGACCTGTGTCTTTTCCCAGTCTGCTGCTCTGTGGCCCTTGCTTTCCACCCTGCCCCTCACTTTTAGTGTGTGTAGAAGACTGGGAACCAATGATGAATGTCATCTAGTTCAGTGGGAAGCTGGTGCGTTACTTTCCAGCTGGCTGATAGTCCTTTTGGCACAGGTACATGGTGAGGGTGTAGATTCTGTTGGGACACTGTTCACATTAGCAGTCCGTTGTAGACTCTTGAGCCCTGTAATTTAGAAGTGCATCCATAGATTCATCATTTAATGTGTGAACTCCCAGTTATTTATGGAATGGCCTGGGTTAGAGTCACAGAATGTCTTTTCTTTCCAGAACTGTGTGTATTTTGTGATTTTCCTTCACATACATGGGGACAAAGCAAGGGAAGAGAGATGCTTCTACTTTACTCTTACTAAAATATCTGAGGAGTTCTGTTACTACAGAATTTGAAAGCAGCAGTAAGTTGTATGTTGTATTTTTCTTGTACCTGATCCTGTCCTTTGTGTCCAAGTTCTTTCAGCCTTTTCAATTAAGAAAGTATTTTCTGAAAGTTCTTGGCTGCTTCAGTGGTCCCCTCCACTCTGAGGTGATGTGAGCCTGCTGTGCACGGTGCAGGGAAGCTGCTGTCCCACTCAAGTACCTCAAACAGTGCCTGGTGTTGTGGGGCTGCACTTGTGGCCCGGGGAATTCATGGTCTCCACTGGCTCTTGTGTAGGGAGCTGATAACCTTTCTAAGGAAAGTTGGCTTTCTGCAGTGTCTTTCTCAGACAAATCCAGTTTTGCCTTTATGTAGCAGAGTGTTAATTTAAAATAGAAATGTATTCTATTTAATTTCTTGCCCTCATTTTCATCCCCACAGAAGATGAATAGAGGTGCAGTATCTGCCAAAGATAGAAGACTCTTCCAGTCCTGAGTTAGATCATCTGTGATACCATGTTGTAATGCCAGGTTTCATAGTGACAATTTAACATTACACTGACACATTTGCTGCAGCTAGGTAGAAGCCCTACACCTGGTTTACATGACTTCTCTCTTGTGCCAGGTGAAATGCAAACACATCTCTTTAATCATCCACTACACTTAAAATATTGTGAGGTGTTTTTGTTGTGTTTGTTTTGTTGGGTGTTTTTACAGTCCAGTATTGTTTTTTCCTTTCAACTGAAAATGCTTCTTCCCTGTATAGTTTGTTTGCTTGGCTGTGGTTTATTGTGATAGTTTATTCAGGAGCATATCAGTTGTTACAGCTGCAGAGTTCTGTGTGGGTGGTGGTGGTGGTGGTGTGTTTCCTATAGTGAGCCTAGTTTGAACTGAATGAAAATGTTCAAGCACAGCAGCTCAAGTTTTTCACAATCACTGGTTTTTCAAATAGTCCTTTAGGCTTTTTCTTTCTGTTAAGTCATCTGCCATTAATTACGTTTCTGATGCAGTTACTGGTTCGATGATTCTGTAAGGTCACTTCTGAAACCAGACTCTGCCTAGTAAAGGTTAAAGGTTTCAGAGTTCTATGGATTTAATGACCATGTGCCATGAAATCTTCCTCAAGCTGGGCTAATTATGGAAGTGACAGAAGATGCTACGGGTTCATGCTCTGTAAGAAGATACATTGATTGAGCTGTATTAAAATGATGCTTTTTATGTTCAAAGACCTCTTCCCTATCTGGTGGCATTTCTGTGTGAACTTTAATTGTGCTAGGTGTATTGTGGTTATTTTTTTTTTTCTTCCCTCTGTCCTACTTTACTGTTAAGTGAGCCTTGCATAAAAACTCCCAGAGTGAGGGATGTTGAGGCCTTTTTGATTTGGAACAATTGTCTGCCTTAATCAGGAAGTCCTATACAGTGAATAAACTCTGTGCTAGATAGTTCGACTGACTTGGTTTAAGTTTTACTTCTCAGCGTAGAAAGTGCTGTTGTTCTTTTCTCCTTTTCATAAGGAGCAGCAATGATGGATTCCTGGGTTTGTCAGTGGTGCTATTTGCCAGCTTCTGTTGCTGCCTCTAATGGTTAACCAGATTTTGCAGATTATCTTGTTGACTGGCAACAGGGTGAATTTTTTAGGCCAGAACTGTAAATCAGATGAAGTGTTAGGACACTCATATTTTCTTAAGGCTGTCTTTGCACCAGTTGTTTAATAATTCAATCTCTATTTTTCAGTGGTAATTTGCTTATTTTTTAAAAAAGTACACATATTGTGCTGCAATTTATATGTGTGCGAAGTGGTTGTATTAGTAATGATCAAAATTTATGTTTTCTGTATTTTAGAAGGCTTTGGTGGATTCGCAAGCATGATGTGCTTCTTCCTGTAGTTCCTGTCATTCATTTGCATAGCTTTATTTTTCCAACCATATGGCTTGGTGTAGGTTTTGTGGACAGAACAGAGTAAAAAACATAGAGAAGAGATAAAAATTTATGCAGTCTTGTTTTGATAGCAGAAGTCAAAAAAAAAAGTCTTCAATTGTACAAGATCCATGTGAGCAGTGATGAGTATTTTTTTCATTTTGTTGTTTTTTGAAATCTAGAGCACTGGAAAATGTGATGTGCATAATGCTGTAACAGCTTCAGGGTTTTGATAGCTGTGTCTCTAGATAAAAAAATACTGGTAAAAATTCTTCTTGCTTATTTTCTTTGTAGTTATAGAGCTTAAAATCTCTCTGCATTTCATTTATAGCAGTTGTGAAGTTTAGGCACAAAAGCTGCTGTAATTCTTGCTTTGTCAGTAGTTGTTACAATCCAGTTGAAATTTCAATGATCTAGTAGGTGTGAGGCACAAGCCTGGGGAAACTGTCACCCTCCACTTATTCCCACTGAATAATTGAAGTGGTTTGTGATAAATATCACCAGTAGCCACTTCACATTTGCTAGAGCACTCTAAGTTTCCTGGTCTGGAGACACATTGCACTTCTTGTGACAGACATAAAGTACTTACCTTTCTCTTTAAAAATGTGTTAGTGACAGACTCTTGAAATTATCCATGAAAGGCTGATTTGCAAAAGAATAACTAGGTCTCCTGCCAGGTCTCCTGCCCCTTCTGCTCACTTGCCCATAGGGAAGTGTTCTTGAGCCTGGAGGGAAGTGATCCTTGAATATTCACCTGCTCTCTTGGACCCCTCTTCCCTCTATGGTAAATTCCCATGGAATTCTTCCAGGAAGATCTGTGAAGACGTTAAAGTTGGCTCTTTAAAATCCAGGGTTGCAGTCCTATTCATTGCCCTGCTGTCTGCTTGTGGGACATGGAACTCCACTATCTCATGGTAGCCAGGGCTGCCCCAACCTTCACATCACCAGCCAGACAATCCTTGTTAGTTTTACAACATCCAGCAGCACATCTTTTCTCATTGGCGTCACCTGTGTCAGAAAGTTATTGTCAGTGCTTTCCAGGAATCTCCTGGATTGTGTTTTCCTGGCTGTGTTGTCCCTCCAGCAGGTGTCAGGGATGAGAACCTGGGCTGCATGCCCTTCCTGGAAGTGGTCTCTGTAACTCTCCTTTTGTCTTTCCTAGTTTAAAACTTTCCTTACCAAGCCAGGCAATTCTTAAAAAACCCCAAGAAAACCCCAAACTAATACCTGTAGTAGGTAAATTCATTATCTCGAGCCAGCTGTTACATTAATTGTGGTTGAATACATCCAGCCATTAACTTTTGTTCTTTTTTAAAAGGTCTTGGACTAGTAACATTTGTGGACTTCCAAGGAAATGGCCACCTCATTTTTAAAGTAAAAAAGAGTGTGGATATGGGAATAGTGAAGTGAATGAATGGATGCATACTCTTAAATTTACTTGTGTCTATCCTAATGTATGTTATCTCACTGTGGTCTCTTTGCTGCTTCTGGAAATTATTATGGAGAGCAGCTTATTTTACTGTCTCACACTGCTGACGTATATAGAGCAACTGGGCCATTTGCTATTCCAGCTGGCTTTATACTGCAGCCAGTGCAGCCCAGCATTGATCTTGTGAAACCTCCTCGTGCAGGACCCAGCAGAGATGGCACCATCAGCGAGGACACCATCCGCGCCTCACTCATCTCGGCGGTCAGCGACAAACTGAGGTGGCGGATGAAGGAGGAGATGGATCGTGCGCAAGCTGAACTCAACGCCTTGAAACGCACAGAGGAGGACCTGAAGAAAGGGCACCAGAAACTGGAAGAGATGGTGACTCGCCTGGATCAGGAAGTGGTAAGCTGAGAGGAGCCACTGCTCCCCACCTGAGTGTTGCACCGTATTAGAAGCGGCGAGAGATACAACACGGACTCTCGAGCTTAGTTGCAAAAGAGAGTGAGCTTTATTCTTCAAGATCTTCTTTTATAAATAGTTCCAAAAGGGTCTGAAAGAGTAGAAGTTTGATGGGCTATCAAACTAACACAAGACTATTATTGGACAGCTAGGAACAACATCTCTTGACATTTTCTTGCAAGTAAACAACAAGGAGACAAACAATGCCTGCAAAGGTTGTTTTCTTTCTCCAGGGACTGTTTGAGGTCCTCCTCACAATTTCTTGGGCCTAGTGTGAGAAAGTTATGTGACTTGATTTCACACAGACACTGTGCTGCCTGCCTGATTTCTCACATTCAGCGTCCACACCAGAGTATTCCTAGTAGTGAACAGAAGGTTGTAATCAATTAATCATTAAGCATGATGGAAATAACAAAGCTTCCAGTGCATTGTGCTTTTTTCTCTTTCGCAGCTGGGGGCTTGTGCTCAGACTGAAGCAAGTCAGAAATAGCAGTGACTGTGAGATGCAATGTCCTGCATGTGTCTTACAAATGTCATTGCTCAGTAGTAGAGGAAAAGTATTGTTTTTTCCCCGTTCTTCCTGTGAAAGATATTAGTGTAGAGATTATTTCATACTTGCGCCTCTGTTTCTTGATAATAATGTGTAAGAGCAGCACTGGAGAACATTTCAGTGTCTTAGTGCAGAGAGCACTGATTGTGGTCACAGTCTCCTAGTATAACTTCTCCTTTCCCAGAAGTCTCTCCTACTCACAGTATGCTCAGAGATCCCTGCAGTTTTTCATTAAGGCATCTTCCGCTTACTCCATCTGCTCCTTGCACTGCTGCTCAGGAGTAAGATTTTGGGATTGATGAACAGTTTCTGAAACCAGCTCCGTATTCAGATGTGGTTTTAAAAAATTATTAGAAATTATTAATTGGACTAGGAACCTGTGGATACCGCATTCTGAAGAAAAATTATTACTTTGGCTTTGTTTTTATTATTTTTAGCTAGTTGAAATGGTTATTTTTCCTAACGTGGACTTGGAAATACTTGGAGTGTTGGCATGCCTTCTCTACAGTTATAAATGGGTCATGGATTGACATTATCTAAAGCAGATGTAACTTTTTCAAAAAATCTGAAATCTACAGATTGATAGTTCTTTCTTTTGTAACAATCATGATAAGCAAAGAACAGAATGAACTCGTAAGTCTAAAAATCTTTCACCTAGACAATTGTATTGGAAGAAGATAAATAAACACCTTAATTGTTTTTAGGCTGAAGTTGACAAGAACATTGAACTTCTCAAAAAGAAGGATGAGGAGCTGAGCTCTGCCTTAGAGAAAATGGAAAGTCAGTCAGAAAATAATGACATAGATGAAGTTATAATTCCTACAGCACCACTTTACAAGCAGATCCTGAACTTATATGCAGAGGAAAATGCAATTGAAGACACCATCTTCTACCTTGGGGAAGCATTGAGACGTGGAGTGATAGATTTAGATGTCTTTTTAAAGGTAGGTTTCTAGGGATGTTTTTAAGGTGTGCATTTTAAATGTGTTTACTTTGGATTTTTTGTTTCAGCTTACTGATGTTCATGATCTCTTCACAGAAGAGGATCCTGTAGGAATGGGAATATTTATACATTCAACCATAAGATTTAGAAAGTAATTTCAGAATTGAAAGACCAATTTTAAAAGCATCACAGATCCAAAGTCATATTGTTTCCTTCTTGTGTAGACCTTGCTAGTTCTGTTTATTTACTGTTACAAGAACCATTCTCTGCCCCATGGGAAGTGTATTAGTCTGATTTCACCTTATGGAGTGCATATTATTACTTTGATAAGAATATGTGTGGAGTAAATAATTAATTATTATAACTTACTGAACTAGTTAATAAATAAAAAAAATGCAAAAAATAGACTAGTGGTTGCATTTGGTAGCCACGTGCCAGTCATTTTAAGCCAAGAAACAGCCATTTAGTACAACAGTGAATTAAGTGTTCCCAAAAAACTGACATCCCAGTTGGGTCACAAAATGCGTTGTGCTTTGAACATTGTATTGCATTATTAAGTTTTTATCAGAACTTTACCAACAGCCAGCTCTTGTTTTTCTTTCTGCAGCATGTACGTCTGCTGTCTCGCAAGCAGTTCCAGCTGAGGGCACTGATGCAGAAAGCAAGGAAAACTGCTGGACTTAGTGATCTCTACTAAATTCCCAGACTTCACCTGGAAAATTAGATTGCCTTGTGAAGCAGCCATTCTCTTGATCTTTCTCTTAATCAGTAGGTGCCCAGAGTAAGTTATTACATCATCCAAGTGTAAGATATTTTGAATCAATAATATATTTTCTTTTTGGTAAAGACTAGCTTTTATTAATGCACTTTCTATCTCCTGTAATCTTTGTGCTGGTGGACTTAACGCTGAATAAAACTTGTTGCATATTTTCTTCCTCTACAGAACTGTGTAATGTGCTTTCTTTTCAATTATGCAGTGTCAGCTTAACCATGCTTTCACTTTACTTGTGAAATTTGGAAGACATTGTGCCAAACTGGAAAAATTCACGTTTATTATAACCAGTGAAAACTGAAAATTCAAAAGGTTCTTGGTCTCCATAACCAGCATGGCTTACAGCTGAGCCTTTGCCTTAAGGCTTTCATGTTACTGCTGGCTCTGAAGAGGTTGGAGTTCATTTTAAAAAAATAAATGAGACTTCCATAACTACATAACTGCCTGAAGCCCCCAGCCCAGCTGCACATATAACATTATTAAACAGGTAATGTTTGAGTTGGTGTGACTTGAAAAATAGAATTGATTTAGGTGGGTGGAAATAGAACTGCATGTGAGAGACAAAGCCCTATTAAGAAAAACAAGGAGACAGAAATAACAGTTCGTGGTTTATTTGGTGTTGTAGTTGGTACTACAGTTGGACAGTCACTGTCTTGTTGCACACAGAAACCTTAACATTTTTTAAACATGCTCTGGAGACAGAACTTAAAACTAGACTGATATAGTACACAAAAATAAGGTTCTCTAAGAAAAAAATACCCACAAAAATTCCAAAGCAGTGTTAGGAAAATACACTTGGACCTATCAACAGTGAAATATTTAAGCTATTCAGCTGGCAGAGAAGGTTGGTCAATTGGCTTGACAATCCTTTAACTTCAAGAAAAGTCTTTGGTTTCACATTGTGTAGCAATTACTTACTTCCTTTGAACCAACATGAAACAAGATGAGGAAAAGGCAAAGGGTTTTTTAGGCAGTGCTGCTTTGAATGCTGGATTTCTGTCATACCACTTCACTGAACAAGACTGACTAGGTTTTCTAGCTCTGGCTAAGAACATGGGTGTGAACAGGGAAAACCCTAGATTAGTTTCCTAATGCTATCTTCAGGAAACTCCATTGTTCAGATTTGAGCTTTTTTTGTGTTCTAGTTGAGATAATACATTGAAAGATTTGACTTACTTGGAAAGTGCAACGTAAGACAAACCACTAAACCCGTTAAACTGCTAAGAGCCAGAAACTGCTTGGGCAGGTTTAAAACTGCAGTTCCTTCTGGATTGCCCACAGTGTGTCTGCACTCTTCCTTAATTTGTCCTCTTCCTCAGGTTTTAGGATCATCTTTACTACATCAGTGATGCCATTACTGCCCAGTACACAAGGAACACTTAGGAAGACGTCTTCTTTTATTCCATGCAAGCCCTGAAAAGTATGTGAGGATTGTTAGGCTGGAATTTATATGTCTGTATATTTCATAGAATACCCTATCAGGAAACCAAATTTAGTTGAAATTAGACTAGAAAGCAATCACTTTCCCAGAATTCCAGAGATACTTAATTCTCAGTAAGACAGAAAGTAGGGAAAAAGGGGCTGCTCACCTTAACAATGGTAGAGATGGGGTGCACTCTTCTCAAGTTCTTCATAATACTTTCAGCTAGGTCTCCCACGGAAAGGCCAATAGCCCAGGACGTGTATCCCTTCAGTTTGATCACCTCATAGGCACTGCAAAGACACAAGCACTCATTAAAGAACAAGTACCATCAACTGAACTGCTTCAAGTTTGTCAGAAAGGCTTTTGGAGATCTCCAGATTATTCTGGAGGTATCAGAAGCTTGATGGATTTTCTAGTGGTACCAAAACGAACTCAGCACTGAATAATTCTATTTGCATTTTTTATACTAGTCCCCATATACTTAAAGCCTAGAAGTTTTAGCTCTTCCCTAATTAAAAGGTTACTAATCGTGAAAACTTAACTGCCAAATCTACATTATTCCTTAAAATACTATTTTAGGTTCCATTATATTTGCATCCTGACATTTGGGGCTACTGAGGTATTCTAGATCTGGATACTGCATGCAGAACAGAGATTTTTCGTGATCTTCATTTTTCAAAATCTTCATGATTTGTTCTTGTCTTGAAACTTACAAAAAAAGGCAAGCCAGTATTTACCTGTCCACGACCTGCTTATGGACCTCCTTCCAGTGTTCCTTGTCTGCATCAGTTCCCAGGTCTGGATGAAGAGACTTCAGAGAGACGCCAGCAACGTTTACTCCGCTCCAGACAGGCACTGAGAGTTGCACATAGATGAATTATCCCATAGTGCTCAGTCCTTCTCGAACTAACAGTTAACCTAAGATCTATCTGGATTAATCTGCAACACATCACTTATGATTTAGCTATGACCTCAAATATAGTATGACCTACAAGGCCAGTCTAAATTCTTCTCTAGGCTGAGAACCTAGGAGCACATCATGATGTCACAAAGTTTGAATACATCTTTGTTAATGTGAAATACCTGGGCAACATGAATTAAAATCACAGTCACTGTATTTTGCAGTTTTCTCAGAGTAAGAATTGATGCCAAGTGCATTCTGGTGGGTGTCAGGAAGCAGACAGTACTGCTCTGGTGCTGCTTGGAAAAGTACAGGTTTTCTGAAGGAAAAAAGTGCTTTCTCCTATCCTCCAGACTTGGCTCTGCAATTCCTCTATACAATGATTAAGAGCTGCCAGGAATGGCAGCTGAGTGACTGCCAGTAGGTCTAGTGCAGATCTCTGAGCAGCCTTTGAAGAGAACTTTATCCTCTTGCTACTTCAGTTTGGGTTTTTTTGGGAGTCATGTGAACAATTTAGCCTAGAAATGTTTAGCCAGCTCAGGTTACAGTAATGACCTTTTCCAAGCACAGTCATTCAGGTCAAATATAGATCATCTAGGGTTACTCTGTGCAGCAAAAGACTTAAATCAGAACTTGCATTTTAAGGTGCTGCAGGTTTCAGAGCAATGTTTTGCTGTAGCTTTTCAAGGTGTTCCTGGCAGACAAAGCATCAGAGGGTTCAGTGTAGCAGCCGGCCCGATTTCCCCCTTACCGCTGGAATCGCCGTGCTCCCCAACGATCCATCCGTGGCAGCTCAGAGGGTGGATGCCCAGCCTTTCTCCCATGAGGTGGCGGAAACGGGCAGAGTCCAGATTGCAGCCACTACCAATAACACGGTTTTTGGGGAAGCCACTGATCTTCCAGGCCACATAGGTCAAAATATCCACTGTGAGGAGAACAGGGGCATAACAAGTGCCACTCATGAGCAGACTGATAATGAGGATGGTGCCTTCCATTTATCTGTAAGCATTTTACCTGCATGCCAGGTGCATGGAAAAGAGCACAAAGCTGTGCCCGTGGCCAGGCACTGCAGTGGACTAACATAATGACCATTTTATATAACATAATGACTATTTTGAACAGTCTCTCAGCTCTGCCTTTACGCTATGCATACAATTATCAGTGACCCTTAGTGTGCTCAAGATTACTTGGTCTGCAAGCCCAAGTTCATTTTTCAGAAGACCAAACTGCTGAGCCTGGAGCGGGAAGATGACATTTTTTGCCATACAGATATCATAGAATGGTTTGGGTTGAAAGGGAGCTTAAAGATGGTTTCATTCCAAGCCCCCTGCCATGGGCAAGGACACTTTCCACTAGACCAGGTTGCTCAAAGCTCCATCCAACCTGGCCATGACCACTTCCAGGAATAGGGCACCCAGAACTTCCCTGGGCCACCTGCTCCACTGTCTCACCACCTTCATAATAAAGTATTTTTTCCTTATAGCTAACCTAGATCCACCTCTTTCAGTTAAAGCAATTGCCCCATGTCCTATCACTATGTGCCCTTGTAAAAAATCCACCTCTCTTTAAGGCCCCTTTAGGTACTGGAAGGTTCTCCAAGGTCTCCCAGGAGCTTTCTCTTCCCCAGCACAAATATTTTCTAAAAGCCTTTGCACTAATGCCACCTGACTGAAGAACCACTATTCTCTAAGCCAAATCCTCTTATGGCAACACAAGACAAACCTGGGTTTGAGACAATAAGCAGCTTGCAGTCAGGACTGTATTTAACGACATTGGGAATGATGAATTTGAAGATATTGACGTTGCGCTGGACCAAGTTAAGGCGGCTCTCTCCTTCCTGCTGCCGGGCACCAGCAGTGACAATAACCAGCTTGGAGTGTGCAGTCACACTGTAATCTGCAGATAAAAGGCTGTGTCAAACATGACCTCTTCCTATGCATGGTTCAGAACAGGAGTTCTCCCTTTCTGTACTGAGATCTCAGATTCTCAAGTTCGAGTGTGCATCAATTCCCTGGTAATTGTTACCCTAGATTTTGCCTCTATAGAAAACGGACTTTCATTTTAAGACAGTGGCTCATTGCCACAAGTAACAACACTGAGGCACTGTAACAACATTGGGGTAGATATTGTAACATGCAGCTGCAGGCAGTGCTGCTCCACGCTTCTCGGCCACAAATGGGATGAGGGATAGCATTCAGAGTAAGTGCAGTGTCCAAGAGGAAGAAGGCTCTGTCCTCCTAACCTACTACCTGTGGGAAATGCAATTAAGGTATGAGCTGGCTAAGCCTTTGCCCTAGTCAAGGCTGCCACTAAAAGTTATCAGAAATAAGCAGTACTGAGTTCAGGGGTTAACTGGTTGTGAAATAAGCTTCTCCAAGGTGCACAAGTACGTAAGAAATTCATCTTTCTGTACTGAGTAGTGAACCCTGGAAGAAAACTCCCAGCTGGATGGCCATAAGAAGGTATATTTTAAAATGTCAGCTGAGTACTATGAGCTTTCCCCCCAACAATTAGGGTGATAGGCTAAGTGCTAGACTGGCTGACCAGTGTGAGGCCTGAAGTGGCTATTTCCATTTAGAAATAATGAGCACATGAGAGCCAACTACTTGCCTTTGCCAGAGACAATCTTTGGAGTTTTAAGGAAGAGGCTGCCATGCTGGAGATCCAGCATCTCTCCTCTCAGCTTGTCCTCCACAACATCAACAAGGGCGAGTTCATCAGCCAAGTCCTACAAGAGACCAAGAATTTGCTAAGTTTGCTGCCTCTTTCAGCAAAGCCCCCAGTTTTTAAATGTGAAGTTACAATTATTTTAAAAGCTACTTAAACAATTTTGCTAACTCTAACACTTCAATTCTTCCCAGAGTCCTTGAGTTAAGTCCCTGAGATATCAACTTCCTTGAGTTCACTTCATACTTTTCATAACCACATTCTGCATTAATCAGTAGTACAATTAAGCAGGACAATAATGAAGAATAGTTTAATAGTGGTTCATACGCAACCTATTTGACAGTCAAGAAAAGCAAGCCTGATGTTAACCACAGGATTTTCAGCATAACTGAAGGCAGAAGACAAGTCATTCAGAGTGTCAAGGATCAATTTTTCCAGACCACACTGCAAAGAATTATTTCATTACTCTGCTCAAGACAAAATACATTCTCAGTTCTCAATCTTTTTCTATATTTAGAGTGTTAGAGAATTTCTACTTAGAAGGGAGTCTGCAAGTCACACAAAGGTAAATGCAGCTCTTAAAATGATACATAAAGGACATTCTGTCTGATCCTGAAGCAAACTTCATTTACAAGAACTGCAGCTATTTGTTCTCTGTCAATAGCTTGAGGACTGTTGCTTCATTCCAGGCCCAAAAAAGGATTGTATAACCAGAAGTTCATCTAATAAATAAGGGTGACAATTTTTTGTCCCTCTTTTAGGTCTCAGGTTCTTCTGCTGCTTCCTCCCAAGCTTCATGCTTACCTTCATAAGGATGCTGATGGCACAGGCCATTCCGACTGCACCCACGCCAACCACACTGATCTTATTTTCGGCATGACTCTCCTGTTTGTGGAGAGTGTGGATGAGCTGCTCCTTGAGAGACATGGTGAACTGCTGAAAGAAAAGCAACAGATTATTTCTCCAAGCTTTGGAACTTTTACTGATACCAGAATATTTGTATCCAGCAAGACAGATGTTATTCCAGGATAATAAGAAAGTGGATACAAAACACATGAATAAAATATCTGGCAATACTGTCTGTACGGCACAAAATGATTGCAAAATTGAATTTTTGATGACAATCCTCTGTTCAAGCTCACCCTAGCTTTGCCTGAAATACAGCCTGAGAGCCATTGATTATATTATATAGCTGGTGGTACTCCAGCAGCAGCAGCAGAATGTTTTAAATGACCATCCATATTACATTTAGGTACGGGAAGCCATTTTAGTACTTCTAAGCACAGCACAGTCTGTTCTCTCACCCTGAAAAACTGGTATTCTGTGCCCTGAAGCATTTCCAGAGCTGAAGTCATGCAACACTTAGGCAAGCCCTTTTTAAGCACAGCATGAGCCTCCTCGGTCAAGGTCATGAATTTGTTTTATAGTGAAAATGCAATTTTGAATTAAGATGGCTGGAGTCTGGCATTGCCATCTCTCCCACCCTCACATTTTAGCTGCCAGCTGCACAGCATCCTGGTTAGCTGGGTTCTCACAGCCAAGGGTGTACCGAAATGGCACAACAAGGACAGAGGACTGTGCATTCATCCCCGTCTCCATGTGGAAGCCAACACCACGCTTTCCCAGGAAATGGTGCTGCACTGGGAGCAGCCTGAAGAGCCCAGGGCAGGAGCAGCTGCACGGACAGATGCAAGTACAGACACCGCAGGACTCTAGTGCTGAACAGGCAGCAACTCGTTCAGAGCGTGGGAAGTTAAGCAGAGCAGCAGGTATGGACCGTAAGTTTTGGGGCTGAGAGGAGGGACGGGAAGTTAGCAGTACCCATACTGAGTCAAAGTCAATCAAGCTACGTCAATCCTCGTGCGCAGAAGCCTCCTGAAGCGTGGCCATGTAGTGCACTCTCCACGTGCCAAGTCCTCCTCTGCACTATAAAGCACCTTAATGTGCAAGGCTGATCAGAGCCACCCACTCAGAAACGTCTGTTACACTCAAAAACTCAAACAAAAATTTTCCTTTTAAGAGTGCCATACCCCTCAAAGAAACAAGTTAAGGGAAACAGTAGGCGGTCCACTAATGCTGTATTTGAAAAGCTGCCCCAAACCCAGCCTCAAGTCTCTTCGCTGCGCTCCCTGGGGCCACACGCACCGATTACGGGAAGCAAGTTAATCCACGGAGGCTCAAGGGGATGGAAGGAGGGGACGATGGGGGGGCTGTGACTGGAAATCACGCCCGCTGGACTCAGTCCCAGGGCTGCGCCCGGTACCACCACGGCCGGGGGACGCGGCGGAGCCCGCGGCGNCGGAGGACTGTCGTCAGGGGAGATTTCACTCTCCCTGTTATTAGCCGGGATGAATGAAAGCAAACTCTCCGTCTCTGGAGAGTTTGTGAGGAGTCCAAGGCGTTCCTGCCCTCGATTCCCGCCCGGGCAGTGCCGGCCACCCCTGTGCTCCTCCCCAGGCGTTTATGGCCGTAGTTCCGCATGGGGCCTCTTGTCGGGTGGCTGGAAACCAGCTTCTAATTTCCATTTGAATCAATAGATGATTGTGATTTTCTTTTGTTTACTTCCCCTATCCGTGAATTTACACATCCAATTCCCACTCATCTGTTGTGTTAGGTTATATAAGCCGAACCTTTTCAGCCCATACAAGTGGTTCCCTGGTCATTGGGATGTGTGTTCTACGGGACTTCCTCAGTTTAAATGCTTTTAAAACGCTTTTTCTCCTGAGAGGGGCTGCTGCATGGGGTGCCAGACAGCGATGCCTCAAACACGACACTAACGTTTCCCTGAAGTTAGTGGAAATTCCATGCCTGTACTCACCCTGCTCTGTTTCAGCAACACCGTGCTGTCAGTTTCCTGTCACCCTGCGGTTTGTTAGGAAAGCCAAATCCTTCTCCCATTCACTTCTTTCTTGCTTGGACTCCCAACAAAAAGCAAAACCAATTTTTGAAAAAAAATATTTCCTGAATGCCTAAAGTTTCAATTTTATACTAAACTATTTTATGGGTCATCCTACAAAACTGGCTTTTAGTAAATCCATGCTACCTTTTATCCCTTTATCATTCATTGAATATGTTTTTAGTTAAATTCTCCTTTGCAAGTTTTTCTGAAGACCTGCACAGCCATCAAAATCACAGGCCCAAAATGCTTCCACAATGGCTTACTTCTTAGAACTTGCTGTTCTCTGGTCCTGTGGTAATGCCTTCAAGTAGGCAAATTCACTTAATATCTTTTGGATTTCTATGCATCAGGGTTCTGGAATTGAGAATGCCTGGTTCCTCCAGCTGGAAAACAGGAGACTTGGTGAATTTTGCTCACCATCTGTAAGTTGTGTTCATTTATTATTTTTCACCTATTTCTGTTTTCTCCCTCTTCTCTTAGGCATCCTGTCTTTACCCCATGGATTATCATGTTCATCCTTACTGAAAATCAGGTAAGTATTAATCTTGTGTGTGTAGCTGTCTTACCTTTGTTTTCTCATTCTTGTTTTTACACTAATCATTTTTTTTTCTTCCTTTTTTAATTTATTGTAGTCGTGGTACCTTTACAATCTTTGACTTAGTTTCTTTTTGGTATTCTGACTCTGATTTTTGGCCATGTCTGTCCTCAGCTCCTAGGATGTACTTGAGTTCCTTTTGAGGCGCTTATCTTGCTGTGGCATGCCTGGTCACACACCATCCCAGTGACGATTCCCTTCTCCTGGGGTGATCTGACAGCAATGGTAACCCAAAGCCTCATCATTTATTTGACAGCCCATTGGCAAAACAAAAGAAATAAAAAATACTGGAGAGAAAACATCTAAATGGCTTGAAACATACAATTCGCATAGATTTGAAGGAAACAAGACAGAAAAATACAATTTTCTGCTTATTATAAAGACCAGCACTTCCAGCAAAGGAGATTAAATATATCAGGCTATTGGTTGCATTAGATGTGCTTTGTTCCTTGCTGGTGCTGGAAGAAGGAGCGATGCTTGTGGGATGTGCCATGTCAGAGAGGACTGGTCACTAAGGAAGGGAAGTGTGGGTAGATGCTGAGCGTGCCTAAAGCCTCATGAATGCAGGATGAAAAATAAACACATTTCTGTCATTCTGCATTACACTGGGTTCAATGAGCATCTTGTTCCATCAGAAGCCTCAAGGACGGATTAGGAAGTTTAGTTCTGCATCCCAGGAATCTGTATTTACAGTGGCTCTATATGAATGGCACTGAACATCTCATCCGGGTTTGAGTTACAGACGTCTGGCAGGACAGAAAATAGACATTTGACAGGAATTAAGACCAATAAGAAGTATTTTTGCCTATAAAAACTTTTACTTCTAAAGAGTTTAAATGCAAGATAGGAAGCTTCTATGACAATACTGGCTGAATAGAATAATAAGCATTTTAAAATGGGTAACTAATGTAAAGCAAGTGGTATTTTACTATTTACAGCGAGACCGAAGCTCCTAGGAGAAGACTATTGGTATTGTAAGATTATTCTTAGCCTGTGGCTCAGACATAAGGAACTTGGGCATGGTTTTCAGGGTATAAGTTCCAGTACCATCTCCACTTGCTTTCACTTGTGTTTGTGTTGCTTGTTACCGAGAACAGAACCAAGAGTGAATTGCTGTTGTCTATAAGGCATCAGGTTGTCCTGATCTCTCTGGTGCCTATTCATATACCAGGGGTTCTACTTTTAGTAGAGCAGACCAAAGAAAACCAACTGGGATGTTTTGAGACCATCCTGGTCCCAATGTGTCCTCAGTGATGATGATAAGCAGATTAGAACCCTTTTTTTAATTAAAAAATAGTCACCTTTTAATATGCCAGTGCTAATTCACCTGTTAATTTATCTCAGTTACAGAACTGAGAAGGCAGCTGCAATGGCCAGATTTTTCCTTTTATGTGGCCTTTTTGATCTTATTATCAGCAGTAGATGCTCAGGAGGAAAGCAGTCATCTGGCATGATTGACATTGATTTTCTGCCTCAGAGAGCTTCAATGAGAAAAGGCTCAGAACAGCACAAACAGAACGGGGTGAGCAAATTACAGGCATTTTTCTTGCACTTGGAAGATGGAGGCCAGATCTGGTTTGATTTCCTGTAAGTGATTGATTGTAGGGATGGGTTGACTTTTCTCACATGTAAATAAGAACTTTTATTCTTCCTTTTCTTTCTCGACTGCTGCCTTTTATCGTGGTGGCAGGAGGTGGTGTTGATAGAGCGATGGGAATGCCAGAAATGTGACAGTGTCTCTCCAGGGAAGCTTGACCCTTCTTCAGCCTGCTTGCCTTCCTTTTCATCTTAGTTTTCACAGATTAAACATGAATAATAAAGCAATAGAAGTTGCTGAATGTAGAAACATTTATATTTTTATTCTAGGAGTTAGAGCCTTTCCACTGGCTTCAGGTGGCATTCAATCAGGATCTGAGTAATAATAGATGGAGACAAATGCCACATTCTTATTAAACAACGTGTTTGCCTTTAGACTACAAGATACCATTACACCATTGTCACAAAAAAAAGTCCAGAAACAGCTATACAAGGTGAGTTCAGTGTGTACATTTTGCTATTTTCAGTAAAATACAAAATGTTAGTAAATTGCTCTCCATTTCGCTAGTATACAAGTTTTACATGGTGATATTTAATTTCTGCTCTCTCCATTTGCTCAGGTCCTGGCTCATGACCGACTGAGTCACATCCGATGGTGCTGCAGGGGTGAATAAGGACACCAAACCAGGACCTGCAGGTTTGCTGTGTGACCTACAGCTCAGCTGGGAGGTTATAAGTAACCCAAAGCTACTGGGGACACTGTCCAGCCCTGGAAAAGTCAGTGGCATTTCTCCACTCTACTTGAGACTTGAGGTTTAATTTGCCCTTAAAAATCCTAGAGGCTATTCCATGCATGATCAGTCCTGCCTTTGCTCTGACATCATCAAGGGCTTTGCTTTCACAGGGTGTCAGTGTGTGAGGGAAGGACCCGGCACTACACATAGCTGCTTCACGTTCCAGTCCTGTCTTTCTCGTTGATTTATTCTGAGACATGAAAGACTTCCTCCATCTTTAATGGCTTCACTTCTCCTTTGTAAAATGTGAAGGTGTTTTTGTCTACCAACCCGATGGTGATACTGCAGAGATTTGTTAATCATGAAACATTTCAGCTTCATAAAGCAGCATGAAATTGAAGGATGGTATTTTCCTGAACCAGACTCCAAAGTGGAACTTGACAGCAAAAGTTCATAGAGCCAGAATTCTTGCATTATTCTTTTGAAATACTTACCAGGGTAAGATACAGGGAGTTGGTTCATACTCCATAAAAATCCATATTTTGTGCTCTTTCAATTTAGTTGGTCCAGCCACATCAAGCCATTTGAACTGATCTCCTAAGAAAACTAAAAGCTGAAAGATGAGTGTCATCCTGGCTTGCACAAACAAGTGTCCCTGCACATAATTGATTAGCCATGATCCATACACTTCTGGGTCCCCTCTCCTTGGCTGCTCCCATGCACATGTAAGGATGCTGGTGTCACAGAGATCCAGAACTTTTGCAGCTTCACGCCCTCGTTTTCTTTGCACTGTCATTGTGGGGAAGGGGAGGGGCTAGCTGATGCAATGCTCATTTCCTGGTGTTTACGGTCTGTGTCTTTACAACCTATTTTTAAAGGTGCAGGAGGGGAAAAAATATGGAGAGCTGTATAAATAATAGTCAGTTTCTGGAACACCCAGAATTCCACAATGTTTTTTGTCAGTTGCCTGGTTTTGATTGCAAACTGCTTTCTAGCTGACATCTTTCAATACCCAAAACTTCCAAGTTACACCAGTTTTTCTTTTCCCCTTAAGAAGTTGGTTACATTTTCAAGTACAGCTGCAGTGGATTATGCATTCAATATAATGCTAGATAAAACTGTATTTTTTTGCAATAGCTTCCTAAATCAACACTCTAGGTAGCTGGACTAAGTAGAACACGTGAATTTGTCTTGTTTCTCTAAGGAAATGAATTTATTCATGAAAGCATGAGTCACCGTGCAGGATTCCAAGCCAAACCCATTCCCTTGATGCAACTCTGGAATCTTACTTATTTACTTAGAAACTGCAGGAAATGGGTTGCTCTGGTAAATGACATGCACTTAACTACACAATACCGCTTCCCTTCTGGAGCCAGACACTTATCTAGCATTTCAGACCTTATATATCTGGTTGATGCTCTGTGTGATAACAGATTATGCATTCCCTCCCAACCAAAAATCTGTGTCCAAACCTTCACTTCTGTGAATCAGATTTCCAAGTTACATTACTGGAAAGTCAGCATCCTATGAGGAGGAAGTTGCTGGGCCATACCAACCACTGCAGAAAGCTGAGACTCCTTCTCAACACTACAGGCACACAGACTGGGTGGAGGAACCTACAGACAGCAATATAATAAATAACTGTCCTTTCCCTGGACAATGAAGATGAAGTTTAACTTACAGTTCAACAAATGCAGCAATAGAATGCAGATAGGCAAACAGGTGTTTTCATTTCGGTCCCCTCACTTGGGCCACCCCCGAGACTCCTAAAGAGCTGCAGCTGGGCTGGCTGAGCCTAAGGGTAGCAGGCCTGAGGGGTGATTTTGCCTTGTGTTGCAGACCTCAACTCTTCTGCTCTTCTCAGAGGGGAAAAATGGCTTCCCTGTTTCTTTTAAATATTTGGTTTGGTGGTGGTGGTGGCTGTTGGCAGCTCTGTAGGTGGATACAGAGCCCTTGGCAAAAGACATGACTGTGATATGCAGGTACTGTCCTGAGAGGCGACCAGGTAGAGTTTTAAATGCCGTTTATATGCTGTGTGCTGCCAGCAGAGCCCTGTTGTCGTATGTATGTTCAAAGTGTGGCTTGTCAGGAAGAGAAGAGTGATTTCTTATCCTTTCCAGGAAGGAGTTGCTTTTTAGTCTTAATTTCCTCCCACACCTTTTTAATTTTAAGTTCTTAAAATTTTCTTAATTGAAACATGGTATTTTGCACCATGGTTCTGTACCAAAGGTCTGAGCTATGGCAGTGATTCCAAAGAAAAATGAAGACTGCAGGAGAGAGAGGTGCAGCCTCAATTGCTAACAGGCAGTAGTCTTTTGCCCCAGCTTCATTATGCAGCTGTAGTGAGATCATTAATACACTTCAGGCAGGCTCCAAGCTGAATATCTCTGTTGGGGGCACAGCTTTGCAGCACAGGCATTGTAGAGGCACACAGCAGAAAGATCTCATCAGCTAAAGAGGCAGAATGAACCAGGGGAGTGAAACTGGAAGCAGAGTAAAGCAGAATAATTGCCAAATATGGTTCTTGGCTTGGCATGCTCAGTTTTCCAAGAACATAACACAAATACCAACCCATATCTCCGTCAATTAGTTCAGGGTTTTTTATTTATACTCAAGTTTTAAATAGAAAATGAAAGGTTGCTACTTGCCTATGGACTGCCAATGAATTGTTTTCACTGTGCTATGCTAAGTGTGGTGTTTCTGACTTGTGTTCCCTCTGTTCCTGTATTTGGATGAAATTGCACAAATGTTTAGCAAACATTTGCAGGGTACGGCCTCATTGTTTTGCAAACTGTGGTGAGTCTTGTTTAAGGAGGAGAATATTGCCAAAGGGAGGAAGCACAACTTTTAGTTCCTTTGGGGAAAATCCTGGTACTTACAGAGCCTCCTGGTTCTCTAAGCTGGGCCCTCTAATAAGAGGAGCAGCATGCCTGTGTCCTGGGTGCTAAATGCAAAGTACCAGTATTTCTCACTGGCCACCTCAACCCTGTGTTGTTTTTCTCCTGGGTCTATACAAAATCAGTTTTATTCCTAAACCTCATGCGGTTCTGGCCTTAAGAGGCAGTATCTCAGCTCAAGGACCCTTTAAAAGACGCCATGTGATGAAAATGTGAGATGATGGGAGATAGTATTGCGTGTTCTCTGTGTGTGTGCGCACAGAGCTGGATTTCTGGAGGCTGGGTCTCCTGAACAGTTCACTCCCTATATATCCTCCACATCCTTTTTGCTAGTTGTACAGCACTTCTGCTTTATACATCTCATAGGCTGTGTGTTTGTGTGATATTTAATGCTGTGATGTCAGAAGGGAAATGATACCTGCATGTTTTATCTTTTGCTCATTGTGTGAGGGCAAAGTGTCTGGAGTGGCAGGAGGGCTGTGCAGTCCCCTGGGTCAGCATTAACTCCCTGCCACGTGAGGAACCTTTGGGCAGCTGCTGGGGCAGTGGGGCTTGCTTCTCTCTCGACTTCTGGACTGAAATGTTTGCAGTTTGGGCAGTGCCAGTTTGGAAAAATGACATCATTAGAATTTGAGAGACACAGGACAGACCAGAGCCCAGGTTTCTGACTGCTGGGATGTGATGTGGTATATTCATGTGCTCTGACAGATGGAGCTGCGACTGTTGCTTTCTTTATGGAGTATCATTCTGTGCGTGTGTTTGGCTGCTTCCCCAGTGTTCCTTATTTTTGAATCTCATAAACTCTTTGGGGTATGTATTTTGAAAAGAAATCTGTTTCACTCTGAAACTTTTGAAGCTTCTTCTTCTTCAGGTTTGGACTTGAAAAGTGAAGTCAGTTAAAGGCAGTGGGTACTCGATAACTTTTGGAAAATTCTGAATTAAGGATACGCCTTTAGTATTCTGTTTGTATGTTGTGGTGTAATGTTGAGCATGCATTCCTTGGGTAATAATCTCAGGCTTGCAGCCCCTTTTAAGATGTGCTCCCTTACAAACAACTTCTGGAGATTTGGAGCCTAGTATGTTAGGCTATGGAGAGAATTAATTTTTTTAAAAAAATAATCTCTGCAATGTTTCATATTTCCTGGGCAAAAGTTATTGAGGGGTAGTTAGTTCAGTGCATGACCCCTGTAAGAGTTCTTAGGCATATAAGAGCAGCCAAAAATAGCTCCTTGGAAGGTCAGGGAAGGCATCTTTTCTGTGTGTGGGTAGCTTTACATTTCCATCCTGAAACATCTCTATGCCTTAAGGTAAGCAAGAAAGAAGGGATGGAAAGAAAATAGAACACCAGAATAGGCTTGGAGGGCGGCCAGAGCCTGTGTAATATGTTCTATGTTCATGCGGCGCTACCAGCCTTAGAGGTTGTTTTGTACATGAAATGGAGAAAGCCTGCATTAACTTCTAAATCATGTTTCAGAGGCAGAGTGGCTAAATAAAGGATGGATTCAGTGTCTTCAATGGGTGAACAACAGCAAGAGAGATCCTTATGTTTTAAAATGGAGCCATAGGCTCACATCCAAATGGTTTTAAGCTTCTGACTGACCCTGGAGCCTGGAAGAAATTTCAGCCTGTCAGACAGAATGTTCTCCTAGGTCTGATGTCTGCATGCTGAGGCAGAGTTTATGAGAAGCTTTTATAGCAAATCCCAAAGTCAGAGTCACCGCAGAACATATTAATTATTGAATAGGCAAGGGCTAATGTGAGAGGGAAAGGTTCTGTGGTTCTCTGCATATTAATCTCCTCCCCCGCCCCCTCCTGCCCAAATCCTCTTGGTTAATCAGGTTATGTCTGCCCTATTTCTCTCGAGGAGCATGCAGAATGCAGTGTTGTTACAAATGGAGGAAGGAAAGAAAGAGAAGAGCATGCAGGAAGCAACAGTGGATAGAGAATGCTTCAGAAATGAAAGCCTCACTCTGGCAGGGTTCCCAAGATCCCAGCAGGATGTCTTGAGGCTGTAGCACGTCTCTGTGACCTGTCACATTTGCTGACACACACGGTCTCACATCCCAGGCCATGTGCCAAAGGACAGTGAAGGGGAACCTGTCTACCTGCGTTCAACCTGGGGGTGCTGGTGGTCTGTGGCAAACAGCTCCCTCCCCAAGAACCCACCCACAGCCCATCTCAGCTGAGAGCCCCTGCGAGGGGGTAGCTGATGGTCCTGCCGATGTTCCTGCTGTTAGCCTGAAATGCTGGGGTTAATTCTGGGGAGGCACTGTGTGCTGCATGCTTCTGTTCTGTCACAAAACCTTTAATTCTTGCAGCACTCATCCCCTCGGGCATGTGGCTGCAAACCACAAGAAAACAGCACAGGTGGACCCACCAAAGTAAAATGCAGCTGTGAGAAACAGGGAGCCCAGCACAGACACAGAGGGCATTGCTGACCTCTCTCCTGGTGAATCTGTTTCCTCTAAGTCTGGGAGTCCTGGAGTTTAGCTGTGAGTGTGCTATGATTAGGGTGGTTCTTCATATGCATCCGTGCCTCAGAAATGCTCTTACCTGCTCTCCTGACTGGCAGACTGCAGTCCAAAGCTCTTCTGTGTCCAGCGTCTAAACCCAAAACTTGTAGCTGCAATTGTTCCAAAAATGTGCAAAATTGCTTATTCTGAAGTCCAGGTCTGATCAGCCTTAGGAGAACTAGGTAAATCTTGATAAGAGAATTAAGCCCAGTGACTTGAGTGATTTTTGGGACCGTGGCAGATAATTTAGAAGGTTGTGGATCTGCAGGTCTGTGTGTGCATTCCATGTCTTGAGGTGAATTTATCCAAAGGCTCAAAACCAAACCTTTCTAGACCAAATGACAAAGCTTCTGGGAGTTTATATGTAACCCTTTGATCTTGGCTCAGGATCATCTGAATGTCAGACCATGCTTGCATTTCACTTGTGCCCGGAAGTGCCAAGCCACACAAACATTGCCTAATTCAGTTTTGATAAGAAAACGTGTGCCAATGTCTTTACAAACTGTTGGATGGGTGAGGGTATGGGTGTTAATGCCTTCGAAATGGTTTTAATGTCTCTCTGAAGCCTTTGTTACAGAATCGAGACAGACTCCTGAAACAGACAAATGGGTCCACACAAGCCTGAGTTTCTGAACTTTGAGGGAAATGGACAGGTTCAAGAGAGGGATATGTGGTAGGCAGTTTGGGAAGGCTGTGCCTTCCTGGTACCTCAGCCAATGGGAAAGGAAGAGGGCAACCTGGGGCCGTGAGTTTAGGATGAAAGGAGGCTGTGTCCTCCAAAACCTGGAGAGAGAAACCTCACGGGAATATGCCCTAATGGACACCCAGTCTTTTTATTAGGATGAAGTTGCAGGACTCCTCTGACTCCTTTATGGACGCTGACATTTCATAGAGTGATTTTTCTGCAGTTTTGTGTGCTGGCTTCTTTGCTTGGATCACAATGCATTCGTTCACAGCACGTATCAGAAACACTTCTGTAGCTCAAAACTAGGTGAGTGCTCTCAGGCATTCTTCCGAAAGCGTAAACATTGGCAAATGCTCACCTGAGCCAGTAAATCCTGGAGCTGCGACACGTTCACATGATTTCACACGCTCCCCAGCACAGAGCAGTGCCAGCTGGGTGGCCTCAGACTGTGCAGGAAGGAGGAGAGGCAGGGTACGAACCTGCAGAAGCCATTCCTTGGCAGCGGAGAGCTGTGGTGAGAGGAAGGCAGAGCGGCCCGCGCTGAGGCAGAGACAGGCCTTGCAGGTGCCCTCCAGCCGTGTGGGGATCCTGGCCTTGTTGCCGTGGCGTGTGCCGGGCTGCCCAGAGCTTGTGGGTGCCCCAATGGCCGTGGGCTGGTTGTGCATGGCGGCGGCACCAGCCACCAGCTCCGGCGGCTTTGCTGTGCTTTGTCTGACTTGAAGGATGAACAGCGTGATCCAAAGAGCACGCCTCATAAATTGTTATCAGGTTGACAGGAGCCTTTTGCTACCCCTCTTTGATACTGTCAGGTAAAAAGCTGCCAGATGCACAAATGTGTACCTGAATTTCCTTTTCTCCCCTACCTTCCCCACTAGGCTCCCAGAATTACATGACTTCCTTAAAAAAATCAGAATTTGCCATCTGGTGTGTTTCTAATTTCCTTTCTGTCTTCTAAAACTTGAATTTCTGCTTCCAAGATTCTTTTTTTTTTTTAATAAGTGAGGAACTGTTTGTTTGTTAATGGAGTTCCAGCACTCCAGAAAGCAGAGCTGTAAGGAAAGCTGTGGCAGTGGCTCAGCCCTGGTAGCACTGAAAGGAAGCAGAGAGGAAAAAATCTGCACTGAGAGGGTGAGCCTGGAGGCAGGGCTGAAACAGTGGCCCCGTTGTTTGGCTTCTGCTGGAGCCCGTGGATGTGGTCGCATGTCCCAGGGAGCTGTGTACTACAAATAAATAGTTCATGGTTTGGACAGCAATTAAATCACAAGGTAATCGCTTAACAGAGGAGTGCAAGTAGTAGGTGTTGTGAAACAGGTTTTTAAAAAGAAAAATTAACACTCTAAAGTTCAAAGCTCTGCTCGTATGATCTGGTTTTAGGTGAGAAAGAAACAGGAAGTTTAGAGATGAAGAAATCATATCTTGCTGATAGTAATTCTGACAGGGGCTGTGGCTATACTCAGTTCTGTTCCCAAACAGTGAAGTTTTTAACCACTTAAAATTCTAGGTATCTAATGCATTGAAGGTCTGATTTTGCAGAAAATACTGGTGCAGTGCAAACCATCCATTAATGTCAAGGCATTAAAAAAACCCCATATAAATCTTGAGGAACATTGATACAATAGCACGGGATGAATTTGATCCACAGAGTTCTTCACAAGATCTGTAGGGCTGGAGCTCCTCGGCTAATAAAAATAGAATGATTTTAATCTAAAATTTCTCATCAAGTCCATGCTGTTCTGCTGAATACATGACATGGAATTTGGAGAGTGTGGAATAAAATAATAGGATTTTAAGAATTAACATATGTTGTCATGTCAGTTCTTACATGCAGTTTCATGTATCCTGCAGAGATCAGGTTCTTGGAGGTTGGATACTTCTGTGTGGACAATACTTCCTTTAAATACAGCCTTTTTAAGTTGTGGCACAGTTTCTCTGAAGTTTATTGCCCCCAGATTGACTTGTCTGTCTGGAAACCTCAAGCAGAGTGATAAGCTCTTTATTTCATACGAAATCTTGAATGTGGGTATGTGATGAAGTTGGTAGATGCTTAACATTGGCCAATATATTAAATAATTTGTTGCATTTCTAGTACTTATAATGCAAGTAGCTTGCCTATGATAAAGCAGATTTGAGAAACTCCTAATGTGTCAAGTGGAAACAAGTTTCTTTTCCTGTGAGTTCTGTCCTTTTGAGGGAGGATATAGCATCTATTTTCTCTGAAATGAGTATAATCACTGCTATCTCCTTCTGACGAAGAAATACAAAAAACAAAACCTGTTCCCCAGGAAGTATTGATAACCTAGCCAGTATTAAAGTTAACTAAAAATGTGTGTAATCTCAACCTTGTAACTGGACTAAAGATGTCATTAAAGGCCTGCTGTAAAAATGGTTGCGCAAGGCCTTTAATATGAAAATAATTTTGAACTTTGTGCTGGTCCCATTGCCTGACTTTATGTAACTTGATATTATTACATGCAAGTAATGGGGAGGAAAAAACCAACATACCCAAAAGTAAGGTCAACCACTGGACTCTAGGTTGCTTGATGTAGTGTTTCCAAAGATAAAAAAAATACTTCATGGTTAAAGATTTGCCCTTGCAA
Source organism: Donacobius atricapilla (assembly GCA_013397315.1). Classification (NCBI taxonomy): domain Eukaryota; kingdom Metazoa; phylum Chordata; class Aves; order Passeriformes; family Mimidae; genus Donacobius; species Donacobius atricapilla. Next base: position 992,817 of record WBMY01018179.1, on the reverse strand, counting down.
TTCTTCTGTAAATTGTATGCACCTAAAAAGAGCCTGGGAGATACTTTTTGTTCATGTAGCTGTGGCAGTTCCACCAGGGCTCCTTCCATGGTCAACCAAGAGAAGTCATTCCACGGATTCATCCTCGGGAAGGGCTGAAATTGGTTTCTCTTCTCCTTAGATGGGTTTTCAACCACTGTCCTTTGGACACCCTTGTAGATGTGTTTGTGAGTCCTTGCAAATAGAAGACAAGCTTGTTTGACCTGAGAATTTTTGCATATATCTTGCAATTAACCTGTGGACCCTCAGCAGCCACAGACATGACTGATGCAATCCATGGTTTTATCTTCCCTGAGAGTGAGGAGAGCCCAGCTTTGACAAGCTGAAGTTAACCCTTGTCATTATCCTTTCTGCTTCTCATCTGCTCATTCTCCTTCTAGGTGTCTTTATATATGGTGTTGGAAGTCAGGAACACTTTAAACAAAATAGCCAATTCCTCTGGGACATCTTGCTGAAAAACAAACCTCTGTGACCTAGATCCAGTGAAGTTTTGAATTATTTAGATGACATCTTGCAGATGATGCAGGAAACTTGAGTTTGGGAGAATGTTCTTTTAGTTTGAATTAGGTAATATTTTTTTCTTTAGAAAGTTTGATGCTGACTAGGGCCAGCTGAAGGGCTGTCTTTGACCACTGCTGCTGACTTTTTGACTACATAAATGTTCTTAACAGCTGATAGTAACCTTGGGAAATTACAGACCCTAAATGTTGTGATGCCTTGGAAGGCTGACCTGAAACAGAGACTGGACAGAGCTAGAGAATAAAGTAGATATTTATTGAAAGGCCTTAAAGATACACCTTGGGCAAGGCAGGAGCCCGACCAGGGCTGCACCCACCGTGGACTAAGAATGGTCACAAAATGGGTGACCAGTCACAAGGTCTTAAACTTTTGTAAGTTTTGCTCCGTTTGCATATTGGGGTTTAATTGTCCAATTACAGCTTCAGGTTGTGAGATTCCATCCTTCTTGTTCCTTCCTTCAGTCCAGCGTTGTTTGTGCTTTTGGGCCTGAAAGTTGTCCTTGGTCTTCAGCAGGAAAAGGATTTGTTTTGTCTGCCCACTCTGTGAAGAGAGCTGACTGGCACTTAATATGAGGCTCAGAACTACATCCCTAGGCAGCACAGAATCTGAAAATATGAAAGCTAAAGCTCAAGGCATCAATTCTACCTGATAAGTTTTTTTCCTCACGCTGTTGTTTGGCAGACTCAGATTCAAAACCAGCAGATTTGAAAACACCCGACACACAGGTCAGGTGTGCAGCTGCCAAGGTTTGGGCCCTCTGCTGCCCCAGCTACCCTCCTGCCAAGCAGTGCCAGCAGGGATGGACCCAGGGTTGGATTTTTAAAGTTCCAATAAGAATTTTAATCCTGCTGCATCCAGTGGGAGTTAGATACACAAATACTTGCTTATAAATTGTACCGGGTAGGTGGGGAAGCTGCAGACAGAGCTTGGGGCTCTGGCTCACAGCACTGCTCTCTGGAGATGCCATATGGCTCACGCTGCACCAGGATCTTCAGTGCTCCTGCAAGGCACACAGTGCTACAGCAGGGCAGATCACCCAGCCCTTTAGAAGTGACAGAACTATCAGTGTGTCAGTCAGCTGAAAGTGAGTAACATGAAGTATTTATCTGGTTTATTAGTGTGACTTAGTGCAGCTAGTCCAGTGCTTCCTGGTGCAGCTGTAGGAAAAAGTTTGGGCAGGAACTTGCACTCCTGCCAGGAAGACAGAAATGTGATAAAGCTGTGAAGCCTTGGAGTTTGGAGCCTGGCTTTTGAGATTAACCTTTAAATGAAACAAAGCCATTTCTTGGTCTAGTAGTAGTGCCCTGGCAGTGAGATTTGCATGGAACTATGAGCAGCTGTGTCTGCATTAATAACCTGTGTGCCATAAAGATACTGAGCAAATAGTTGATAGTAAGGACCTGACATCGTTTTGGTATGTGTGCTGGAGGTTTTACTTCTGGCAATCTCCAGTCTAGTCCTGTGGACTGACACCCACTGATGACTGGAGTTACCTCTGGTTTAGTTTCAGACCAGGGAAATCTGTTTGCATGCTCTCAGACTGCCATGTCATCTGAGCCAAAGCTCAGTAACCACGGCCACTCGGGAGCTTTCGCTTTAAGAGTTTGTCTGTGATGTCAATAAAATGCAAATGTAGCTTCACCCTGCGCCCAGGAACTCCGAGCTGTGTTGTGTAACACAGCAGTGTGTGCTGTAGGGGTGTCTAATTATAGCATCAGATTCTGATTGTGGAGAGCTCGATATTTATCACCTAAAAGGGGGTGTGGGTGATGTTTGGGGGACAGTAACACTGAAATTAAAAAAACAGCAGGGCGAGTGCCGCGGCAGGAGAGGTGCCTCCCTCGCAGGCTGGCTGTGCAGCCTGGCACCCGTGTGGCCGCGGCCCCTGCTGGCACCGGGCATCGCCGGCTGCGCAGGAAATGGAGCTGTGTTGCCTAAAGGGAGGCGACGGCTGTGAGTCAGGGCTGCAAGGGGGAGGCGTTCTTGCAGGGAATGAAATGTCAGCATTCGAATGGAGGGGTTCTGGGCAGGGCTGTGCTGTGCCCTGTAGGAGTTATTAAATGGGAGTCTGACTAGGGCAGAAACAAAACTGCTTCTGGTCGTCTTTCTGAGCTTTTTCTCCCTCATGTCTATGGATTTTCCTGTGGTAGAAAAAGCATTGGGTAGTTCTCGACATGAATCGTGATACTCTTCCTTTCTCAGGAGATGCATTTTAACCGTGGGCTGAACCATGCTGGCAGGAAATCAGCCACTGGATTGTAAAGTGCAGCTTCTCTGTCTGATACCTTTTCCAGCAAAGGATCTCCTGGGCACAGTTGGGTTTACCGCTGTTGACACCAACACATTGAACCCTTCTGCGAACAAAAATCTCTTTGAGCAAAAGGACAAGGCAGAGGTCTCACGCCTACTGGCAGGGACCTGGTTCTGGCTGCCTGATCCCAGCTGTGTCTGGAGGAGAGCACCAAGCCACCCTTTATGGGGCCAAGTCTAAAGCAGTTAGAGGCTGCAGAAGGTGCTGTTCTGTGTCTCAGTGCCCACGCTCCCCCCAGGAGTGGGGGCTGTGTTTGTGAGTGTCTGTGACAGCTCCAGCTGCACCCAGGCAGGGGCTGTGTTCCAGATCAGCGTCGCTCACCCTTCCCTGCTGTCTCCCTAGGAATCCACTATTTCTGAAAGTAGGACAGAGCTCCATAAGCCTGTGGCATTCTCTGCGTGGGTACAGCGAACAGCTGCAGGGCAGAGGGGCTTGATTTGCAGTGAGATGCTGTGATGTGGTGTAATGTCCTCAGAAATAGCTCTCCACACTGAGAGATTTTTTCTGGCTGATCTCCAAGTGTGCTGAAACAATTACTGACCCCCATGGCGACTGGGCTGTGCTTTTAGGGCACTTCTGCTTCCATCTCACGTGGCAGGGAAACTTGCTCTTTCTTCTGTGTCTCCACATAGAGCCTGGGCATTGGCAGAGCTTTGTCCCAGCTCTCATCCAGCTTGGGCATGACAGGGAGCTCTCAAGGAGGGGTTCAGAGCATGTCTGTGGCCTTGAAAACCATGTTGCCTGCACTAAACAGGGGTGGGGGGTTAGGGATCAAGGCTAGGCTCTGCCAGCCATGCTGCCAGGGCACTTTTCCAGTGTCATGGTTCCTCCAGGGCTGGTATCCCTGAGGCCTTCTTCCCATCCCAGCCCCACAAAAGGCAGTTGCTGCTGCAGGAGCAGGGTGAGGCGGGGAGCAGAGGGGATACAAAGCAGCCATTTTCCCTGAGAGTGAGAACGAGATGTCCCTACCTAGGTGTCTGTCATGGTATTTACCTGAGCAGGGGCTGGCAATGGCTAGCGTCGCTGAATTTGGGGCTGGTAAGAGAATGGACCCTGCTTGTCTTGGGGGTTGGTTTGTTTTCTGCCCCCTCGTGCTTCAGTATGAAGGTGTGTGGCACAGAGTCAGCTTGTCAGTGGTATAGCTGGGGAATGAGGTTCAAAGCTGCTCTCATTAGTCTCTCATGAGAGAGAGACCAGCACCAATGAAACTGCTGGCAACCTGCTTTCCAGATGGGAATGTCTGGGCCTGCCTGAGATCTGATTTCTAGAACTAAAAGGGCTGTCAGTCTTGTGAAGTCTAGAAATGAATGGCTTCCTGGGAGGGAGTATGATGAGGAGAGATTTCCTTCCTCCCTGGGGAAAAATGCATCTTAAATCTCTGGTTAGAGACCCTGAATACTTTAGCAGAATAGGACCTCACTTAAGGACTGGATCGTGGTTCTGGTTTACCACGGTGGAGTGCTGGTGCTCGCTCAGTGTAAAGTAGTGGTTATCACCTGAGAACGGTAATCACAGAATCAAATTGTAACCCCTGCGTTTGTCTTTGGACTGTTGTATGTGTTTGCTTTTGTTAAGGCAAGGTGAGGAGCTGTGCCCAAGGGAGTGGCAAGCCATGGAGAAAAGCTGTTCCATTGCTGAGGCACCCAGGATCCTTGTCCAAGACTGAGGTCCCTAAAGAAACGTTCCCCTGCCTGCTGCAAAACAGCACAAGTCAGTTTGGGAGCTTTACCTGATGGGTGAGGAAGGCCGAAGGCCCTTGAGGAAGGCAGAGCTCTGCAGGGCGGCAGGGCAAAAGGAAACACTCTGGTTTTGGTGACATAATGTCTCTATAAAGAAAGACATCTCCCCCAGGCCCCGTGCCACACTGCTGTGAAGCATTTTGCACAGTGATGTGCTTCATGTGGCCTGGTTTTGCAGAACAGGGTGGTTGTTACCAGCAGAGAGATCTGCTGCCCGCTTCTGGCCCAGCAATCTTTGTCCTGCTGAGTCACACCTGGCAGAGCAGCCAGGCTGATGCCAGTGTTGCTCCGAGTCCCTCGCTGCTGCTCTTTCCCTTCGTGATCAGCTCGTGGCCGGAAGCAGAGGCGAGCCGTGCCCAGGCTCAGGGATTGTCACTTAGGGACCACGTGGCTTTACAATTCAGCATTTATTTCCTTAACATTCGATCTGCAGCTGGGCAAAGGTAGAAATGGGGGAGTGCTTACAGGGAAGTGGCTGTCGTGGGGCTGTTGCAATTGAGTTGTCAATTCTGGTCATAGGACATGCAGTATGGCAAATAAAGTTCCTGCTAATGCTGTTTTATCTGGATCAGCCCATCAGCTGCAGGTGGAGAGGCTGCAGGTGAGGTCAGGTAGGAAGCCAACATGCTGACATGCTTCATGTAACAAGCTGGAAGTCCCATCTGAGGCCAGCACTCCCTGTGCAGTACCTGGAGAGAGGCAGCCCCTGCCCCAGAAAGCCTGGTCACCTCTGGCCAATTCTCCAAATTTTTGCATCTTGTCCTTTTAACAGAAGCTTTAGCTTGGGTATGCTCCAATGCTTCCCTCTTTTCCCTGGAACTTGCAGTTGGGGCCCTGTTGAGATGCTGCAGACAGGGATTAGGGTTTAGGGGTTGAAGTGCACAGCTGTGGGTGCACATAGATTGTGTTGGCAGCCAAGTCCCGGGGAGGTTACACAGAAGGGATCTGGGACTCCCAGGACATGAGGTGTGTGGCTATAGTGTCCAAGCGTGGTGGAGACAGTGTTGTGCCAAAGAAGTGATGGGCAGTCCTGTGGGTGAGCACACAGGGCAGGAGCTTCCTTGAGGAGAGTGGTGCACTGAAGTGGGGATGTCACCAGTACTTGAGGCTGCTTATGCAGGGTGCAGGAGTTCTAATAAAATGATGGTTTGTCAGGATGTGCCTGTGAGTGAACTTAGATTGCAAGGGGATGGAGTGAGGCTGTGTGGAAGGTGATGAGCTAGAGAACAAAATTGTCCAGGTTTTTGGGTATTTGGGGGGAAGCTGCCTTCAGCAGATTCAGATTTAACTTCTGGTTTGTGAGGGCTGTGAGACAATAAAGCAACAGGATCTTGGCATGCAAGGAGGACAGGGTTAAAGTCCAGGACATTTTTTCCATGGGGATATGCTGACACCTGAACTACTGCAGTAGTTGGGCTTTTCCACAATGAACTTTTATGGCGCGAGGAAGGGCTGTCAGGTTTTAGAGGGGATGGAAATGCTCGTGGGTGGAAACACAGCAGCTGAGAGCGTGTGGCCAGGTAAGTGCCAGCAAGGATTGTATTCTTGAAGGCACTTCTCCCATCACTGTGGTGGCACTCTGCCACCCGGCTGTGAGCCCAAAGCTGTCTGGAGGGCAGCACAAAAGAGACCTGGCACGGTATGGGCTGTGGGGAGCAGGGTACAAGTGTACAGAGCTCCCTCACTGAGGCTACCAGTGGTATGTGGGGTGCTCACTGCCCAGGGCTGGGCACAGGAGTGCCCAGGGGCTGGCTGGGCTCTGGTCTGGCTCCTTCAGCCAGGTCAGCTGTGCTGGCTGCATCTTGCACCTCTGCGTCTGCTCCCTTCCACCCCATAAGAGACTCACAGAACACCTTTCATCTAGGATGTTAACAAACTCCCTTGCTGTCAGCAGATGGACAAGGGCTTGGCTATCTTTTGGGGAGCTGATGTGCTCAGAGAGCTGAGAGGAAATGCAGTCGCCTGAAAAACATGTGGGAGATTGGGTTGGGTAATTTCATGGTTCCCTAGGCTTTTGAGCTCTGCTGTAGGAACACATCTGTCACTGGGTTTACCGAGGATTGGTGTTAGATCGCCAGTGATGTCTGACTGCTACTCAAAAAGTTGCTGTGTCCCATTTGGATTGAGCTCCAGTTCTTGCTGCAGGGCAAGGGAGAGCATGGAAACAAGTTTAGAATAAATACCATGACTCACACTGAAACTCTTGCAGTAACAAAGGCTCCAAAGCCACAGGGATGCTTGGACAGGCTCTTCCTTTAAGAAAGGGAAACAGGATGGATAATGGAAAACTGGGTCTTGAGCTTCCTTGTTGTTACTTTCCCTGCTTATACGGGTGACTTTCTGGATAAAGCAGCTGTTCCATAGGAGTTTGGGGGAGGATAAGGAAAGCTTTCTAGCTGATACCACCACCTAGAAGTTGTAAGGATGTACTTACAGCATAAGTAAGAAAAAAATAGTTGTAGGTCTGAAAAAAAGACACCTTAAGCAGAGTGGTGGAGAAACTCATGCATGTGGAAAAGGACAACAGGGCCTTGGTGAGACCTCTGCCACATTAGGAAGCTGCAGATAATAGTCGAAAGCCACCCTGTGAGCATGTAAGTAGCTACTTGTAGGGAGGCTGCAGTGCAAGGCTGTCACCTCCTGTCCCTGACTGGGGTGGAGCTCTTGGGAGAGAATTAGCCCAGCCTTTTTTGTGGTGCATCTAAATATCTTCATCTGCTAAAATGCACAGGCTGGTATCCACATTATCCCTTCTCCATTACTAGCAAACTTGGATTAGAGTGACGGACAAAGCTCCTGTGCAGCTCTCCTGAACCAACAGCTGCTGCATCAATATATGGAACAAGCAGAGTACTAATCCCTGGAGACCTCAAGAGGCTTTTGTATGATAGGGAACAGAGGGACAGGAGCACTAGCAAGGGTTTAGATTCCTTGTGCAACAGTAGAAGTTTTCAAATCCTGAAAATGAAACAGTTAGACAGTAATTACATTATATTGTAACCCTTTTGCAGCTACCTATCAGCACCAAAGGACAGCTAAGCCAGTTACATACAGTTCTCCCAATTTAGACCTCAATGGAGCCTGTTAGGGATTTAACTCAATCAGAAAACACAGCCTAAGCATTAGAGAAGACTTCACTTCAGAATTCAGTAGGGTTTATTCTACAAATCTTAGATCAATGCCAATGATACAAGTTTTATGAATTCTCATTAAAAATACAAGTCAGTATAAAGATTCCAATAGTAATATAATGCATGATGATTCAGTTTCAAAACTTAAGGAATGAATCTGTGTTTTGGACCATGCTACAGAAAAGGGGAACGCAATGTAGAAAGAATATTTAGTTTACCTCCCTTTACTTGAGGAGGGGCCTGTGCCTTATTGCCACAATACCTGAAAAAGTAGTATGAAGTGCATAGCAGCCTTGCCTGTACAGTCTCTAGGCAAAACTGTTGAATTTAGTGTCATAGTCCTCCTCCTCCTAGTTCTGGTCATGATAGCCTGATATCATTATAATAACTTAAAGCTATTGCAACACCATCCCCAAAATGGTTATAAACACCAGTCCTCGGAGCTGTAAAATGTTCTTGTGATGCACTGACACTTTTTCACCATGTTAACCATTTTGCCCAGTCTTTCCAGGAACAAAAAATACATTTCAACTAAAGGTATATTCATTCCATATTCAAAATTCTCTTTAAGATTTTTTAAAATGAAGTCTCAGTGCAGTGTAATACTTAAATGTGTTGTTCATAGCTTCAGGCACAGTTAGAATGTAAAGCAGATGTGTTTTCTTGACCCTAGCCCTCTGATATAATGAAAGGTGTGTTAGCTTTCAAGGGATAGTTGGAATTTGGCCCCAGAATTGCTAGACCAAATGCTTTGGATCGGCGGAGAACAAAAGTACCCTTTTTTCTGGGAGCTGCCTGCACTTACAAGGGGATTTGGCTGCATAAAGCCACACCCTAAGCCTAAATTTTAGAGGAAGTTTAGTTCTCACAAGAGGTAACTCTTGACAAGATGTGCAGCTCATCCCCCAAATCCTGTAGTACATCTGTGTATTCCCAGTGACATTTTCACCCTGCCATGTCAGTGGGCATTTCTGGTTGAGCCCAGTCATTTCTTGTAGCAGAACCACACGGACAGTGCAGAGCAGGGATCATGCTTGGATCTGCAACAGCAGACAGGGAACGAGGCTGAACAATATGCACACGTTTCTGAGCAGGACTTTGGAGCAGACAGTGATGCTTAACTGAAGCCCAGCTTTTACCAAAATGTTACAGCATAATACAAAAATCTGAAAGAAAAGGGTCCAAAGAAGCTGCTGACTTCCACGCACCAGTTAAAGAAAAACCCCTCTTGCATAAACGGAGCAGCAGCACAGAACAAGCACCCACTTGGCTACACCAATACATTGCTTCTGCTGCAGGATTTTTCAAGAATTATCCACCCAACATCAGACTATCACGTTTTAGCATCATACCAAAATGTAGTATTAAGCCATCACATGCAGGTTTGGGGAATTTCTTCTGCTGTACTGAACATTGCTGTGCTTGCTTTGAGTACATATTGTCACTCTGATTTGTCTTTATAGTAGATGCATCTTTAACAGTCACATTTAATCTGAAGTAAAAAAGTTCAGTAGCCCATACTGGGCTTTTGTCCAGTCTAAGTGACGAAAAAATACAAGGTTGTCATAAACTGCATATATTCTAGAAAAGGGGGTTACTTTGCATTTAAGTCACATTTAATACAAGACAAGTTGGTCTGAAACTGTGAACTGATTCTATTTAGAACAAAGTATGGCACAGATTCCCAATATCTATGGACACTGTAAATAACACATTATTTTCTTTGCAATGATTATCAATTCGCCAAAAACAGTATAATAGTCAAAAGGGAAGAGTGAAGGAAAACAGATTTAGGAGAAGAAATAAAAAATGCCTAAGAATTGAAAATAAATGACTTCTTTTGTAAGAAACTTTATTTAATTTTGTTTTTAAAAATGCATTCTCTCCTCAGAACAAATGCCACCATAAAAAAAAAAAAAAGATTGCAGTAGCACACACTTGCACTCAAAAGGATACATGCAAAACTGATGGCTGAAAATTTTTGCATAAAAATCGAAGACTTAGGCAAAAGTTTGCCCCTGTGTACCTTTAGGGACCCCAGACCATGAACAGCTTTCAGTGCAATGTCTCTTGCTTCCAATTGGTGGGGACACATGGCAGGAGCTTGTCCTCCGACAGCTATGCTCTCCCAGATGTTTGAAGCAAGAACAGTCTCAGCTATGTTTTAAAACATCATTTTCAAACCGTTGCAGAAAGTACAAACAGAATTCAAGAAAATGTCAGAATCCAGTGAAGAAAAACTTTTGAGATTTACCCTGTGCCATACACTTCTTAAAAAAAAATTAGACAGAAAAACAAATTTTATTAATACACCCTCTTTAAATTTTTTATTTCTGAAAGCAGCTCTTTATGCAAATCAAAAGCAGTTCCTGAGTAACTGCAGTAAACAGTGTCTTTTAAATATTTTTGCGCCTCAACTCTTCTGTTTTGGTTCTTCCTTGTTTTTCTCCCCAGTTTTCAAGTTTAATCTCAGTTCTTTTTCAAAAATGTGCAAGTTCAGTTAGCATCGTTTCCCGAAGTCCACAGCTTGCAGGTCCTCCTGCAACAACTCTAAGATCTGCACATACCTAGGCTGTAGTCCTACCCTATTGTAGGCTTTGCTCTCAGACCTGTACAGGATGTGCCCTCACGTCTTCTTCAGCATGCGCCGGGACTGCCACGTGTGGAACTTATTGTAGGCTGTCTGCAGCATCTCTTCTATATGACTTATCAACTGAAACAGGAAAAGGGAGAGAACATTGTCCCAGCTGCTGGAAAACAGATCCCTTCTCCTCCCTTCCACATGCATTCTTGCTTTTATTCACTATGAGTAATCTTGGTAAAATGAGAGAAAGGACCTTGAGGCTCTGTTGCAAAATCTCCATAGAGGGAGCGGTGCAGAGAACTGCTGAGCTGAAAGGCCACGGGGAAGAGACACCCCATTGTGCTGTCTGTTCTGTGACCGCTTCAAATCTGACATGGGGGGAGAGTTCTGAAGTTGCTCCAATTCTGCTTCATGGTGGAAGTGAAAAATGAAACGTGACTTCCCCTTTCCGCTCTATCACTCTGGTAATTTCAAGTTACAGTTCTTGTCTGTTGCTGGCATCACTCAGCAAGTTGGACAGGGAGAGAGAACTGCTCAACTGTGTACCCAATTTCTCTCTGCCCCTTTCCTAGTCAACAGAAAAATTAAAATGCCCTAGGATAAGAAGTAACAAAGCTATCATCCTCTCATAGTCAAGACTGAAATTATTAATATGCACCCACGTAATTAAACAGCACTTTCCCCTTACGTTTGTGCTTAAATATTGTCTCCGAATCTTTTCTTGGAATGGGCAGAGCTTTGTAACCTGAAATCTTTCCAAGCTGCTCCTCATTTTTACAACCTGAGAGAGACAGAAACCAGTATTACAATACTGAAGAATTATAGTAAGACAGAAGTTTCATTTCCTTTAACAAACTGTCCTCCGACAAAAACACCTTATAACTAATTCTGGGGGCTACTTCAAGTTTGTGTAGTTTGAGGAAGGAAAGTTATTCAAATATCAGTCTCTAACACTTCTCTGTATTTATTTTTGAGATAAGTGCAGTGTGCCATTCTGATTATTACTTGCTTAATAAACACTATAAATAGATCCAAGATAGTCACAAAATGATTTTTTGCTTCAAGCAAAGACTGGATTTTCAGGCCACATTTTGCAGCAGACATGCAAACATATATTGGAAGGCAATTTTTTAACTTTGTTATACATATGAGGTCAAAAGTAACAAAAAAATAGTTACAATCAGCGACCGGGCTGTAGACAAACATTTGTCCTAGTTCTCAAAAGCAGTGTGTGTTCTGACAGTATGACAGTGATTTTTGCAATTCATAGAAGAATAAGGGAAACTTGCTTATACTGTCACTGCAAAGATTACTTCTTGGAGCTGGGGAAGGCAGGATTTAGTTTTTGTGTTTTAAACTGGAATGAGAACCCTGCAGCTGCAACAGAGCTGCCCACTCTGTTTGAAACTGGCCAACAGCTACTTCTCCTAAAGGGAGCTAACAGCGAGGCAGGGACAAGGATGATTTTAATTAATAGCTCCAGCAGTACTGCTGGAAAAAATAAGGTTTCATGTTATTTCGTGACCTTCAGTTCTAGGGATGAATAAGTGCTGTACTGATTCGAGGCATGTGTCTTAGTTCTACACTTCAGTAATGACACCCATTGTAAACCTCAGTCATTCTAAACCACATCATAACCAGGAAGTTAAGTTCCTTAAGAGGAAGCTCTGCCTTACCTTTTCTTCTAGGAATGGCGTGTTAACAGGGAAGCAGGACCAGAAGTGTCGCAGCAGCTCCCCTACTGCCACATACAAGTGTTTTAGTTCGGACTGAATGTCATTTGGCACCATCTCTGCAACAGGAAAAAGGGTTTTTTCACATCACTCAAAAGATCACATGAAAAATGAGAACTAAGGCTAACGAAGGAGCTCAGTGATGTACACTTCCACTACAGTCACAGCAAGACTGGCTGGGAGGGAACACTGAGGTGCCTCACACCTCAGCAGCAACTAGATTGAGACAATCAGCAGCTGTTAGATCAGGTCAGCTGCTTTTATGGCTCTATACTTGGAAGCCTGTGTATTATTTAGGGAGATCCATGCCAGGCAAAGAATGGACACCAAACCTAATCCAGGACTAGGAGCAGTAAAATTGTATTGTTCTAACAGCATGGCAGTGCTGCTGCTGGCACCAGCACTGTGTTGTCCGCACTGCACAGCGCTAAGAACTCTCTGTGAGTATTTCAAGTTTTTCCCTCTATCTTATGTTGGCAATATGGTTACAGCATGTAGAAGATGAAAAATCCAGACAGGAAAAAAGAACTGTGTCCCAGGCACTCTTAAAGAAGAAAGGGTGACAGGGTTCGAGAATGAGGAATGAGCTACAACTGTAAAAATCCAAACAAAAAGTACAAGTAGTCACTGAGGATGAGCACAGTGAACTGAACAGTGAATATCAAATTTCAGGATGAGGCTGTTAAAAAAAGTGGTGGTCAGGCTCAAAGAAGTGAAGTGTAGCACCCGATATGTCACCCAGGATGGATAAGAAAGCTTCACCACTGCTTGCTGATTACTTTTCTTTCAGTACCATAAAGAACTCGTATTTGCTTTTTCAGCTGTCTGAATTACTTTCTGCTGCTTTTCAGACCAAGTAACACAAGATAAACTGAAGAACTCTAATAAATCCTGAGAACAGGGATTCATCTGCTGTGAGACTAAAGAGACAGGAACTCAAACTAGCAGCAATGTGACAACAGGGAAAGTGCTGGTTGGATGGAGGTGTGAGGAGGAGAGGCTGTCTGATTTGCCCTTGCAATGTATAAGAAAGTTGCCTTTTTTTCACAGCAAACTGTGGATCTTAAATGCAGACTGCAAAAAACTTTAGTTTCAGACAATTATCTAGGCTTTGCTTCCTTAAGAGTTTCCTCGGAGTATGTTCTATTCTATGATCCAGGAAATAAAAAATGAGAAATGCGGAGCAACTAAAACCCCACATCTGTAAGACAATTTGGCATCTACTGGTGTTTCCTTCATTACTTGCCGTGTAAGATGTTCTTTCACTTGCCTCAGCACCTGTGTAGCCATTACCACCCCCTTGGTGTGCCTTTTCTTTTGTTGCTGCAACCCAGCTACATGTTTCCATACTTTCCTTTATTACTGTAACATATTCTAAGGGAGAGATGAAACAGCAAGCCAGCTTGTACTGTGCAATGCAACAGGACATGATTAAAGCCTTAGACATCCCAAATCCTTACGGTTTATGGCTTGCTGTGTTCCACCCTGCATAAGTGCTCCTCCAGGTGACAGGACTGCAATCGTGCTGGCAGCATCACCACTTGAAAGAACCTGGACAGAAAGGGAACAAATATTTCAGGTCACTTTTTCTAATAAATTCTTTTTAAAACAAGAATAGTTGAACACATACATGCAAGTTCAGGTTCTGCTCTTCTCTGGAATTAGTCAGAGTGCCTTTAAGTGCTATAGGTCGTTTGCTGTGAAAACTCTCCAATTAATTATAACCTTTTCTCTACCTAGACCTTGAAGTGGCTGTGCACTTACACTGAAATAAGACAGAGAATTACTATGCAGAAGTGTAGCAGAATTGTGGCTGCTTTATTTTGGGCCAAACTAGGTTTACAAACAGTTAAGTTCAGATGCTGGCTGGGGAGGTAGGCCACAGGGCTCTGCTGCCCTCCAGGTGCCAGCACAGAGCTTCTGAGCAGCCCACAGCAGACTGACAGCGTAAGTGCATCTAGGAGCAAAAGACCAGTTCAGTTAAAACCTGCTCACTGTAACCTGCTAAACTTCGCAGGGATCAATACACTGTGCACGACTGTCCTGCTTTACCACCTTGTACTTTTACCATTTCCTCAAAAGAAAGTGGGAACAGAAGCATATAACTGAGAATCAGCAACGACTCAGTTTCCTGTTGTGTAGATTTTAAACATAACAGTTCAAAAGGTATCACCTAAACCTGTAAAATAAATCTGTTAATAGAAATTGCAGATAATTTAAGTTTACCATGAAAAATTGTAACTTGAGTAGACACAAGACACAAAACTGTATAGAAAGCAAGATGCTAAGCTAAGATCAAGAGGAGCATTTTTTAAAAATACTTCCATACCTGAGTTAGTTTGGGTACATATGCTTCCATTTCTTGTCTAATACTATGAAATGAATTAATTATATCCTGACTGGTTGCATATTGCTGTGATTGAATTGGAGTTGGACCATGGTAATACCTGTGAGGTGAGAAAAGGGAAAGTGTTGGTAAAGCAAGAGATCAAACTCCTGGACAGTTCTTCTAATGTTTCTAATTTTAGATGCTTTGCAATTGTTGACACTGTTTACTCATAAAGTACAATATATTGTCACATGGAAAGAGGCTGGGTTAGGGATGGTATGGCAGCAAATAACAGCTTCTGTTGCTGAATCTGCGATCATCATTTTGCCAGTGAAAAGGTACCCTTCCCAGCAAATTCTGGAAATATCATTAGAATGGAGCAATTCACATCACTTTCAACTGAAATTAAGCTAAATGAAGTTAGGTGCACATGTGGAACTGTTCTCTTTCTGGTAGTATCGCTCTTTTTCTGATGTTACATCTATGGTTCTCAAACTCAAAAGTCTAGAAAACAAGAGGACTACTACTAGAAAAATCCTAGACCAGCGAGCAGCCCAGACTATCCCAACTGCACCTTTTTGCCTGGGAGTGGATTTTTCTTGGAATTCCACACATTTTCATATGTAACACATTTTTCCACTGAAAGCTGCAAGGACGTGCTGAACTGCGAACAGAGGTCTGTTAGGCTTTCACTGAAATTACATGGCAAGGTCATTCAGGTTGGCTTACAGAGACTCAACCCTCTGAAAAGTAAGACAGAATTTAGCAGGGGCATTGCACTAGATGATCTCCAGATGTCCCTTCTTATGCCAACCACTCCGAGAAATAAAACTACAAATTTAAAAAGGAAACTGGTTTATGCAGAAGCACATGTTGGGTTTCTAAACTTAGTTGTAACACACTTGCGTGTGGCACAGTAGGGACTAAATCAGCTGGTCCTGTGTGGGCTGTGATGAGACCCCTGATAAACTGGTTCTGTTGAAATAGCTGTGCATTATTTTAACTTACCTATCAGACTTCTTTAAGTTTAGTGCAATAGTTTTAACGCTATTATTCTTTGATAAATCTTCATACTCGATGGCCTCCTGCAGTTTTACCTAAAATGAGCCAAATAATGATGCAGGTTACTAATGAAAGGCACAAGTCCATACATGCATTACTCTCTTCTGGTGTACCAAGTTTGAGCTGAAGGGTTACTAAAACCTTAAAGAAAATCCAGGCATGGAATGACTCCTGCCTATCCTCCAGAGGGAGTGATACCCAATGTTGGTCAGGATGGGCCATTTGGAAGTCTTGGCACCATTGCTTTTTCTCCAGATTCTGGCTAAAATTAGGAAGTCTTTGCCACTTCCAAGGAGTGTACATAGATAATAATTTGTGCTCTCTATTTATGTCCATCTAACTCCAGATTTGCAGAAATACTAATGATTTAACAGCTGGTGTATAGGAGTCTAAGACTAAAACCACAGTAATTACCCCGTGGTGACAGCAGAGCTGTGAAATATTAGCAGTGAGAGGTAACAGCACAGTGATAACAGACGCTGTACAACTAGAAAACGATTTCTGAAGTCTCCTATGCTCCTGCTACTCTTTCATTCCCCTTTTCATCACATTTCTTCTAGTCTTGCTGTATAATTTTCTGTTCAGTAAAACTTCCGAGCTTTTGAGGAAAGTCAAAGACTACCCCAACATTTAACAACATGTATTCTACAAGGTTTTCTCACAAGACAGCCAAGTTTTGAGTCTCTCTAACGTTTTCTGTTTAGGCTGTCAACTCCAGGAAGAGTATTCAATTCAGTTTTATAGCAATTACAGTACTCCCTTCCACTTTGTGAGATGGTCTGGTTAGTTTAGACCAGGCTGTTGCCCTGTATTTCATTGCACCAGGTGTCACTACACTCTCAGTTCCACCTCACTTCAGCTTCGACTAAGATGAAGGCTGTCATGTGCCAGTATCATCATCCCCTCTACAAACAACACACCTGACAGGTTAATATTGGTGCTTGAACACCAATATCCGTTTCTGATGGATGTTCTCAAGAAGTTTTCAGGCATTTGAAAGAAAAACAATTTGAAGGGGGCTGAAAATAGAACTACATCAAATGGAAAGAACCAGATTTCTTGGTCCAGTCTGAAGCATCTTAGAATTTTTTACTTTCATTGAGCACTACTGAAGAGATAAACAGCACAATACTTCAATGTATAATTTATTTGTGTTTACCAACGGAGGTAACAAGGCTTCTTACAGGCTGTCAGGTTGTTATTCTATGTACTTCTAAACAAGGCTAAAAAAGTTTCACTTCAGATGTGTCATAAAACAAGTCAGGAACTTTCAGCAATTTTTTGAGAGACAGGGCTTCCAGTTCCTTTCGGTTAGAATCACATCAGCTAACTTTATACCTTTTTCAGTGGTGGCTGAAAGAAATCTGAATCCCTGGAGTTTCCATCCGTACTGCTGGTCTCACTGTAATGGTCATTTTGTGCTTCTCTTGAAATAGAGAAACAGCATTAAGTAGAATTCACCTCACAGGAAACTTAAGATACAAGCTAGAGACAAAGTAAATACATCTGTTTCAAAAACTTTATATGCACGTTCACATACTTTTTTCCCTTTATGTTTTAATTTCTAGCAATTGATGTAGACAGAAGGAACCAACTCCTCACATTAACCCTGTTTTTCATGGGGGAAATTCAACAGCAGGGGAAGGTGCTGGTCCCTCTCTTCAGAAACAGCAGCATGCCAACACTGCATGTGGGACACAACAAAATCATGGCTAAATTAGAAACTCTTTGTATACACAGTTATACAACCAGGTATTAGCAGAGCTCTGGGAGCCCTGCAATACAACTGCTCCAGGAGACCTTTCCTGTTGTCCCTTTCTGAACTGAGAAGTAGAAACACACTTTGCCCAGAAGAGATTGCTCAAGGTGCAGTGTTCAATTTGTGCAAAACAGAAGAACAATGTGAGGGAGCCTAGCTAAACAGAAAGGAGTATTGACTAAGATCTCTCTCAGTTAAGGTCTGCAGGATTTGGGTACAGTGGTAATCCTTGCTGGCTGTCCACAAAGCGGTTATAGAGCAGGTGACCTGACAGGTGTTTTTGGCCGGGGGAAGGAACTGCACCTGAGGAGTCTTTCAT
Source organism: Donacobius atricapilla (assembly GCA_013397315.1). NCBI lineage: Eukaryota > Metazoa > Chordata > Aves > Passeriformes > Mimidae > Donacobius > Donacobius atricapilla. Next base: position 975,292 of record WBMY01018179.1, on the reverse strand, counting down.
TTGATCCACCTGTGCCACACTGCAGGAAGCCCCAGCAGACCTGCTCCTGGAAGGCAGGAAATTGGACCTCCCTGCACCAGACCTCACCTCCATACAGCACGCAGAACACTACTTCTGCAGCCTTCACCAGGGCTAGACATCTAAGGCAGACACATTCTTTCCTTTTTAATCTGCTTTGCATGATAACTCAGTTAATAATAGCAGTCATCATTTCAAACAGCTCTGAAAAACTTCTATAAAGTGAAATGAAACCTAAAGGTATTTTCATTTTTAGAAGAGAATAATTAATTCATAAAAAAATTAAAATAAAAGGTATGAATAACTGAGGATGTGCTTTGGTTTTGGAAATTCCTTAAAATTTACTCCAAAAATCTTTTACACAATACTGGAACTTACTGTTTCCTGAGGCCAGCTGCAAGGACCATGGCACTATGATGATTAAAGCGTTTTATGATGGCAGCATTGCTACTTTCTCTAGCAGACTTTGAGGCATTTGATGTAGAGGCCACAGAAGCAACACCATAGCCCTACAAAGAAAACAACAGTGATTCCCTCCTGCCCCCAGAGCAGCAGGACAATTCTGTTTTCCCTTGAGTCAGGAAGCCACCTCCACTGCATCATCATCCAGAGCATCATTTTCCTACCTTTGCCTCACCATCTCGTTATGTACTTGGAAAAATCTCCAGTGATTATTTTATTCTGCTAACACTTGGCAATTTAGAGGTGTCAGAGAGAAGGTGACAAGTCTTATACAGGTAATTTTATAAGACCCTGATATAAGTAAAAACAGAAGTAGCTTTAAAACAAATTAAGGATCACCTGTGCAAAACAGGCATTGATGGCAAGGAAAAGATAGCAATTGTTTTACTGACTGCTTTTTAATATCTAGTGGGACACCAGAAGCCCACAGGCTAAAATATACCTGTCAGGAGGATGTGATACCACTAGAAAATTCAAAAAGCTTCAAGCCTTAAAATGCTGGCAGAGTTCTCCAGTTGCCAGGTCACACTTTACACCACAGGCAGTTTCATGCTCGCTGTTAACCAGCCTCAAAAACAAATCAGGGCAGTTTACAGAGCACTTCAAACACACCTATCCTAAACTCACGGTCCAGTTTCAGACTGCTAGCATTGGACAACTCCCATAAAAAAATGAAAAAAGAAAATCCAAAAAAACACCACCAAAAAACTTAGAAATGCAGCTTCATTATTAACTACAATTGAACAATTTCAGTTAAATCAACTGCAGAAAATCACATCTCTAAGCTACTTCACATTATGGTACACCACTGAAATGAATTGTTTTAACTTGTTCTTGGAGGCAGGTAATAGTTCACGTTAGTCATAATTTTAGCAAAAGAAGTTAAATAAAGAACACTGTATGAAGTGTCCTTCAGTTAGGCCAAATCAAGTAGCAATGTTCAAAGTAAGAACAAATCAAAGACTTTTTCCTGGTTTGTGCTACTCTTCTGTACATTGTCACAGAGTCTAAAAGGTAGGAACAAACCAGAGTTCACTTTAGACAAAAAAACCAAATGAAAGAGTAATTCTTTAAAAAATGGAAGTCCTGTATTTACAGCCTGCACACCAAGGCAGATGTGACCACACGGGTCCATGGGCACAGTCTCCATTTCCCTACACAGACACAACAGTAGGAATGTTGAGTACACAACCACTGCAACTGCCTAGTAAGGGATTTGTTTCAGAATTAGCATTTGTAGTGGTTTTAAAAGAAGGAGCCACTTAAATGTAATTATGGAAGGGGTATGGTTTTCTTTTGGATTTTTTGTTTGTTTTCTGTTTTTTTGCCCCAAGTACTTACTTCATCTAATGTTTTATCTTCCAAAGCTGTTAAATCTATCAGGGGGTTTTTCACTCCTTGAGACACCATTGCTTTTAACCCTGTGTGAAACAAATTTAAAAAATCATGAAAAACGGTATCTAAACAAATAGAATAACTTTGGGATCATTAGGTTATATTTAATCTTTAAAAGAAGACAAAGGTTCTGCACAGACCCAAATAGCACTGGGACTAAAACTTTAAACCCTTTTTAAAGTTCCATTTAGAATAAGCAATAAATGTGGGAAGTTACTCCAAAACATCTTCCTACTAATTAGCCCAGTTTTCACCAACTTCTACATATCACTGAGCACTGATTAAAAAATAAATTGAGATGCAGTCATAGTAGTGGGAACAGTGAAGTCAAAGTTGTGTTTCTTCTAATTTTGGCACTGTTCTGCTGCCCTGCCTGGATAGTACGACAGTTTATATCTGGTGATAGCTTTGACTTGTGAAGGGTTTTGCATTCCAAATAGAAATCTTTCATTAGCCAAAATACCTATTATGGAATGGTGGCAAGTGATCCCAACTCCCCACATTTCTGTATCATCACAAACCTATCTCACAAGTTGATAAAAAACTTGTGTCAGGTAATACTTTAAAATTTCAGATTAAAAAGACTGACAGAACAAAGATGGCAACTCCTCTGGAAATCTGGAATCCCATTTACTAAAACCCCATCTATAACAAAAGCTGTACCTGTTGTAAATTGTGCTCATACCACAAAACAAAACCTATTGTGTACACAAAATTATTCCATAGTAACTGACAGCACATAATCAATCTACCAGGATGGCACATCATGGAATTTGTACTAAAGCTTACTTCAAGTGCTGCCACTTTCCAAAGGCTAATTTATTCCAAGAAATGCTCTCCCTATGAAACATGCTCAGAATGGCAAAGCTGTAGCTAACTTTCCATGACCACCAGTAGCTTTCAGGGACAATCAGCTTACCTTTCTCATCCAGTTTGGCACATTCTGCAAAAAGGTCTTTTGAACCTGTATTGAGCCTGTCCCGATGAAAATAATGAGACTGAAAAAATCGTGTCCAGAATTCCCTCTCGGTCATGTTATGTGGAACATTCTCTGCATATTTCATTTTTACTGTGAACAAAACCCAGAACAATTACAAATTGTTCCACAAATCTTAACATGGTATTTTATGTCAACATTTCCTTGATGGCTTCCTTTGCTTTGCGGCTGCCTCCATTCATTCCCATTAAATGGAAGGGACTGCAGTAGTTAGGCATGAGCAAACAGGTACTCATTTATGCCTGTAAAGCTTTGAAAAGTGCATGTAACAGTGGCCTGAACATTCCTGGATTGCCCCCACACTAGGGGCCAAAATGCATCAGTGTCAGTGTTCATTATAGTGCATGGGAAATGATGGAAATCAGGTTCTTTTCCTCCCAAAGGTGACTTCGTGAAAAATAACAATTAATTGGAACATTCAGTAGGAGATTATCATGGGAATCAAACATTTACTCAAAATATAAAAAACAAAAAGTCAACATTTGACAAAAACATGTTGACATGTTTTTCTTTAATAAAATCAAGTTTCCATTTTGAAATGGTTATTTTATGCTTTTATGAAACATATGAATATGCTTCTTCCTATCCCTTTAATGAGGCAGGGAAAATTATCTATAAGACTGGAAGTTACGGTTCCTTATACTTACAGTTCCTTATACAGTTCCTTAGCTCAGACTAACATTTTAGTCTTTCTACAGTAAGACAGAAAAAAGACCAATCCTAAATGGAAGTGTTTGGTATGTAAAACACTGCTCTTACCTGCAGGGTACGTCCGAAATATGGATTCAATAATATCCGAAGTCAAGTTGTACCTCAGCCCGTTGCAGCCATCTGTCTGAGGCCGTACATCAGCCTGAGGAAGAGCACACATGGGAAAAAACAGTCATGTCTGGATGCTTTCTCAAACTGGAGAAGGAAAAGAACTGGCATCTTGCAAGCAAGGTCTGCTGAAGGTAAAATAATCTTCTTCCTCCAGTAATCTATGGCACATTTGATTGTACATAGGTATTTCAGAATGAGGAACAAACGAGCAAACATGAATTACTTTACACTTGCCACTTAAGGGATGATTTAACAAGCAAACGGCAGGCTTTACAAAGCAAAGAGCACTCCACTAGTCAAAACAAGGTAGGCCTAATTAATTTATGCTTATCGTTGTTTCAACATAAAAATATGCCTCATGTTTTATTGTTCACTCAATAATTCAGCTAATGACTAATCAGTGGCAATAATGAAGCGACAAAAAAGGATTTATGGCTCTTACACCTTATTCCTTTATACACTAAAAACATCTTAGTATAACCGATCAGTAACACTGAATGTAAAGCTTGAGGGTCTGCCTTAGAACCTTGAACTCAGATCTCAGTGATCTCTTTAGGAAGTTCTGGAGGAGGCAAGTGCTCTGTGCACTTCTCACAGGAAAAGTACATGATTGTACAGGCTGCTGCCTTTTCCTCCTCTTCCTGTGTACCTCAAATCTAGCTTTTGTACCATCTTATTCCTAGGGAAACACTCATTTTGAGCAGGGCCAGTCATATTTGTCTTGAATTAAGACACAAAAATATCTGAACATTTCTTCTTCATAAATGCAGAGGACACAAACATAACCAGTTAGTTTAAGAACACTTCCGTTTTGAAGGTTTGGTGGGTTTACTTTTCAGTGTGGTTTCTTTTTTTTTAACATTAAGGTGTAAGAATAATGAGAGACAGGAAATCAGAGCAATCAAATTTCTTTGGCAACTGATTCAGGTATTTCCAAGGAAGCAAAAAAAAATAGTTGTACAGCAGCTAAATTAAAAAAATTCCTACCTCCTCTTTCCCTCCCAAACCTACTGTGTGCACAGTCATTACAAAGGTGGAAGTGGGATTCCATCTAGAGAGTCTTATCTGTGAATTTTGCCGCAGGAGCAGAAACATGTCTCTGTGTGAGGAATCTGCAGTTGTATCTAGATGACTTTTAGACTGCACTGAAATTACTGAAGCAGTTTCTACAAATGGGTAAAATAACTCGAAGTTAGAAAAAAGAGAATGAGCTTTCAGATACACAAGTTGTTCTTCAAGTAGCTGAAAGCATGTGTTGGGTTAAAAAATTTGGAAGGGAACAAAACCTTTATGCGGAAAGGTTCATTTATGCATGTCAATGCTGCCACGGATATGCTCTTTAATTTATTGAGCTCATCCACTTTAATCTAGTGACCATATATTCACATCACTCCCGTTTTACAGAAGGCAGAGTAGCAGGACAAGTATTATCTGCCTATTGGCAATTTAAAGTTCAAATTGGGCATCTTAAACTGACAAGATTTTGAGGCTCCAGATTAGCAGGAAGCTTTTTTTTTATTCCTGGAATAGCAGAAAGATGTTGAGGGGCCAGGAAAGTACATGTATATTCCCATAGACAAGAATATTCCCATATTCATGCATATGTGAATAAAGTGCATGAGCAGACCTCTCACTTTCCCTAATCTGTTTGCTCTAAAATCCTGTAAGTTAAAGGTTCAACATACCAGGAATGCTGCAGAGATGCCCACATCCTGCTTACTAGGTGCTGCAGAATTATCCCCTGCATTCAGGCTTAAACGGTTGGCCCAGAATTCTTCAGCACTGATTACTTGGCTCACAACAAGGTCTTTATAGAGCTGAAACAAAACAGGATCTTCTTGCAGCATTCTGGTAAAAGAATGTATTGAATAGAATTGAAACACTGCAGAATAAATCACTAGTATTTCCACAACTAACACAAGTTCACAAAAGGAACAGAAAACAACTTTCCTTTCAAAATGCTGTGCATTTCTTAACAAGACTGTATAAACAACCAATGTCAATAGCACTGCTTGTCTGAAAAGACTTAAGAAATGGATGTTAACACTGAAAGTTAGAAAACAGTAACGCCTAACAAAAAGTTAATGTGGTATTCATGTCTTGTCCTAAAATATTCTGTGGTGCTTTTGTGTCTTTGCACACCAGGACTGGAATATCCTGAACTATAAAAGCACAATGAATATTCTTGCTGTTCCATAACAGAAGTATGATAGGGGAGGGAAAAAAGGAGATTTCAGCACTGTCTAATTCTTGGTTTAAGATCTTAAAATTCAGTAGCTACAGATCTCTATTCTAGTGCAAGAGTATAGATCACAAAATATGTATGGGATAAGATCTCTTAAAACACATTACCCCAATGGTTGTTCATTTATGTTTCTGTGGTAACAGTAGGATCTTCATTCCTTAATCAGACAGAGCACAACTGTGAGACACATTCCGTGTCACTACTTCCACCAGGGAGCAAAGTTTACAGAAGTTATCATCCACATATCAGGTATCACTACCCAAAATGCAAAGAATATGCACCTGAATCTTCACTCATATTCAAGCAGCTGTTTTTACAGCTGTGTATCTTATTAGAAACTCACTGGGCTATATTCAGAGAAGTGTGCATATATGTTCACTGTCTGCCAATAACCTCACCAGTCTTTAACATGTACCTCAGGGTCTTGATCGGGGAAAAAAATCAGGAGTCTTATGGATACATGGACTAGAAATGAACATGGATAAACTGCAATCTGGACAGAATGAAAGCCTTCAGCTGCTCTAAGGACAAAGCAGGATGAGGTGGAAGTGAAAGCTTTGTGGCAGGATATCCCTACTATATTTTAACCACCAGGGTTTATCCAGTTTTTCTTATTGTCGCAAGTATGGATTAGTGGTAATTCTTACAAATTAGTGCAGCTGAAAGCAGTCTGTTATTCTGGTTATTTCACTGAAGCTTGGAATTTTGGTACGTACCCAACTCCCACATATCAATAAATGGAGGAAGTGCCATGGGGACTCTGGATGGTGTATCCTTCCACAACAGGCTGGATCTTTTCTGCCTTATCTGTTGCAATTAAGCTAATGAAGCCCCATCACCAGACTAGGACTTCTAATCAAGAGAACTAACTATGGCTGAGCATGTGCAGGGATTCTGGCTTTTCTGTAACTAGAAAAGCTCCTGATACTTCATGGTGTGATGCTGTAAAACTCCATTAAAGGAGGCAAAGATTCAGAGCTAAGACCGCCCGTGTTCTCAGCACCAATACTGTCAGAAATAAGGCACACAGCATAAAGAAAGGAGTATGGAAACAGTGCCAAAGCAGGCTGCACTGCTGCAGACTCTAGGGGTTGCTGCAGTACTGAAACCAGTTAATCCTGACTGTGTCACAGCTCCAGCACAAGAGCTCTTGCCTTTCTGCTGGGAAATCTCCTTGTTAAGATCCAGTCTGTCCCATGAGGCAATGCTCTCTCATGTTTTGAAAAATCTAGCTTTAACTTAACTATGTTCAGAGCTAGAGCGGTCTTTGGAAATGGAAGCCATCAGAAACAGGATTCACGGCAGACACTGGAATGAAGTGAAACTCATCAGGGGAGATGAAGGGAAGAGAGTTCTGCAGCCACAGGGACTGGTCTAACACAAACATTTTAAAGGACCGGAAATGAATCTCAAGAGCCCATTTGGGAAAAGGACTTAGGTCCTCAACATCTTCTCAAAACATTTCTTAGAATAAACATCCTGTATACCAAATAACAAACTGCAGCATCTCAAGTGAGATGCAGGAAAATACCTAACAATTTAGTAGCCTATAAAACATCAGAAAAGACTTGAAGGGCAAATGGGACTCTATGGGGAGGAAAAAAAAATCACCAGGCTCCACAAAATTTCTGGAAGAGAAAAAAAACCCCAATCTTTCAAGCAGCTTTTTGATACATACACATTTAAGAAGACTAAAGAGACAGCCTGCCAGTTGGGTGCTCTCCTCTCATGGCTATGGATAAGAAAGACCAGGTGGCAGCCAGACTGGCTGCCTTTATTCCTTAAGAACGTGTCACTAAGCACACAAGTGTAGTCTCAACATGTGACAGTTATGCAAGTCTCAAGGAACTGCCTCGAAATTGAAAGCAGGGAAATTTTTACTAAGGAAACAAATGCTGTATCATTCATGATCTTGAAATAACAACAACTGTTAACAGAACTCACAATAGTTAGCTAACAGAAGGAAAAAAATCAACAGATTTTTAGGCTGCAATCTCTTTACCTGTTCTTCTCCTCAAGTTCTTTATTAGCTTTCCTTTTGAACTTGGGCAACAGTTGTTGAAGAAGATCCTTGACCGCATCTCGCTCCTTCACGGCTGTACTTTCATTGGAGAAGTGGAAGTTGGTTGTGTCCCCTGCATGCAATACCAGCTGCAGCTGAATTTTTGCTTTACCTTCTGGACTGATTTTCTGGCCTAGATTGCAGAGACAGACAGTAAGCTTATACAAGAAACTGTCTTCCCAAGAGTGTTTGCTTATAAGCAGTTATTCTCACCATCCAATTAAATACCATTATCCTGACGTGAATTGCAGCTGTGAAAATGGAACAGTCAGTCTTCCCCTTGAATTAGTTTGAACCCAGCACATTGTTCACTCTAAAATACAAGACACAGACAGTAGCAGCCTGTTGCTCAATATCCTTCAGCTCCTGCTCAGGAGTCCTGATTCATCTTTGCATTCCCCACAGCATCCATTAGAAAACTGCTGCAAATGAGGCTGTCATCACCTGGATACTTTAACCTGGAACCAATCCAGGCTGCTGCCGAAAGGTGACCTCATTCCCCTTTTCTACTTCTTCCTGCATCATTTCTTGTATGATTGCTAGTGTTTGTGCAGCAAGCTGAACTGATCCACTGGAAAGCACCCCTTTTTGTTTTCCCAGCTGGCCCAGCTCCTGCTGAAGGGCAGTGGCAGGAGAGCAGAGAAAAGGGTGGGTAATAGCACATCCGGATCCCCCTTTCCAGTGGTGAGCCAAGCGCAGTTAGCCACCAGCGTTCCCCAAGTCAATCACCAGTGCCTCCAAGGGACTACTACACCCTCATGACTCATAAGGAAAATCTAATTCCTGCTTCCATCCTCATAACCAGAAGGAGAAGAGACTGTGACACCTATGCCTTTGGACTGTTGTGGTATAGTGACTTTAGTGAAATGGCACTAACTTAACTTTTAATATCAGCTCTTTCTCTAAAGCAAGTGGGAGACAGTGTTAACACTAAATCACCTTCTCTATTACAAATTTACAAATACATCCCACCTTTTTTATTTCAGATGACAAAAAGCATGTCTTTCATCTAAGTTAAAAATATTTCAATGCCTATACATGTACATATTTAAAATACAAGCTGCTTAAGTGTAAATTAATAGCTAAATAAAACCTTCACAAAGTTGATTATTATAGGTAAACGGGACATTTAAACTTCTTATCACTTTCATATTTAAGAAAAGATCATCTTAGTTCTGAGTCATCACACACTTTTGATCATGCCGCAGTGCTTGTATGTGACTTTAAACAGCAATAATCACTAAACCATTACCAAGTGACGCACACAACTTACTTTTTATTCCTTCTTTGGCATTAGAGCACATGAAATATGAGCACTCATTGGAGCCAGAAAGACAGCATGATATAGACATTTACTGTTTAGTTCCAACTTGCAAGTACTCTGCTATTGCAACAGCAAACGCTTACTCGGAATATTACCAGCTAGGCCAAACTACAGAAACTGACACTTCTGAAGCTATGGTCTGTTGGATGAAAATAAAACTGAGTTCATTTTATATGAAAATTGGAACAGCTTTAGACACTGAGTTAATAAGATGACATGCCAGATAGTTTCTGGGTTAGACTGAAAATCTATAGGCTTCCTTGATCCTCCCCCCAGCCCCGCTTCCCTCTACAAGCATATGGCATAGTTTACTTTTCTGTTCAATTTATTGCAGAAGTTTATCAAAGTTAATAGTAAATGCAGGGTAAGTTAAACATCTGAAGACTATAGAAGTTCTGTGGTACATCCTTAAGCTGGTGATACTTTACCACAGTCCTGACATCTGCTGCTACAGAGTAGCCTGGCCAGAGCTGCAGACCCTTGCAACCCTCCTGAGGAAGCTACACCCAGCATTATATGGCAGGCGACCTTTGTGTGCCAGGCACATATCCATGGCGCAGCGCTGGCTGCAGCAAGAGCGCGCTCACTCACATTTGATGTCTGCATACATGTGGCTGACGGTGAAGCGGTCCTTGCCCTCGGGTGCCCAGGCAATGCGCTCCGCCATCAGGTACAGGGCCCCATCCTGCTTCTTCTGACGCACCTTCTTCACTATCAGCAACACTTCTTCGGATGACGTCGCCATTGTGGCTACAATGAGCTATTAAAAACATACAGTTGAGCTGATCAGCTGTAATTATTTGTGCTGTAAGTCTTTCACTACTCCAATCTATATTAAAGTATTATAGCCCGCATTTACTTGTTCATGCCTGTATCATTTTAGAGTATTTCAGACAAACATGCCCCCCTCTTTCAGTATAGTCAGCAAATTTATTTAAACAGAATACTCCCAGCTACCTAAATAATTCATCTAATTATATTGCTGATACTGCTTTTGATCCAGTGAAAGCCCCACAAGTCTTACATTTAAACTGAAAACAAAATTTTCCTGTTTCACTGTCCCTTTACTGGTTTCTCAAGTTCAGAAGAATACTGAAGCTAAGCAATGACAAATTCCAAATCTCCTCTGGCATTGGCAACAATTCCCTTCTTCAGTGGGAATGGCAGATGCTAAGTCATTTCAGAAAAGGGGAAGATGCAAGGTATGTGAAAAATCATGGATTTTCAGTTCACTGTGACAAAGATAAGGTAGCCCAGTAAGACTCGGGTGTTCTTATTGTGGTGGGTTTTGCTCAAGGCTTGAACAATGTTTTGTACACTTGACTGCAGCTGGCCAGTCCCTCTCCTCCAAAGTCCGAGGAACTAAGGTTACACATACTACAGTACAATGGTAATTCTGTCAGCAGTCTCAAACCTGTAAGCCTTTGGATATTGCTGCATTGCTCTCTTCAACAGTCACTATCATTACTCTCTCCAGGTTCACCCTACAGCCTTCAATTTTTCAAGAGATAAAGGATATGGTGAGCATTACTACACTCTGTCAAACATACTGTTGGTACACTTATCAAAAATGTACACCTTTGGTAAGTTTGCAGAAAATGTTTAGTATGTCCAGTTGCTGTATTTTGTGTATCATAAACTTTACTACTGATATGCAAAATAATATTTTTCCAATGCTGATGTGGATGTTTCATGTGCCTTATACCTGTAGTATTTGCTGGGACCCATGACAAAGTTCAGATTGTAACCTGCACCAGCTATCACACTAGTAGGTATCACAGAATGGTAGTTCTAAGCATTTAAATTCACATACTTCTTTTCTTCTTAAAAAAAAAAAGCCAAAAAAAACAAACCCAGAAACAACAAAACACCAATGGACAGCAAGATAAAACATTTTATTCTGACAATTTGGACAGTAGCACAGCATTCTATTCAGCAGAAGTCTTACAAGCTCCTGTGCAAATGAGTTAAATAGCACACTAGATGGAAAGACACAATGGCAGAAGGGCTCTGCACTCACACTTCGCTCCTTCACCACTCCAGCCATCCAAGGCTCTGCCAAAGAGTTCAGTCATGCTGAGCTGAATGTGGGGTTTCACATCAGCACCACTGCAGCAGTCACTAGAACATGCTGTGCCACATTCAGAGCATCCTTGGTAATACTTCTTTCTCAAAGAAAACAGCATGGCATGATTTCAGGACTGTTCCCTGGCATAATCCATTACAGTCTGCCAGCAGCATTATTCCCTTTCAGCGCTATTCACACAACCATTTTATGTAGTCTCCTGTTGCAGGTCTGCAGTCTCATCAGCACCTTATCCTTACTGGAAAAAGGCAGCTGGCCACAGACTCTCAGAGACTGGAAATCTCACCATGTGCAAGACTAGGGATTTACTGTTTTTCTCCCTTTGTTACTTTATACTCCTTTAAGGTCATTATTATCCAATGCAATAGAGGCAAAGCCACAGAATACAAAGGAATTACACCTGTACAGAACAGCAAGAAAAATGAAAGCATTTCCAGTCAGGCTCATTCTGATGCCAGTTGCTCTGCTTTTCTACCATGCCATTTCACCTACCTACACTCAATCTTTCAACGACAGAAGCACAGAATCAGCAGCTACCAACTTCTCCTTTAGAGCCGTTCCAGTACCCTGCAGTGTGCAATCTGTGAGAGCACAATTATCCCGCAAGTGGCTCATTCCACCTTCTGGGAGGGTGAGCACACTGGCTCATGCTGTTCTTCTTTCCATCACTGCTGTACTTCCTTTTTCCTACAGTAATTTACAGTGGCAGTGGGATGATACAACTCACAAGCACAGTAAGCATTACCCAAAATGGAGAAAACCCTGAGCTGTCTTTACAGCAGCACACCAGAAAGAATAAAAACCCCTATTAATAATAGGGATTTAGAAAGGGTACTGTCTGTCAGTAATGGGAACAAAATGGCTTTGTGTTACAAGAAGTACAGGAAAAAATCCAAAATAGGAATCTCGCTTGAGGATTCCATTCCCTGTCTCCGACAGGGAAGGCTACATCCTTGCTAAGCAAAGCACACACAGTACACAGCTCAGGTTCCATTTTTTTTTTTTCCTTTTAGACATGTAAGGCTCACTACGCAGCAGTGAGAGCCATCAATGATGTATTTGTGCCTGCCCAAATCTCATAACCTCTACATTTAACATCTGAAGTTTCCAGGAATCAGTACTGTGGATGACGACACTGCTGCTGTGCAGGGCAAGAACTGCCACATGCACACAGAGAAATGCTGTTGTTTTGCAGCTCTAAGTGATCATTTTAATCTGCTGCAGCATTTGTGCTCTTCAGCTGCTGGTGCAAGTATCTTCCAGAATGGGAAGGTCAGACAGTTTATTTTAAATTCCCCAGCAGCAGAACTTGGTCAACAGTTCCAAAAGCACTTGAATCAACCAGAAGCCCTAACCATGAGGTACAACTTGCCATCAGGCCTGTCTTGGAGATGTTAATTTCAGCTGCAGTTTACAATGGGCAAGATCTATCAGGAAGCTTCAGTGTTGGCACAGACCAAGAAATGTTCTGTGTGCTTATCCACCTACAAACTCTCCCCTCCCAGCTCTGGGGGAGCAAGCAAAACTTCTGGAAATACCACCAAATTCCATCAGCTGTCCTTCCTCCATTGCACTGAATCTTCCTAACCGCTTTTAAGACCAAGTACCTCTCATCTATGTTTTTTACAACACCTGTTCTGAACACTCGCCATTACCAGCATTTCACGCCAGTCTCTTCTCATATGGTTTTGTCGAGCTCTGAGCAGAAATAAAGGAAACATTTGCACGTTTTAATAATCCTGACTTGGCCAGGGTGGGCACGCGCTGGCAGGCAAGCTCTGACAGATCAATGCAGGCCTTGCTGCTGCTGGGCTTCCACTCCCCGCAGGCAACAGCAGAACGATGGAATATCTGTGCCAATGGCCCAGTCTGACCCGCAGCGGCACAAGGACGCTGCCAGCTCTGCGAGCGGGCTGAGCAGCACCCCGAGGGGCGGCAGCGATCTCTCAGCGGGATGGAGGCGGCAGCAGTGCCGCTTGTCCCGGGCACGGCGGGCGGGACGCACGGTCCTGAGGGGCCAGCCGGGCCTTCCCCCGATCCGCATCACCCACGCTCCCAGAGGGATGTCACCCTTCCACCAGACGGGCCCGAGGACCCCCGCACGGTGCCGGCGGGCTCTGCCCGGCCCCCGGCAGCAGCGGGGAAGGCGCTGCCACGGCACCTCTTTGTCTGCCGCCCGCAGCGGGCCAAGCGCCGGGGCGAAGCCCGGTGCCCCCGGCCGCGGGGCCGCCGGCG
>WBMY01018179.1:859253-961314 GCA_013397315.1 Donacobius atricapilla | reverse complement strand
CTCCCGCGGGTCACGTGACCGCGCTGTTCGGAGGCGGCGGCGGCGGTACCGGGAGCGCGGTGAGGGAGCGGCGGCGGGAGGCGGCGGTGCCTCCCCGCCCCACAGCTACCCCGGGCTGGCGGCTGTGCCCTGTCGGGGCTCGGCTCTCGTCCCCTGCTCTGCCCGCGGTTTCCTGAAGGGCTCTGGGGGGGTTTTTCTGCCCTTTGCGGTCCTTCGCCTTACTCCGGTTGCGGGAGATAAAGTCTCACAGTGTCGCGTTCAGCCCCAACCGGCCGCTCAGGGCCGCAAAGGCGGGATGTGGCAGAGAGCAGGCAGGGCAGAAGTGGCCATTAAGGTTTTAAAGACGCTTTGAGAATTTTGAAGAAACAACTTTTAGTTTCGTTGGCTAAATGTGCCTCTTCCCTTTTCCTAGTGCCTGGTGAGGGTGAGCGTTCGCTTTTCTTTGGAGGAAATGTAAATTTCCCCCATGACGGCTTTTCTGGGAGGGAGTTCCTTAATTTATGGGACCGCGTACTAAAGGTTACCTAGAAATTCCGGGGCTTGACTGTGCAGTGTAACAGGTTTGGGGTTTTGTTAAGCAATGTACAGGTTTAAGCTTTAAACACGACAAGAAATTATTTTAAAGTTATCTGCTTAGGAAAAACATGAGGTTGCGATTTCAGTGGTTATTTAATTATTGGTTTTCGCTCTGTGTTACCTCTTGAATGCAGGAGAAGACATACTGTGGAGAGGATAGCTCATAATTGAATCAAAATATACAAGTGCAGCTAATTCTAAATTCGGTATAACTTGAGTATAATACTTCTTAAATTTAGTTTTGGGGGAGAATATGATGTAGTTATAAAATGCTAATGCCAAATGTTTTCCTTGAGAAAATTAGTTTTAAATCAAGGGTTCATGCTGTGGGGAAATGTGCATTTTTCCATAAAACAAGCAATTTTCCGTAGGTACGTGTTAATTTGTTTCACAGGCAGATGTAAATATAACTACAGTTTAAATATTTCCGGTGGGTTATCTGATAAGTTAAGTTTTCAGAAATGAACTTGAACAAAACCTTCTCATAAATGTAGCAGGGGTCTTACTTTCCAACCTTTGGGCCTCTTTTTGGCAAACTGAAACCTGATGGGTTTTGAGTAGGAAAACCCTTGGTGTTTCTGTAAGCAGAGAACACCAGTTCTAATACTAAAAAGTGAACTAATCATTTATTTTTGGCAGGTACAACTAAAAGTGGAAGCCATAATGCACCCATGAGTGACCAACACTAGTCTCGTGCATCCATGGCCTCTGTGCCAGTAATTCCAGACTCTTACAACCATGTCTTGGCAGAGCTGGAGTGTTTGGATCCATTGCTTTCTGCACTCAGGCTGGATTCCAGTCGTCTTAAGGTGAGTTTGTGGTGGATGGCTTTTTTAATTTCTAAATTTTTTAAAAATTCAGGTTATGACCCCATTTGGCTAATTATTTGATAAAACCATAGGATTAATCTAATTCTTTTTGGGTTGTGTGCATACTATCTTAGTGGGGGGAATACTTTGGGAAGAAAGAGTGAAGATAATGGACGCTGTTACTGTGTGTTCCCTTAATGCAGCTGTGGGTTCTTAACACAGCCTGACACAGCTTACACTGTTTGCTCCAATTGCAAAGTGCTGTTTAATAATCTTCACTGCCAGTGGCTCTGGAGTGGTACAGCTGATAAACAATGAAGTCTTTAAAAAAACGTTATACTAATGCAAGAAAAAGATGCTTTGATCAGAACTTACCAGGTTATGCGTTATGGTGTTTATTCTTTCAGTGCACGTGTATAGATGTGTCAAGGAGATGGCTGGCTCTGGGCAGCTCAGGAGGGGGACTGAACCTTATCCAGAAGGATGGTTGGAAGCAAAGACTCTTTCTCACTCACAAGGTAAGGATAAAAATTTTAAATGAAAATTTCTGGAAATGGGGCTGGGAAAGAAACAGTATTTCAAGTTATTGTATTTGAAGGGTCAGTAGGTGTCTTCAGCTTACAGGATTGTCCAAAGAAGGTGACAATCTGTGTTTAAAATAGGTTGTGGTTGTGGAGGGTATCCCCACAGTGTATGGTATATTAGATTTCATGAGGTATGAAAAAAATTGCTTCACAGTGTCAGACCTTTGTTTTTCCAATTCTTACTTTTTAACAGCAGCAACAAAGTCACCTGAATATTGAAGGAATAAAAGAAAATTTTGAGTATGAAACCAGAGCAACTCACAAATATAAAACTTCCAGTGTTTGAATGTCCAAACTGGCACACCTGGATACATGAAGAAAAGACAGGCTGACTTGCCTGTCTTAGATCATGAAACAGGGATTGTTATTTTTACAGCCAGGTGCTTTTTCCTAGGAGCCACTCCTGCTTCCAATATAATATGAATGAATGCAGACAATTCTTTAAGGCTGGGACCATCTCACTTAATTCTGTCAAAACAACTTCCAAAAGTGTGAAGACAGAATGATTTCTGTCCTTTCCAAATCAGAGAATGCACTGCAGTCCTTGCTCTTGATGTTGTTGTCAGCTGCATCATGCAGTAAACTCAGTGTTTGCAAACAAAACCCAAACAAACAGTAAAAACCAACCACATCACAGCAGAGTGATAGCATCTGTTGACCTGGATCTGGTTTATATCTTAAAGACAAAAGCTGCACAGTGGTAGAGGCAGAAGAAGAACAACTTTCACCTGCTCTTACTCCCATGCTTGCTTTCAGGAAGGTGCCATTTCCCGGGTGGCCTGTTGTTTGCATGATGAAGACTATGTTGCTGTTGCCACCAGGTGAGTGATCTACTTGCAAACCTGAGCACTGGATTAATATTTTTAAGAAGTTTCAAGTTTCAGACTTGGACAGCTGCTGAGAACTCAGAGTTAACTTGGCAGGTTAACTGGTAGAGGTCACTACAGGATAATTCTCGACGCAGTTTGCTTAATTTTTTTTTCTGGAATAGTTGTTCTATATTAAGTATTATTTCTGTTAGAGGACATCTATGGCAGAGCTCATACATGTGAAACTGTGATGATGAATGTCTTTCTGAGACCTTTCAGCGTGAAAAGAAGCATTTTCATTAACATGGTAAAGTGAGATTGATAGTTAATTCCACTTGTATTTATTAAATTCCATTTAAGTGTGTTTCCACATCCTCACTGGCAAGTGTAATAAATGTAAGAGTAGCCTTACAAAGCTGCTTATACACTGTAGTGCAAAGAGGGGCACTTACTTTTCTGGAGAATTAGGTGTGACACTTCTTGAAAGCATGCAGCCTCCAACAGAACCAGCTCTGAGGCATGCCACTTCCTTTGGGTTTCCTCTTTCTGTGGGCTTTATTAACTGATAAAGCATTAGAAGATGTATTTTCAACCTGTATTCTCTTTTTAACTTCTTGTAGCCAAGGCCTTGTAGTAGTCTGGGAGCTGAATCAGGAGCGTCGTGGGAAGCCAGAACGGATTTATGTTTCCTCTGAGCATAAGGGCAGAAAAGTCACAGCTCTGTGCTGGGATACAGCTGCCCTTCGAGTTTTTGTAGGGGATCATGTGGGAAAAGTATCAGCCATCAAGATTAACACGTCAAAACAAGGAAAGGTAAAATGCTGCATACTTTGATGGAGCTTTATTCACAAGGGGTGATGTGTGGAATCTTTTGTTTTAGCAAAGTGGAACAGAGCAGGACTTACCAGCTGATGAAGTTCTGGTAGCTTTAACTCTTGGGGTGAAGAACCAGTCTCTTGAGACAACCATAGAAATCCTGACCCATGAACTCCCCCAGTCCTTATTCTGTCTATTTTAGTAATGCAACTTGAAAATGCTTTCAAATGTTCAGAATTAAAAACTGGCCAATCTCCTGCTTCTTGGAATTTATAAGTATCAAAGTTAAGGGTCTTGGTATTTCTGAGCCTATTGGGTTCCTTAGACTCTAGCTACAGGTTCAGCTGTTTTCGTCATCAATTCAGCTGTTGGTCAGAGAAAGAGCAGTCCCAGACTCTGATTTTGCTTGGCTTTGTGTTGATGCTCTCATTCTTGAACATCTGGATTAGATAAAATAAATGGTAGGTGGTCATCAAGCCTACATCCTTTGTGTTTTGTGCCAAGGACACGCCTGTTAGTGATAGCTGCCTGATTTCTAGCCCTTGAGTGTTCTTTAGCTTTCACCACTACTGAGTCCTTTCTTTTCAATCGGTAAAAAGAAGCAGAGCCTGGAAATAGTTGTTGCCTCCAGGTGCTTTATAGCCCTCATGGAAGATTGACTTAAGAGTAGCAAGACCATTATTACATTTAAAGAAAGAGGGGGGGGGAAGTCAGCTGTGGGAGAGAGGGAGGAGACAAGGGCAAGGCCCATGGAATCTGTCTGTTCATGCCTATTAAAGGAACAGGACTGTTGGATTTCTCAGATAATGCAGTTTGTCGTATTCCTAAGAAAGGAAAATCAACTCTAAGCTGGCAAAAACGGTGACTGTCTTACAGCAAATTTGAATGCAGTTCCCCGTAGTTTTCTTATGCATAGGTCTGAGGCTGTTCATATACCCATGCAAACTGAGACACTGGTACCATAAAAAGTATGTGGATTGTTTGGGGCAGGGTAACAGAGAAAGTGGGTTTGTGAACAACCTAATGCCAATAGAAGTTGTTTTTTGTATCAATTAATCCCTCTGGTCTGTTTCCATAAAACTGCTAGCTCAACATACCTGTGGGAAGAATTGGAAAAAAGCACAAAGCTCAAAATAGCAGGAATAAAACATTCTCTTAATGTTACAGAAAAAAAAAAACCTTTATGAAGAAATATCAGGATGCTACAGGGATATGGCTTTTTTTTCTCTTAAATCTTCAGTAGTGGTTTTGGGAAAAGGAGGGTTTAGATTCCTGTGCTTCTGAGCATTGAAGCCTTGCTTTGTAAAGACAGAAGGAAGGAACTGCTCTGTCTTATGCTGTGTATTCATAGCATACATGAGTCTTTTCTGAATCTTGCAGTTTAAACATAATGAAACAGTCTTTACTTTGAACTGAAGACCAGCGTGTTTCTTTTTTTTTTTCATTTTAACTGTAGGCTGCTGCTACTTTTGTGATGTTTCCTGTCCAGATTATAACCACTGTAGATTCTCGGGTGGTTCAGCTTGATTATTTGGAAGGAAGACTGCTCATATCTTCACTTACCCGCACTTATTTATGTGATACTGAGAGGCAAGTTCTATTTTATTTCTGAAATGCTGGACTTCAGAGTCACACAGTTTCTGAAATGAATCAATGTCTCTTTACCTAGCCCATGCTCCCTCAGTCTGTTTCTGAAGATGTTGGGAGGGATAGTGTCAAGAGTTCTACTGCAATCAAGATGAACAACATCTGCTGTTCTCCCCTCGTCTGCCCAGCCAGTCTTCTGTTGTAGAGGGCTGTTAACATGATTTCCCTTCCATAAATTCATGCTGACTATTCATAATCACTGTCTTATTTTTCACGTGATTGGAAATGATTTCTGGGAATGTTCCCATCTTCTCATCACTAGGTTGAACAACTGGTTCTGCTGAAAAAAACCCCTTTGATCTGAGCATTCATTTCAACTAATGAATATTTCTGCATCCTGTCTTGTATAAACTTCGGGCAGGCTTTGTAATATTCATTACAGATTTTTTTTTCTTAAGCACCAAAATCAATTCAGCAGCTGGGATTAAGTATTTTTTATTATTCAAGAAAAACATAAAATTAATTAGGGCTTTTATTAATGCTGCCTTACTTAGCAGGTATATTTTTTCCTGTCTAGAGAGAAGTTCTGGAAGATTGGTAATAAAGAGAGAGATGGAGAATTTGGAGCATGTTTCTTCCCTGTTGGAAAAAACAGTGGGAATCAGCAGCCATTAATATACTGTGCCCGACCTGGCTCGAGGATGTGGGAGGTGAACTTTGATGGGGAAGTGCAAAGCACGCATCAGTTCAAGCAGCTGCTCTCGTCACCACCTCTTCCTGTTGTTACTCTCAGGTAGAAACAGGAGTGTTATCAGTGATAAACTTGTTTGGGACATCCTTAAGACTGAAAAGACTAAGTAAATTCCTGCTTCAGTCAAATGTTAATTTTTGTTGTCATCTTGATAAAGTCTCCTCTAAGAGGTTTTAGTCAGTAATTACCAAAAATGCCCAAACCTGATTCTGCAGCTGTGTCTGTGTGAGCACAATGAATACTGCTGTCATGAGACTGTATTTATTTAAGACAGACTTGTATTTACAGGATTAAGAATTTTAGAAAGTAATATTATCGTAGTTGTGCTTGTATTTGATAGTAATTTTATTTTGCAGGCAGGATCCTCATTATACTGGTTGCAGCTGCTCTCCACAGTCTTTATCTTTCCCCAGGCTGCTGTATTTGACGTGAGTATTTGATAGCATTGCTTCCTGTTGATAAAGTAGACTTAAAAAATTATATATTCTCCTAATTTATATTACCAACTTCAGGTTTTTGTGTAAGCATTTCCCAAGTATCATGCTAAACCTGTCTCACATCTCGCTTGCTATACTTAAGCCATATTTTACTTTTTTTTACTTCATGTATTTTACCACATTTGACTGTTGCTCTATTAACATTTGCCTTGATTGCAGTGAGCACTGTGTGGTGACCTGGACAGAAAGAGGCATTTATATTTTTCTACCCCAGAGCGTTCAAGTCTTACTCTGGAGTGAAGTTAAAGGTAAACTGAAGTTTCTTAAACTTTGCTTTGTAACATTGTCTGCTACACTGGTCATTTCTGAAGTCCTTGCCTAACATGGAAGCTTTTCAAGCTCAGTTTCTGCAGCTGGATTGCAGAATATTTATAAAAAACTTGTCATCTGTCTGGATATCCTTGAATAATAACCATCTCCCTGCCTCCTCCAGGCAACCCTTCCTTCCATAGATCTGAAAACATGTTCCTTGAGAAACAAAACATGACTGTTTTGTTATAGAATGACTCATAAAATATAGTAGTTAAAATACAGGTGATTAACCTGCAGTATCCTTTCCTTTTTACTCAGGCTCATTGTCAGGTGTTCTGTGAACGATGGCTGCTGAAAGTTTAAAACATGTTTTTTTTTCTTAAAACCTATCTAAATTGCATTCAGGGAATATATTTATTTGGCAGATGAGTAAACCCTCATAAACGGTTGTGGTATGGTTATAAGCAGAGTCCTACAAAGTTACTGTCTATCAGTCTTTCCCCTTCTCCCCATTTTGGTGTTAAGTTTGCAATACCTTTGTTGTGGAGTGTTTGCATGCAGCATAAGTACTGCATTTGAAAACTTCTGGAAGGCCGAAGTTGTTTTTCTACCAGTGAATATTTTCCTTCTGTTTCAAAGCTAACAGTTATGTATTTATCATCTTTATCAGGCTTTCATTTTTCATCTCAGAGCAAAAGGAAACTTTTTGGTAATTTAGTGTATTTTTGAATGTCTTCTGGAAATGCAGCTCTGGAAAGTTTTGGTGCTGTTTTATAGCGATGAGGTGCTAGGTCGGCACTCCACAGTGTTTGTTTTCCCCATGCCCCTCGTGCTTTGTAGTCAGGTGGGAACATGCTTTCACCTTCTTTCAAGGATAGAAAGGAATGTTGATTAATGACTTCAGGCCTTCAGGTATTGCTGTGTGTGTGGTTTTGCAGATATTCAGGATATTGCAGTTCACAAGAGTGAGTTGTTCTGTCTGCATACAAATGGGAAAGTTGTGCACCTCTCCCTTCTGCTGGTTGATCGCTGCATAGAGCGTCTGATGAGAAGGGGATTCTGGACCCTCGCTGCCAGGGTCTCTTGTCTCTTCCAAAATTCAATTGTTTCGTGCAGAGTAAGTAAATTCCTCTTTATAAATGTGCAATTACAACTTCACTGTCTTTCCTGTCTCCCCTTCCATTAAGTTTCATGGTTACTGAGATTTATTTTGTTGGAGTTTTAAAGTTGTCTAAACATCATATGTAAGGATGAAAGTCATCCTGCATATATGGTATCTTTTGTTTTCACATGTGCATTAGCAATAATAATGGTTCTGTTTCATTGGGTGCTTTTAGGCAAGAAAAAATTTGCCTCTAGACAAGCTGGAGCACTTGAAGTCTCAGCTGGATGCTTCAACCCAGCAAGATCTTACTGTGCAACTGGAAGAACTGATCTCAAAGCTGGAGCCTCTAGATTCTGCATGCAGCAGTAGAAGGAGCAGTATTTCATCTCATGTATGTGTACTGGTAGTGCCAAAAATGTTACCTACAGGTTTTATCTTGGAAGATGTGGCTTTCATTTGTACCCTGTCTACTACAGCTCATAATGCTGCATTCTAAAACTAGGTGGAGTGAAGAGATATGAAACGCCACTACTTGCATTCTGTAAGCTCTCAGACCTCTACCTCTTTCCCATATTATTTTAGGCCTA
Organism: Donacobius atricapilla; assembly: GCA_013397315.1. Classification (NCBI taxonomy): domain Eukaryota; kingdom Metazoa; phylum Chordata; class Aves; order Passeriformes; family Mimidae; genus Donacobius; species Donacobius atricapilla. The sequence goes on along the minus strand of WBMY01018179.1, from coordinate 952,941 downwards.
ATGGCTGAGATGTGGACACAGATTGATATGAAGATGGTTCTTTCCCCTGCTCTGCTTAATGTTTTAACGTGCTTCAGTAAAGATAGTCTTGGTTATAACTCTAGTTTTATGTGGTGAAAATGAATGTCTGAGTGCTCAGAACTATCTTAGCCCTATTTAAAAAATTGTCACGCTCTAAGAAGCTTAAGGAGAAAGCTCTAAAACAAATCAAAGCATATTTCTAATAAGTACACAGCTGCTTTTCAAGAAAGGGGTAATATTTCAAAGCTGATACAGTATCAGCTCCTGCTTTTACTTTAATAGTGTTTAAAAGGGAAGTTTAAAAAGCAAAGTAATGTAAATACCATCTTGATGTGGTAGACAAGTTTTTCTTCATTAGCCACTGTGAAAGTAAACCATGTAGACTGACCATAAGCAAAAAAAAAAGTGTGTTGGTCCTGAAACTAAATAGTTTTGTAGGGCCTGTAATTGTGCTAGCTGGGTATGGCTGGCCAGCAGGAGGAATACAGATTTTTTGGCATGCAGCTACAAAGTGGTGAAGTCACAGTCTTGGTTGCAGGACTAAAGCTGAGGTGGGTTTTGCCTTGCACTAAGTATGCCACTTGTTCCACAGCTGCTTTCCTAAAAGCCATTGCAGCATATACACATCTTTTTAAAGTCACTGGACTGCACACTTACTGGCATCTGTGTCCTTTTGTATTCTGGATATGATGAAAGTACTCTGTTAAATAGGAATTTTCCAGACAGTGAATTATGAAATGCTCTGAAGATATTTGTGTGGGTACAGTTGGTTGAGTTCATTGCCGAAAATTGAACCAGGAAGTACAACTCACACAATGTTTAACTCCCCTCCCTCGTCTGCCAGGAAAGCTTCAGCATCTTAGACTCTGGAATCTATCGCGTTATTAGTCGAAGGGGCAGTCAGTCAGATGAAGACTCGTGTTCCCTCCACAGTCAAACCTTCTCAGAAGATGAGAGACTTAAAGAATTTCCTGTACACCATGAGGATGAGCAACTGGAACTTGGTAATATTTCCTAATGAAAATGTTTGTTGAATGTGTTTGTTTATTCTACAAGAATTCAGCTGGGTTGGCTCTGTACTCTTACTTTCCACTATCAAGTTATTCATTATTAATTCATGTAATTTGATCAGTTGAAACCGTCATCTTACCTTCCAGTCAAAATCCTTCCTGAAAGATTGGATTGAAAAGCTGGCTCCACAGAAATCCAGGCTTAAAAGCAAACAAAACCCAGGGAAACAAAACAAAAGGTCCAGAGAGCTTTACCAAGCTTGGACTTCACTCCAACTTACCCCTCTCCAAGTGTAACTCAACCTTAATGCTAAGATTCCTTCCGCTGTCTATGCCAGTGTCATTTGTACTTCAAACAAGGTTTGTTTGCTGCCAATATCCAATATTTGGTGATACTTGTTTCAAAAAAGAATTTCTTAATCTGGATTCTGATTTATATTTCTTCAGGGAAAGCAGAAGGATTCTGCGAAGTGTTCTTAACTTGCAGGGTTTCCCTTGTACAGGGGATCATCTCTTGCACGTGTAAACTTTAACGCAGGCATGCTAGAATTGTTAATAACTAACATTTAGCCCGTCCAGGGGACTTTTTCGTTTCCTGACAAATGTCTGTCACTGGACTAAAGCTAGAGTGAGACTGTAATGGGTTTTTGTTCTCTGCTCTGGTTGGGATTGGGAGGGGATGTAGAAACCTGGGATGATGAGGAGCTGGCTTAGTTCTAGGTATGGTAGAGAGGTTTTTCAATAAAAAAGCTGCTTTTTAGCTTTTGTGAGGAGTAGCTGCCTGTTGAGGGTGGAGACAATTTGGATGCTTTGGCAAAAACCACAGTGGGGAGGGAGAGTGCAGAAATAGGTATTTACTCCCCTGCTTGTCAGTAGAGTTGTCTTGCTGACTAAGCTACGTGCTGTTGGTAGCTCTTACCTTTCCATGTGCCTCTTTACCTATGTCACCATAAAAACAAGTGAGCAAACTCTGAAGTGCATCATTTCCAACGTTAAAAGTCAAAATTCAGGTGACCTAGTTTTTGAATGTCTGAAGATAGAAGGGTTCTGTGTGTTCTGTCTCTCACAAGAGATGACCAATTTGCTGATATTTTCCTAGTAGAGAAGTTCTAGATGGTCTTGAAGCACGAGTACTTGATTTGGTATTTGGAAGAAATGGACTTAGTGTTTCCCTGCTCACAGTGACATAAGATGTAATGAGGTTTTAGGTTATTAGTCTGTATAGTGAACAAAAGCAGCCTTATTTACAGTCAGTTGTAAAGTCAGTTGGGACCTTTAGGCACTGTCAAGACGGGTTCTGGTGGTAGATTTTCTCTAGCAGCACAGACTCGTTTCCTCTCAACACTGCGGTTACTGCTGACTGTTGCAAAATGCAGTGTCATCCTGGCTTAAAATGATCCCTTTTTTCTTGTTGACATCACTTAAAGATACAGTGTGTGTTTGTACCAGGAAATGATGAAGCAAAACACATTTTAGATACTGTTAGGGATGTAGGAGAGAAAAGGAGATAGTTGGTGATTCTGTATTTCCTATTATTCTTATCAAAAGCCAGAGATCTGTAGGCTCTCTTAGATTTTTAAGTCCTTTCAAATAAGAGAGTGATTTATACCCTAGTTATGGCTTGCGTGTCTCTCTCTGTTCACATGTGATTTAGATTTTGGAAATCATGCTATGTGAATTGATGTATGCCACAGTACTTAATTTTTCTAGATATATAAATAACTCAGTGGATTAAATCAAGGTTTTGTCCCCTATATGGACTGTAAGTCTACCTTTAGAAGATAGTTTTTGTACAGTTGTTGATCGTTATTTGCCTTGCTATAGAGCCAAAGGACTATGAATAAAGCAGATGTGCTAGCTTCAAAGTCAGTAGTAAAACAGTCCTTGAAACCTGGCTGCACACATGCTTGAGTATTCAAAAGGAAAATACGGTGGGCAGGTTATCCATTAATGAATTCATGACTTGCAGTTCATTTCACTGTTCCATTTTTTTTTTGCCAGGCCACTGTTTCATGACTTTTTTTCAATTCCATTTGTCAGAGAACGTATCTCATGCATCTGTGGTGGTTGAGGCTGACCGGAATGAGACATTTCTCCCATTCAGTATTCCTTTGTCATTCCGTTCCCCATCTCCTCTCGTCTCTCTCCAAGCTGTCAAAGAAAGGTAAAACATGCAGCGAGTTCACTCATCCATTACATCTTGCCCTCTTCTGTCCCCTGGATTTGTAGCATTGTGTGGTTTAGTTCATGCTCTGTTCTGCAAACGTGTAACACCTGAACTGGAACAACAGAGATGCAGCCAGGTTTGCCAGGCAGTTTAAATCTTCATCTTGGCTCTAGTGAAGATACGAAGAGCTGCTGGTAACTTCAGTGGAGCCAAGACTTCAACCTGTTTTAAACAGTTAATAATTGTCAAATGTCAAGGAATGTTTGCTGTTACCCTGTAAACTCTGGTTGTGGTTTGTATTCAAACTTACTGAATATTGTTTGGGGATTTTGCCTTTCTGGGTCTTAGGGGGAAGGCTTTTTATGTTGCTCAGGGACAAGCGTTAAAATATTCAAAGCAGATAGATATGGCTAAAACACATTGGCAAAGTGGCTTGTCCTATCCCCACATGAATTTTTCAGTGAATCTAATTGATTTCCCAAACACTTACGGAATAATGGTAGCCTATACCTGCTGCAGTTAGATCTGTGTCCATTTTATATATAAATCACATTGGTGATTTACAACTTTTTTTTTTAAATAGGGGATGAAGGGGTGGATGTACAAATACAAAGTACATAGTGTTAAATACATAATGTATAATTTTTATAGAAGTGCTGTATGTTAATTAGTTAGCTGAAATGTCTCTGGCCCAGCAGTGGTCGGAAAAATTGCACAGCCTTCCCTTGATCACTTCAGTATGTAAATTGTGTCCTGCAACAAAGAATTGTAGCTGCTATCAGCAGTGTGAGGATCTCAGAATAAACATCAGAAGTACATGCAATTTTTGAGTTTTTCTAAACTGTAAGCAGCCTTGAGGGTGTTATTAGTAATAAGTGTTTCTGCTTATAATGGAAGCTGCCTTTTTAAGTATTCAGTGCGTGCAACTAATCATTAATCGTATTTACAGTTAATTTTTAAAAGTTTAGCTTTAATCCTTCTATACATTCAAGTCCAATTGTTTTGCTAAATTTGAATCCTTTCTGCCTTCTGCAGCAAGCTTCAACTTTTGCTATACCTTGTTATAGTAAAAGATGCTGGGTTGGGGTTTTTGGTGGGGGTTTTTTTAGTTCTAGAGCAGAAGGCAGAAAGCTTATCTTGCTGTTCAAATCTTGTTGACATAGTTCTCTTTGTGACAGTGGTAGAAATAATTGTGTTTTGGTATGTTCATTGAGCTTTCTCTTCAATGAAATACCTGAAGGAATAGGGACTGCTGAATGAAAAGGATGTTGTTGGTGAGGTTTGTAATCTGAAGAATTGATTTGAAGTATTATAAAGTGGTTTCTTACCACCGAGAGTGACATAATTTCCTAAAGATGCTTTATGTTTAAGAGTTTTAAAATGCAGTGTAGCCAGTCTGCATTTATTTGCATACAAATTACAAATACATGTCAAAATCTATGGCTAATGTTGCTATGTGATCCTGCTATTCCATCAGGAGTGTTGAATACTTCAGGTTTCTATTCTGTGATGAAAACATGGTGGTGACTGGAGTATGAATTTTTGAGCAGGTTCTTAGTAAGTTTTGTTCCTGTTAATTATCACTGGTCTCGTCCTTTTCTCAAGAGTTCTCAGATTATAAAGTCTCTTAAATGATGGTCTGAATGAAAAGAGTGCTTGGTTTGTTTGCTTCTGAACTTCTGATTTTAAATGTTTGAACTTTTAATTCCCAGTGTTTCCAGCTTTGTACGCAAAACCACGGAAAAGATTGGCACACTTCATATAAGTCCTGAATCTAGAGGGAAGCATGAAGCAAAGTATGATGAGCAGCTGCCAGAACTAACTCTTAATCCGGTAGCATCTCCCCAGGAAGAAAAAGAGTGAGTGCAAAATCACATTTTCTTAGCAGTTGTATTTGCTGGATGTCCTGAGCATAGCAACCTAAGGAAAAACCACTTTCAAGCAGAATGAGGAACTTGGTATTAGATTTTTCCAGCTGCTTTCATTCCTATGGTGGGTTTCAGTGGTTCTCCCAACTCCTTTCTTAGAGTGGATAAGGCAATGAACACAGACCTAAGTAATTTCATATTCCAGTGCTAACTTTCCATTTTGTGGACTAACTTTCATACAGTGGCATGGTACTGGTTTTTGTTCAGTACCTGCAGAAACCTACTGTAGCTGGAGTAGAAGCAATTATAGAAAGCCACAAGAACAGTATTATCTGTTGCTCTTCATGCCAAATTTATTCATAATTTCTGTTGAGCTGTTCCTTCTTACAAGTGAAAACTTTGTATTTAATAAAGGAATTAGTGTTGAGGAAATTTTTCAGGTAATCCATACTTTAATAATTTAAGTTAATAGTTCAGATAAGTCTGAAATGAATGTGCTTTTTTAGGTCAGAACCCCCGAACTGCCAGCTTCATGAGGAGGACCGTCTGAGAGATCTCAAGGCTGCAACAGCAGAAACTATGTAAGCCAAGAAGCTTTTTACTGTATAGATATGTTGGGCTTTGGCAGAAGAAATGATTCAGTGTTTTTCGTTTTGCTTTTCATTCATTTTACATGCATGTAAGAGTGATGCTCTAAACGTCTATTAACATAACCTGAAAGGATCTCATTTGGTGAATGATTTGATTCCTCTTTCTGAAGCCAAGCAGAACTGAATAAAAGCTCTTCTAGCATTACCCCTTTGTCTGAAGTTCAAGCATAGTTTAAAAAAATCAAAATAACAAATAAAAATTCATTCTGAAAGAAATCCTGGGGAGCTTAAAATGTGCTGAGATCAGATGTAGACTGTGAAGTAGCCTAAATTGTGTTTGATGCACTCAAAATCATAAAAAGCCAACAGCTGACTCCAGGTCAAGTGTAGGTGTATAGTTACACAAAGCATATTTGAAACTTCACTTGTGGCATCTTATAATTGTTTATCTTTTTTTATGCTACAGAGCCAAACTCCAGGATCCCGTGGTTTTGTTAGAACCTCAGTGTATGAGAAGGGTCTTACAGGAATGGCTTGTCTATCTAGAAGAAAAATTCAGCAAGGAGTATTCTGCTTTGTCTGCTGAGAAAAGTAAGACCGTGTGTGCTGAAGAACAGAGAGCAGTCCTGGAGGAAAACCTGCAAGTGACTCCAGCTGGCAGAGACCCAGCAGACAAGGAGCCGAGTGGTATTTTGGAGGACTGCATTGAGAAGGAGAATGCTGATGAAACCTGTGCGAGCAAAGCCATGTGTGAGAATGGTCCTGGTGTGATGGGGCCTCCGGGCTGCGGCTTTCAGGTGTCTCCTCCGTGTGTCATCGAACCTGACCTTCTGAAAGATCTCGTGCAGTTGGCCACCCTGTGCTTTGAGCTGTGTGTCTTTTCCTGTGTGAGTGGGGAGGCTGAGGAGAGCTCTGAGGGAGGTCTGCCATCAGCAGCCTCAGGGACCCTGGCTTGTAGGTTCTTGAGAAGCTACTTCTTCCTTTTGGATTTGAAGAGAGTAAAGCAGTGTATTATAACCACATGTGGCACCTGCCCTAATGTATGGGAGACATACATTGCAGGATTGAAAGGTAAATAATGAATGTTGTATTGCTTCCTAAACTGAAAATAAGACTGTTTGGGAGAAAAAAAAAAAAAAAGGAAAAACCTTGAAGACTCTCATAATTATGTCTGCAGATTTGCCTTGTGGCAGGGGGAGGATGCTTGGTGTGTGGGAGATTTTGTTCTGGTTTTGGGTTGTTTGGTTGATTCTTTTTCCCCCCAAATACTTCCCTTAGGAAGAATTTAGCTTGGTTGGTTAGAATACAGGGCTAATAATCCCAGCATTATGAGTCAAGCCCTATGTGGACCATTCACTTAAGAGCTGGACTTGATGATCGTTGTGGGTCCCTTTTACCTCAGAATGACCTGTGATTTCTTAAAAAAAAAAAACTGCTGGCTCCATGGAGATACTGTTCTCTTCCCACTTTGCAACTTTGAACTTGTTCATTTGCATGGACCTTGTTGATTGAGCACTGTAGTGATCCCAGCGTATTTACAAATAAACATATGAGCTTCTAAGAGCAAAAGCATCATAATTAGAATCACAAGTCTGTAGAAACAAGTGAGAATAGAGGGGAGGGGCGTCAGCATTTGAAATGGAAGATTCGGCTTGTAAAGGATGTGATTACTATGGAACAAAACTGAATGGAGTAGATGGTTCCATGCAGACAAGTGGCTTGTGATCACTTCACGCTTCCCTGTTCCACAGAAATACTTTCTGATCTTTTTGATGCCACTTTATATTTTATTGAACCAAAGCTTCAACCGATTTTACTGGAAAACAACGTTTCTGTTCTCTGCACTCAGCTTCTACCCTATGTGTTTCTTTTAAGAGTGAATTAAAGCCTTAGCATTGATTCTGCTCCAGCAGAGAGCAGTTAAACAGAATCTTGCTTTGAGGATTGGTGTTTGTGTTTCTGGGAATCTCCTCACTGGATTCTGAGAGCCCTAGCAGTGAAAGTAGTGTATGCATTCCCAGTTTGTCCTTAGTTGGACTGCACTTGTGCCTGGAGATTAATATCTGTATTTTCATCAGGATTGAGGTGGGTGTTGAGCTTCCCATGAAAGCAGTGACAGCTGTTGTTCAGCAGCAGGATGAAAGGAGGGGCAGGACATGTTAAGGAAAAAAAATTGCGTAAATCTTGTAACTTCTGGACTGATTTATTTCAGAACTAACTTGTCACAGTCCAGTGGTTTTAGCAATGGAAAGTGAAGATATGTTGAAAATGCTGAAGCTGCTGCATGACCTGGGGCCGTGGGATGATAGCCCACTGTTGCTGGCACATGCTCAAAGGTTTGTACCCAAATCTTCTTTTTCTTAACTTCCTGGCAGGAATTGCTTCACTTACCATGTCATGAAGATTTCTGAGATCTCTTAGTGAGATCACCTTTCAGTACTATCTTGAACTTGCAGGAGATCTTGAAAAAACAATTTTGCTGTTTGGTACTAAAAATAGTTTTTATTCTCTCTCTTTCTCCAGGCTTTATGAAAAATTTGGGGAAACAGCTCTTCGGCCCTTGATCAAGTTCCACCCCTCTATTTTGCCTTCTGATATTAAACAGCTTTGCAGGAATGATCCAGCTCACTTTTTAGCATATTTAGATAGTTTGGTGAAATCAAAGCCAGAGGATAAAAGGTGAGGGGAATGTAGAATCCTTTTTGTCTGTCTGCTCTTCATCATGTAGCTGTGTGGAGGTTTTTTTTGATTTGGCTTTTGGGGACTTTTATTGGGTTTCTATGTCTATCTGTTTGGCGTTCTTAAGCATTAGGTTCCAAGTAATTCTGCCGGTTGTAGCTGGCCTCAGACTGGACTTTTGGTTAGGTTAGTATCTAGTTTTAAAAGGGATTTCCTAAATAATACTTCTAATGGAATTGACTTCTTTTGTTCCTATGTCTGCAGTTCAGTGTACCAGGGTTAGATGGCATTTAAAAAAAATCCAAACAAAAAAAAAAAAACCAAACAAACAAAACCCCAAAACAACAACAACAACAAAACCAAACCAAACCAAAAAAAAAAACCTAAAAAAACCCCCAAACCAAATCTGGGGGAACTCAGGCTGCAAACTTGATTTTCTGTGGTTGCCTCAATTTCTAGAGACATAAATCATTTTAGGCTTTTCCACATGTAATTTTACATCTCCCTTTTTTTTTTTATTTTTGTTAATTTGTCCACACACATTCTCTGCTTCTCCATATCTGGTATATTTAATACTGGCAGGATTTTTTTTTAGTATCTGCTTTGTTTTCCAGGCCATTTCTCCTTAGGTCTCTTCTGCAGCCAGAATCTGTGCGGTTGGATTGGTTGTGCTTGGCAGTTTCTCATGATGCTCCACAAAGGGCAAACACTGTGGATGAGGAAGGAAATCCCAGGTAAAGTGGGTTTCACCCAAGGTCCTAAGTGCAGCAGAAATACTTAACAGGTCTGTTTTTGGGTTAGATTTTGTGTGCAAGTTTGGATCACTGACTCCTTGGAGCATTTTGCAGAGTTCAGCAGAAATAACCAAAGGATTGAAAAACTTTAATTTGCAATGACTTCCAGAGTGACTGCTCTACTGAGACTGCACATGGTGTTTCATTCATTTTTCCTTCTCTCTTTTCATAATTCTGCCATAATGTTCTGCAGAAAATCAATAATGCTTTAAAACTGAATTTCTCATCTTCTAGGCCACGATCACATTTGTTTACTTGGGGCTACAGCCAGCTCATTCTGCTCTTGCTTAAGCTCCCAGCTGATTTTGTTATGAAAGAGAAGATGGCTGACATTTGTAAATCACATGGGTAAGGAGAAAACTTGGTAATTCTTGATACTTGGTTAGTGGATATTCTGACCTGTCATTTTACAAATGTAAATGACCTATCTGCTTCTTGTTGGGACAGGCTTTTTTTAAATCCTTTCTCTTTTTTTGAGGGTGAATATTGAATGTCCAGTTTAATATACCAGATGGGAGGTATTTCTCATGTCTCTACTCCTGTTTCTGTCATTCATTAGATTTAGTTGCTTTTGTCTTTAATGAAACTTAAATGACTATGTGATTGTTCTTGACTTTGGTTTGAACTGAGTATTTGATTCCTGGAAATCTTTACTCTCTTATTCAAGATTTTGGCCTGGATATCTTTTTCTCTGTCTGGAACTGGATAGAAGAATAGAAGCCTTTACTAATATTGTTCATTTGGATGATTTGAGCCTGTTGAATGGAGAAGATGGTTAGTGATTCTTGAGCTGTGTAAACATACTTCTGTAATGTAGGAACTGCCTTTATGTAGTGGTTTGCCCAAAGCTGAGTTGAACTTTAATTTTTGGAAGTGTTTTTGTAGCCCTGTGTGTAGTACAGTGTATTTCAAACACTTAAATGGGTGTTATTCTCTTGTATCTTCATGCCGTGCTTTGTGGAATCTGTTGTACTAGAAAATGCTTAAAAGTTAAAGAATCTTGATTTGTTTATGAGTTGGGAGTAAAAGCTAACCTTGGTGTTGTAGACAAAGGAATAGGAAGCCTTCCTGCGCAGCACGAAACTCACTCACTACATCTGCACACACCCAAAGTTAGGGTGAGCAAAGCATTGTACCACAAGGCAGAACTCCAGAGAAAATTCAGAATTTTGTCTCTTGACTTAATCCAAAGCCTTGAATACTGAACTATTCTGAAGCTGTGTGTGTTCACCACTAAATCTTAACACAGAGTCAGTCAGGACAGTACATCTCTGTGCACAATTTGCTTGTTGATAATGCTTGGCTTCCTAAAATCTTCAGAGTAGAACAGAATAGCTAGCTTCCCTTTTAAGTACAGATATAGTGTAAATAGTAGTCTTAGAATAATCCTTGTTTTACAAATGATATAACAAAACTCCTTTTACATCTAGGTTCCATTCCAGAGACCATAGAAGAGTGGAAATTTGTTCTGCATCTTGCACGGGATCACAGCACAGCTTTCCACCACCACAGCCCACAGAACGGGAATGCTGTCAGCAATGGAGGCCCCAGCTGGCCGGACTGCATCACGGTGGAAAATGTCGCTCTGTTGCTGGCCAAGGCCATCGGCCCAAATCGTGCCTTGCCTGTCTTGCAGGAATGTGGCTTAACACTAGAATTGTCTGAGAGATTTACTGGTGTCTGTGAGATACTGAGAATTGCTGAGAAAAGGCAGAGGTAAGAGATGTGTTGGCAGAAGATCCACACTATCCTCAATGCTTTAATCTTCCTTTTCTGTTAACAAGAAGATAAAGTGCTTCACACTTCTAGCTTTGGTTTTAGGCTCATCTGAAAGCTTTCCTATTATTTAAGAACTGTGTGTTTTGCAATATAGGCATTTGAAAATTGAAAATGAGGAAACAGGAACTTGGACATTAAAGGAGTATGTGAAGGAGATTCTCTGAAAGAGGTCTGTCCTTCTGAGACCTGTACAGACTCTGATCTCTCCTGTTCCTTCCAAAGGTGTGAATGGTGATGTCAGGATGTTACTTCTGAAATGCAATCATGTTTTTTACTAATTTCCTTTTAAAAAGCAAACCAAAACTCTGTTATTCTTTCTGTTGTTAGCTTTTTTACTGTTTGACTTTTTTTTTCTCCTTTGTTTTAATTGCAGAGCGCTGATTCAGTCCATGTTGGAAAGGTGTGACCGGTTTTTGTGGTCTCAGCAAGCATAGAAAACAACTTGGGAGAACTCTGGGAGCATTTTATACTGTAATGACTTTATATTCAAGTGCCTCTTAAATTTCACAGGCCCTTAACAATAACAAACTCTTGTCTAAAAGTTCAGTTATACTGAGCCAGCCTCCATCTGGCAGGTATCTGACCTGGAAGTGGTGACAGTTCTTCCTTATTTCTTTGGAGATGACTTTTGAACTGTAGAACATTGATCAAAACAAGCCAGTGTTTATCTTGAAATTAGGCTCACAGATTTCTAAGATGAAAATTGCTGAATTTATTTTCTGAGTCTATAACTTAAGTGTTTAGGGATATGAACCCCTAAGTATTAAATTATGGTGTGTAAATTTTTTTTGTTTCTTTGTTTGCGAACATGAGAAACCATTTCTGGGAAGTATCAAAGCCTCTACTTGTTTAACTTTCCCATAAGTGACATTTACCTTTACTGCTGCTGTAGAAGTGCCTCTTACGGTACCCGTTAGTTTTTTCCCCTTCTTAAATTATATGGGCAGGCCTTGCCTATTTGAAATACATTAACCAAGCCAAGTCTTAAAATGGGAGGGAAATATTTTTAAGTAGTGGATTTATGGTTAAAAATGCTGATTAACAGAAAAACATGTTAAATGAACTCGCTGCTAAATACAAGCACAATATTTCTACATTGCCCATACCTGTTTGTGCACTGTGACCATAGACATCAGTAGTGATACTCCAACAAGTCTTAGGACAGTGGAATTAGAATCAGACTCATTTAAGTTGCAAAAGACCCTGAAGCTCCAACCGTTAGCCTAGCACTGCAAAATCCACCACTCAACCATGTCCCAAAGTGCCACATGTACATGGCTTTTAAATGCCTCCAGGCATGGTGACTCCACCACTTCCCTGGACAGCTCATTCCAGTACTGGACAATGCTTTTGGTGAGGGAATGTTTCCTGATATCCAATCACAATGGCTCCTGGAGCAAGTTGAGGCCATTTCTTCTTGTCCTATCCTTTGTTACTTCGGAAAACGAAACCCATCCCCACCTGGCTACAGCCTCCTTTCAGGGAGCTGTATAGAGTGAGNCTCGATCCCCTCATCCAGATCACTGATAAAGGGATTAAACAGGGCTGGGCCCAGCATCGAGCCCTAGGGAACACTATTTGGAGCTGACTCCCAGCTGGATTTAACTCCCATTTCCCACCGCTCTGTGGGCCTGATCATCCAGCCAGTTTTTTGCTTGGTGAACAGTCCATGTGTGCAAGCCATGAGCAGCCCATTTCTCCAGGAGAACAATGTGGGAAACAGTGTCAAAGAGTTTTCTGGAAGTCCAGGTCAACTTTGGTAATTCCACAATTAATTCTGACATTTTGGGAAATGAAAGGACTTATTCTGGTATTTTTAAAAGCTGAAGGTTTATGTAAGTATTTTTAGATGGATGCTGTCAAAGAAGAAGTCTTTTTACGTATCTGGTTGAATATGAAGATTCATAAAATCACTTGGATTTTATATCTCATTTACAGAACTGTGCTTTGTACTAGCACTCTTCCTCCATTTAATACATCTTTGAATGCATTTCTTTTTAGGTGTCTCGTTTTGACCCTCTTCACTGTCTGACTCACATTTTAAGCAGAAGGCCATAGCATCTGGTCAATATGTGGTTTTCACAAATATTACTTAAATAAAAATTAATGCATTAATTGGAACTAAATTAAAATTGATAATTTTATTGTAAAATGACATGAAAATACTGCTTTATAAGGAATCTTTTAATGTAGTCTTGGATCACTTGTAGGGCTGCAAAATAATACTTTTCATCAAAACAGGACTGAATCCAACATTTGGCCTTTTGACAGATGCAGTCTGCAGACTGTTTCATCTTGTCTGCAAGAAAAACTTGGGTGTGGAAGTTCCAGGGAGATGATGAGTATCAGGCTTTCATCTATTGTGTTGCTTGTGGAAAAGCCAATACAGAACTATTTCTAAAAAAGAAAACTTTAAATCTTCTGGGGTTTAGATTCTGCCATTGGAAATAGAAGGATCCATGCCATCAGCAGCACCCCGTGCTCTCACAGTAAGACTTGGAATGGGTAGTCAGGCACCTACCAGATGGTGTTGGTGCCTGTTCTCTTCCTTGCCAGATGAGCTGCCACTGCCTCGGGGGCTGCCACAGTTACCTACCTCGGCTTCATGCAGTGTCTGGTGTAGCTGAGTGCTCCCCTTGCCTTCCTCAGAGGAATTCCTGGATTTCTGAGAATGTTACCCTCCATATGGTTCCACTTCATTTGCTCGGTGTATTTTGTGTACACGTCAGTCTCTTTCTTACTTCTGTGAGGGTTTTGTACACTTGGTTAACTCTGAGAGTTGAGGCTTTTTTGGTATTTTTATAGTAAATCCTATTTCCAGTTAGGGCTTTTTTTTAACAATACCATGTCAGAAAGATCATACAGTTAACATAATGGGAACTGTGCATTCATATTTTGTGTCTAAAGTGAGCTTGTGTTTATGATTGTAATTAACTTGGCTGTCAATAAAGAATGAGAGTTTACTCTCCGAGGAGTTGGAAAATGAATGTTTCCTCTTCTGGATGAGTTTGTTTTGATCTCATAAGGGTAGGGAAAAGTGACTGTGACATAAGAGGGTCTTCTGTTCAGAAATAACTGAAACAGAAACTGCCTCAGTTGCACAGAGCAAGGCTCCTTTCGGCTAGCTGAGCACACATGGCTGACAGCTCAGCCAGCCTCATGGGGAAGGTGAGCTGCAGCTCAGCTTTGGTATTTGTGGGTGCCTGGTGGTGGGAAAGACCCTTGAAAAGCAGAGATGAATAAAGGGGGCTTAGCCTGGAACAGTTTTATATAGAAACTGGTGGTGGTGTTTCCTTTTTTTTTCAAAGGAAAAAAGTATCATACATTATTTCACTATTAGAAACCCATGGGTAAATCAATTTTACTTCACAGAAATACCTGCATTTTCAATCTGCTTCTTGAAAGAAGACAAGTTTCCAGTCATTCTCTGTGTTGATTAGCCCAAGCTTACTGGTAGTGTATATTCCATACTTGGCAAAAGTCCTGAAATGAATTATTGCACATGTAAACTGAAATACGGCAGTGTTTTTTCCCAGATTAAGAAATAACTGCAAATATTGTGCCTGAGCTGGGAATTCACCTCATCCCCTTTCTCAGTCTGACTTTCTTAGATTGCAGAATTGTGGAATGTTTCTGGAACATAACTTGCATTCATAGATAGCTACAGTTAAAGGGCAACCAGTATGGGGTTGCTTTTTATATTAACTGCAATGGAATGTACAAACCAAGAACTGGTTTCATAGCCACTCTCAAAGCGTTGTGTTTCCCAGCGTGCACATGCTGCCAGTGTTTATTGCTAGGCCAGGAAGAAATACTCTGCTCAAACCCTCCTCCACGCTCTGAGGCAGCTTTGCCTCTTTCTGTTGCAAAAGCAAGTATTGGCTACAGCTCATTGCTGTGAACCAAGGCTTGTGACCTGGAGTGCAGGACAAGAGGATACGGGAAAGCAGGGCTCAGGCTGTTCCCTGCTGGAACCCCAAGCTGCAGCTTTATCTCAGTTCCAGGGGGAGCTCCAGCCTTGTCACTGCTGCTGTCCTCCTTGCTGGATGCCAGGGGATGCACTCTGAGATGCTGTAAAGAATCCCTCCAGCACCTGCTTTCTTGCAATTGTGCTCATGTTTTGCAGAAATATTCTGGAGAGAATGTGAAACAATGTAAGACTCAAAATATCCTCTATGGCCTGACGTCTGTGAACTCTTGTTGGGCAAAAGTTCCTTGGGTCAGTTTTGAAGGCAATGCTTTGTTCTAAGTCCCTGGGCAAAGTGCCACATGCCTGTAACCCCAATTAACAGGAGTAATTTTCCTTGTTTTTTAAAAACCAAAAAGGTGATGGACAGGCTACAGCTGGTCACAGACTTTTGCACTTGCAAAATTACCACTGCTGCCATTAAGTAACCCCCCAAGATGGCACAGACAGGCGGTGCAGGGCCGGCCGGCTTCCCCTCTCTAGGGAACTGTGGCGACTGCAGGGGGTGGTGGGTGGTGGCCGTCCTGAGCAGGCCTTGTCATCCATAAATTCCCTGAGCCCTGGACGGTGTGGATGCTGAGAGCAATGGCTCGGTGCGGAACTCGTAAATTGCAGGACTGGTGATAGTCGAACAGTATTTTTGTAGCAAAGCTTCTCTCCAGAAGCCCCTCAGTCAGTAGAACTCGCAGACTCCAAAGTAGAAGAGGAGAGCTTCGAGTGCTTTGTGCCTTTCTGGCATTTCTTACATTTGTCTTTCGGTATTTTTCCCCTTACGGTGTGCAGTTTTTAGAGTTTGTTTTTTATTGCCTTTCTCCACCCTCTTTTTCAACTGCAAGTGTTTTAGGGGAGGTAACAGAGGTGCAACAGTGCAGGATGGTGCTGTAGAGTTTTCCCTTCCCTAGTTGGCGGTAGCAGCAGGGCAGCTCAGCCCCCCACCCCTTTTGGGGCAGTGCCTGCCCCTCACTTGGGACCGGCTGATCTATATTTAATTGCTGTTCATCTAAGAGACCTGTTGTAGATATGGGGCAGCGTGGTATTGTTATGATTTGGGATGGCAGGAACAACGATACGAACTCCGAGTCTTCTTTGGAGGGCATAGAATGAAGCTTTATTAGAAAACACACTCTTTTTATAAAGTGCTTCAGTACAATGAATATGATTGGTCCCTTAGAGCCTATGCCTTTTTGTAAACATCTTTGCCAGTAAACAAGTTGGAAAAACACCAGGTGTCAGAAGTGGGGTATCTACAGGGATTGTCTGGATTCCTCCTTATGATTTCCCAGGCCAGAGTGGGAGAGTTGTTGTCCTGGTTTTGGGAAGACAGTTGTCTGCCAGGGAAAGCTAGAGCTTCCCTTGAAATGGAGAATGTAAACCCCCTTCCCTCCATATTATTATAATTTTGCAATTAAGGGCTTTCAGGCAAAGATTTGGGAATGGGAATAGCAGTTCTTTACTAGGAATATTTAAAAAAAATGTAGTCATACAATAAAAGCAAGCAAAAAAAAAATCCTAGAAAAGCCTTGTCAGAGTCAGGGATACGACCTGCCACCCTATTAGTTAGGGTGCTGGAAACAGTCCAAATAAATCCTCCTGGAGTGACAGATGTGGTTCTGTGGAGTAGAGATGATCCTGAAGAAGATCCAGTGGTGGCGAGATGGGTCTGATCTTCCTCTGGTGTGGGAATATACAAGACAGAGAGTAAAACAGACTTGATTAGCATAGCTGGTTTGATAATCAAGATGCCATGGCAGGAACAAACAGAGCTTTGAAGATTACAGAAGATGGGATTAGACCTGCTTATGGGAAGTGATTTAATCAAACTTCTGCAAGCAAAAGATGTTGTAAAAATGTATGAGTTGTCTGTGTGATTTTTAACCTAATTGTTGTAGTGATAATTATTAATCTTTCTGAACTTGTATGTAAGCGTTTGGAAAATCTGAGTAAAATCGAATTCTGATCACCGAATCAGTCTTCTCATCTCTCTACAATTGTCAATACTCTGGGAGTCCAGTGGAAAACAGGCTCCTCTGGAGATCCAGTGAAGACTGGCTCCCTGGTGTTCCAATGTCCCAGTTTTTCATCTAGGTAGGAATGGTTGGCTCCCCCCCACTGGGTGGAGCATCTCACAATGGAATGATGTAATGTGTCATGTCACTGGTGAGCCTTAATGGCCCATTAGCAGAAGATAGCCCCCTGGAGGATGGACAGGTGCTGAAAGAGATAAGAAACAATGCCTCGCCAGGTTTTGACAGCTGGCCTATTATCAGAAGGCATCCACCCCCTCCTCCCTGGAGTTACAAGAGATAAGGAAAAACATCTCCCCAACAGATGGAATAGAATACACATTTTTTGGTTACAAAACCCCCGAGACAGTTGTGTACTTGGCTTTCCCACAGGTTCAAGCTATTGTCTGAAGTCTGAAAATCTATTTTCTGACCTCTGTCAGTCACCACAGCACAGCTTGGCCGCAGCAGCTCTGTCCTGGTTTTTTGGTTGGTTTTGTGTGTGTGTGTGTTTTGTTTTGTAAATAAGTTTTAATAAAAGTATTTGAACAAAGTAGCTGCTGGAATATCCAGCATTTAAGCAATTCATCCAAACACAGTTACAAACCACAAAAAGGATAACAGGTTTTAGACATTGCGTGTGTTTTAGAAAGAATCAAATCTTCTCCAAAGTCACTCATGAGATCTGCCTTCAAGGCACCTCTATACAGGTTCCACATTATTTTGGTAAACTGAGCAGGTGTAACACTGTAAGTTACTTCTCAGCTCAACAAAACCCAGCATGAGAAGATGTGCGCACTTAGAGTCAGGACAGAGCAGACAGGATGGAGGAACACCATGGATTTTCTTCCAGGATTTAGGAGCTCACTGTGTATGGTTCTATCTGTAAGAGGCAGCACGGCACAGACCCTTTCCCAACCTGAAAGCACTGAAGACGACTGTTAGATGCAGAGACAAGTTCACCAAGGTTTAACCTTTTCCAGCCCTGTAGTATAAGACATCCTAGTGGAAAAACCAAAATGATGGTTTTCCTTCTGTGTAACAATGGGGAACAAAGACACACGGACCCCCTTGTGCATGCGAAGGAAATTACTTCATTGGAGAAAACACCTCCTTTATATACCTTTTGTTTCCACTAGATATCACCAAAACTTAACAGAAGAAGAGCACCCATTGGCTGCTCAGCTGCAGTGCTCCTGTTCACGTGTCTCACCACCCCCATCAGCTTGCTCACATGCTCTCCACGCATCTCTCCCCACACGCTTCTCCCCTGCTGACCTCTAACCGCCCAGCCTGATGCTGTGCCCTGCCACAGGGCTTTCTGGTAAACATAACCAGTCTAACCTTAACAAACACAGCCCCATATCCCCATATCCTTGGAACACCACACTGTAATTTCAGCAGTTTACTCCAGATGTTAGCGTAGGATGAAACACAATTACAGGAAGACTATGTGCCGGTGCTTTTATTAAGGGCGCTCAGAGTCAGGGGGGATTCACACCCAAATCCTGACTCTGATTTAACATCGAAAAAGGACAAGTTTTATACCTTTCCATTATACAGCTACTTATTAATTATTAAGCCCCCATTGTTTTAAAGCATGCAACCGTGGAAGCTCTAGTATACCTTTTTTGGATTAAAACAATCATTCTCCCCCCTTAATAACTACCCAATTATGCAGGTGCAATTTCACATGATTTGATAGAAGCTAGAAACTTAACATTTTGTTCCCTCCTAGACCTAACTGACCTAGTTCTGAATTTATTGTACATGTTCCCTTGATTCCAGAATAATTTTAACCCTATGCTAACAAAGATGCAAAGGAGCTTTCAGAGCTAAAACCCGTTGCTACCAGAACTTAGGAACCTGTTGCTTTCAAAAGGATTACACACAAACCAGGACACTGATGCAGTGTTACAATCCTAAAAGTCTCTTTGCCTCCTCACTCTGTGCCAGGAGGGTTTCACTGGCGTGCTTCTGGAGCAGCTCCATTTTCTTTCTTTGTACAAGAACTTCCTCAGTCTCCCATTGAGTTGGCACTGGAACATGTGCAATAAATTTCTGTTGGCCATCTTCACCTTCTCTCTTCTTGCCTTGTCAGACTCTTCCTTGTGTGCAGCATAGATGTTTTCTTGCTCCTCCTCCTCTCTCTTGCAAGTCGTACTTCTCTCTCCATCTTCCATTTTTCCACTGCTTCTCCTATAACTTTCTTCTCATGTTCCTGCTCCAGGGGCTCCAGAATCCAATCATCTTCATCCCTGTAGCCTTAGTACTCAGTGCCAATGTCCTTCATAAGCTCAGCCTGAGTCTTCCGTGGGGGTGGCAGGGGTTCCTTTTCGAAAAGCTCTCCAACTCCTGGCAAATCCTTTGCAGCCCCAAAGTATTTGTAGCCTCTGTTTCCTGGAGCTTCTTTCCCTTCATGATCTAACATTTTCAGGCCAATCTCAGCATAATCAGAACCTCCCAGCTCCTTTATTCCGTATTCCCAGTGTCCTTTCTCCATCAGAAGTTTGTTTATTTCATTGTTCAGGTCCCGAATTCTGAATTCACCCAATCCAGCATTTTGGATCCGTGCCACTATCTTGGAAATCTCCCCAGTGATCTGTTTCCTCCATTTCTCAGCTTTAGGCAGCTCATTACGCTCTGATGCAAGGAAAGGCCTTTGCTTCTTGACTTTTCCTTCCTCAAGCTGGGCTTGCTGAAATCTTGCCAAGGTTGTCGTGGCCTTCTCCACATTGCGAGCCATGGTCCTGCCTGACACGCCGTGCCTGCAGTCGCTCCAAGCTCGCGGCTCTCCTCCCAAGATTAATTGCTGCAATTAATTTTAAGTTCTTAACTAAGTCCTATAACCTTGAATTTTATCTGCAGCAGTTATTTAAAGTCTAGAAATAATTAGCTCATGAATAAAGATTTTGCTGCTCAAGCATACAAAGTCAGAATACAACCTGACACCCTGTCAGTTAGGATGTGGGTAGCAGTCTGAATAAATGGTGGCGGCAGTTGTCCGGGAGTGACAGATGTAGTTCTGTTGAAGCAGTGATCCTGTAGAAGGGTGTAATTTTTCTCTGAAGGTCCAGTAGTGGTGTAGATGGGGTCTGGTCTTCCTCTGGGTATGCAGTGGAAAAAGGTTGCCTGTGGTGTTCCCTATCTCAGATTATATACAGGTAGGAATGCTTGGCTCCTCCCCCTGATGGAGAATCTCTCAATGGGATGATGTCATTTTATCAGTCGTGCTGTGAGACTCAACAGCCCATTAACAGAAGATATCTCCTGGAGGAAGGATAGGTCAGGGAAGAGCTAAAGAATACTGCCCCACCTGGTTTTAACAGCTGGCCCATTTACAGAAGCTATCCCCCCCCCATCCCGAGTTAATGAGGGATGGGTCATGGAAGAGATAAAGAACACTCCCCCACCTGGTTTTAACTGATGGTGATAGAATACATATTTCTGGTTACATCTTGCATTGCAATCTAAGACAGTTAAATATTACTTTTCTATACCATAAGATATATATATGTTTTCTTTTAAGAGATAAGACTACCTTGACTAAAACATCAGTGATGAAACACTAATAAACACATCTTTGCAGATAAAGAAGATACAGTGTGCTGTTGAAGATTCTTGTCGCAATCTCTGCTGTTTAATCCACCCTGGATAACATAGAACAGTCAGTGCTGGTTCTACATTGTGGGTGTTATTGATTGTAAGCTGGTTTACTGTTTTCCTTTGTTTCATTGTATTGTCATTGTTACATGACTGTTTAGAAAGGTGTTATCTCAACTTGCTAAGACAGTTATCACTGATATATTGTTTACATGAAGTGATTTTACTGATTTTATAATAGGCATTGTTCATAAGATGTTATTACTGTATTTACAGCCAGCTTCTTATATGCTTTAAGTCATATAACGTGTAATTATCTAAAAGACACATGTCATTTCATGATTNTAACAGCTGGCCCATTTACAGAAGCTATCCCCCCCCCATCCCGAGTTAATGAGGGATGGGTCATGGAAGAGATAAAGAACACTCCCCCACCTGGTTTTAACTGATGGTGATAGAATACATATTTCTGGTTACATCTTGCATTGCAATCTAAGACAGTTAAATATTACTTTTCTATACCATAAGATATATATATGTTTTCTTTTAAGAGATAAGACTACCTTGACTAAAACATCAGTGATGAAACACTAATAAACACATCTTTGCAGATAAAGAAGATACAGTGTGCTGTTGAAGATTCTTGTCGCAATCTCTGCTGTTTAATCCACCCTGGATAACATAGAACAGTCAGTGCTGGTTCTACATTGTGGGTGTTATTGATTGTAAGCTGGTTTACTGTTTTCCTTTGTTTCATTGTATTGTCATTGTTACATGACTGTTTAGAAAGGTGTTATCTCAACTTGCTAAGACAGTTATCACTGATATATTGTTTACATGAAGTGATTTTACTGATTTTATAATAGGCATTGTTCATAAGATGTTATTACTGTATTTACAGCCAGCTTCTTATATGCTTTAAGTCATATAACGTGTAATTATCTAAAAGACACATGTCATTTCATGATTCTTCTTTTTTGTTCTCTAGCTGCTTATGCATCTCTTAGACCAGGTTAGCTCTCTAGCTAGTCCCTGCACTGGCTCTATGGTTTGAACCAGTGCTGTCTCATAATTTTAAGTATTTTTCAGAGTCCCAAAAAAAGATATCTGAGCTTTGTTGAAAGTCTCCTCCGAACTGCTAGTGGTTTTTCCCAGTCATTATGACAGAAGCACTCCAGCAGTTTGCTGTTTGAAGCATCTCTATCCTGAAGGAAACTTCAGAGGGATCCAACTACTAGATGGTTTGATTAGTCTTTAACCCCAAGGCCGTTACTCGTAACTGCTATTCTTAAGAGCCTTGTCTTAAAATGTGTTTACAGAATTCCGTCCCAGCTGGAGCTTGGGTGGCGGCCAGGCGTTGGGTCTACATGGATTGAGAATTTGCCAATAAACCCATATGTTTGCTGCATCAAAACTAGATTCAAGTCACTTTGACTTGGCAATTTGACCCTTTATATCTGACAGCTGAACCTATTTTTAGAGTGATTGGGAATTATTATCTGGAAATAATTACCCAAGCCCTCACTAAACTGAGGTTTGTGAGCTGTTCACAGACTCTGGGATGATGGTGCAGTATTTCAGAGACTCCTAATTACCTAATTTCACATGTATTATTAATTATGTGTATTATCTGAAATATTCTTAATTGTTGTACCTGACTTATTCCTGACTGCTGTCAGTTTCTTGTTCACTACATGTATTGTTTTGCCTTGATGTTTCTTCATGTTCATGACCAAAGACATGCATCTCATAAAAAAAAAAATAAAAGAAGGGGAATTTAGTGCCTTAACAACATCCAAATAATGTAATATGTACATTAGAAATTTAGACAACAAATAATTTTGAATAATATTTACATTAGAAATTTGGAAAATAGATCATCAAATCTAAATCCCAATTGAGTGTGCAACAGCAAAGCCTAATTGATTAATTGACTTAAAGAGAGGGCATGCTTGTTTTTTATCACCAGCAGGTTTGAAGCCGTCACCTGTTCATTTGGTCGTATCACCACCGAGAAAATGAGGCCCTGTGGAAAGAGAAATAACCTAATCACCATGCAGCCTTCGTGGCCAGAACAGGAACAGAAGTAGGAGTGCAGAGACATAGCTGTGTCTGCAAACTACAGATGCAGTTTGCCAACAAAAGCCTAATGTCATCATCATGTTATAGTGTTCCTACAAACCTTTTTCAGTAATTCCCTGTTCCAGAATCCAAAAGGACATTCAGTGATGTCAAAGATCAACATTTCCAGCTAGTGAACTTCTTCCTGAGTCTCAACTATTTGGACTTTAAAACAATGGTCATTTATTTCCATTTCTCTAAGAGACATTGGACATTATTCTTTTGTTTTTTATGCTGTGAAACTCTCTGTCAATGACATGATAGAATTTGATAAGTTTTTTTGATTGTAATGTCTTTTGTGTATCTTATCGCATATCTAACAGATAACTAGTGATAACCTTAACTGAGATAATACCATTACAAGAGTGTGCCGTTTTAACATCAGAACATATGAGCCTTTTTTTAAATTAATGAAAAGGGTGAGATGTCATAGACAGGTAGAAGAATTATAAAAGAAAGGCCTCCTGAAATCAGGCCTTTCTCTGCTAAAACTGTCAAAGCTGGCCTGTCATTTTTTCTAAGTGCAGCTAACAAGCAATTTGCAAGTTCCCATGTAAAGCTATTTTGAGAATGAGAAGTTCATTTAACACAACAATCTGTTCTGAAGGTGAAAAACAAAGGCACCTGCATAAGCAATAAGATTTGTCCCATGAAAACCCACAAAGGAAAATGGTAAGCATACCTAGAGAGAGAAAATTTGATAGGCATATACAATAGCCCTTACTGACCAATGAATTGAGTTTCACTGTATTGCTGACCAACTAGGTTTAATACAGTGCCTTCTGCTATTTCCTATAAATATGAGCTTTGTGAATAAAGAATTGTATCTCTGCATGAAGAAAATGGAGTATTGGCTGATTTATTCCAACAACTTGCAGCCAGCAGAGAAGGCACTTGAGCTGCCATGTACTGCAAGGATGTAGGTCACCAGGATGTGAACAGAGTTGCAGCAAAACCCAGCACTCCAGTCCCTGAAGTAGCTGAGCTGTTACACTATGAAGTATCAGGTTCGGGAGTGCCAGGGGACAGAAATCTGTGCCTGCTCCCTGCTTTTTGCAAGGTTTTCTTGTCCATCGGTTTAGGGTTTAGATTATTGTTGCAAATTGTTCCATTCTGAGATATATCACACTACAGAGTATCTGTCCTGCTGCCTCAGGCTTATCTATGGAAAATGTCTACTTTCCCCTTAAGCTAGTTTTTTTTTACTGAAGTTCGGTGATGCTCAAAGAAGTTACTGTTGACACTTTAGCTTTATTGTTTTATTGCACCTCTTTCAAATCCTGCCTCTGCCCTGCAGCTCCAGGAGTGAATTGTTTTACAATGACAGAGTTCTGAGTGGGGCAGCTACTCTTAACTCTTCTGAGGAAAATGTAAAGTGCTCTCCTTGACTTGCTAAATCATGTACAAGGCCACACGATGGGGACACTTCCTGCACACTCACTCTCCAGTGCAACTGCACTCAACCCTGGAGTTCTCTGCAGGGGAAAGGGTTGTGTCAAGTTGTTAATGACAGAACGTGAGCAGGCTTTAAGCAGGGAGAGCACAAGGGGTACTTAAACAGTGAACCATGCCAATAGGGCCAGACAGTTGATTTAAAATCTAGCAGAATTGTGACTGTATGGATCTGAATTTTTCCTTAGGTAAAATGTTCACTGCTGTGTCCAAAACTTTCCACCTGAGCCCCATGGAGCCGCTGTTGCAGTAGGGTGGCTGGTGTCCCTCGAGAGGGGTCTGTGAGAGGCAAAATGAACCATTCAGAACCTCTTGATGAAATGTGTGTCTGCTATCTTAGAGCATTATCAGCAGAAATGTAGGTGTATGCAGTTTGCTTTGCAATGGAATTGAGCAACACTTCAAATTTTCCCTTTCATTAACTCTGGGATTCATCTGGCAAACCCAGCATGCATGGGAATTTCACTTAGCAGTTCCTGCAGCCGTTCTGGTAATGAAGCTAACCATTCCTTGGGCACAGATACAGACCTGGCCTTGTGTTTCAATGTGCAGACAGCCAGGCACCTTTCCCTCTGAGGTCTGTTCAGTCCAAGATCCAAACAGAAGTGTCACCCTTAAGACAACAGTAACACTTCAAGCATATGGAACTCTTCAGCCTTCAAGGCAGTTTGTCAGTCTGGTTGTTATGAGGAGCAAATAGTCCCAAGGACAACTGAAGAAACATCATATACTCTCTAAAAAATCGTGTAACTATGAACATAGGAGCTATGAACTTTCAGTAAGGACAAGGACAGGTTTCCAGTAATGATTTCTGTGTTGGCAGTGCTGGTGGGGATTTCCCAACCATGTGTATCTGTTCCAGTTTCCGCTTTTGAGGCGTTTGAATTGCTTATAAATACCCTCTCTGAGTCTGAGAGCACACGAGGTGATCTCCATCTCCTTTGGCTCTGCTGTTCTGCAGTGGTGAGTGACATTCTGAATTTGTGAGCTGTGTGCAGTGTTTTGAGCTGGTATTTGGGAGCAGGACCAATGCTTTAGCATGTGGGGCTTCTTTGTACTCACGACAGGAGCAGCACGGAGTGCTAAAATGTGGGTTTCTCATGCGCACCTGCTTCTGTTGTGGAGCTTGTGGTTGCATAGAGGGCAGCACTCCTAGAAGGCGGAGAAGGGGGTCCTGGGTGAGCCCTCAGTGCTGGGGCAGCAACCTAGGCACAGCTGGGGGTGTCGTAGGTTCTCAAAGGTGCTCCAGAACTGCTCATCTCTCTCACTGTCTCCCAGCTCCTTGTCAGGCTTGGCCAGGAACCATGAGGCTCTGCATCTGCATCGTGTTGCTCTCCACTATTCTGTGTGCAAGTGCTGACAGACCAGCGATAGTCCAGGGAATCATGCGAGCTGGACAATTTGTCCGGGATGCAGCGGGAGGTAAGCTGCTGCTACCCTCAGGAACACCCTCCCCAAGCACAGGTTACCAGCAGTCAGTGGTGCAGCCCTCAGAGCTGGGAAATCGCTGCTCCATGTTAGAGACCCCGCTGGTTTCTGCTCCTGGAGCAGGGCCTTGATCAGCCCCCACAGGTGCTTTCTGGGGGCACAGCCCTGGGCAAAGGCTGATGGGGAGCAGTGCCTCACTCTGCTACTGCCCCTTGGGCCTTTCAGCTCCTGGCTGAAATGGTACCAAACTATTTCTGGTGCAACTCTTTCCAGTCAACGTCACCTCCATTTCTCTACTTTCTTCAGGGGCACGGGATATGCTCAGAGCATACAACGACATGCGTGAGGCAAATTACAAAGGTGCTGACAAGTATTTCCATGCCCGTGGGAATTATGATGCTGCCAGGAGAGGACCTGGTGGTGCTTGGGCAGCGAGAGTGATCAGGTAATGGAGTGTGCTTGGCTTGTTAACAATAAGTTGTTAGGGATCCAGGCATTCCGGCTGGAGTGAGGTCCTTTTTGACTTGTACTCAGCTTTACACCTAGAAGGACAGCAGAGAGGAGGCAAAGTAGTTTCCATCTGGACAGCTGGTCTCTATAGGAATGCTCTCTATAAGTGCCACACGAGTGTGGGCCTTCCTTCTTGTCCTCCCGAGAAGACACATTCCTCTCTCTGCATTTCTGATAAGGAACTCTCCTTCATTGCTGGTTCATTTCCGGCATAACAGATACGGATTCCACCGCAGGCTCCCAGGCAAAGGCCGAGTGTGTGCTTGCATCTCACCTAGAGAAGCCCTACGGAAAAGCAGTTTCCCATGAGTGAGGGAACCACCACAAGGCTGAGTTAGATTTAGCCTGTTCAGGTGGCCTTTTCTCCTTCCCCACAGCGACGCCCGGGAGTTCTGGCAGGGCAGCGTGAGCGGCAGAGGCGCCGAGGACAGCCGGCTAGACCAGGAGGCGAACGAGTGGGGCCGCAGGGGCGGGGACCCGAACCGCTACCGGCCCAAGGGGCTGCCCAGCAAGTACTAGCGCGGTACTCCGCTCCTGTCACACCTCCTTTGTACAGCCGAATAAAGAAATCCTCCTGTGAACTGTTCCCTTCGCTGCGAGCATCCATCCTCCCGGGGCGCGGGACTGCAGGGCGGGGGCGGCGGTGCCGGGGCATCACGGGGGCTGCCAAAGGGTCTCCTCTGGGATCCTCGGGTGCTCCGGGAGCGCGGGGGCTGCTCCCCGCAGAGGGGCGGGCNACTGGCTCTTCAGCGTCCTCACCCGCCTCATCGAGGTGCGCGGCCTCCGGGAGGGAGCGGGCGGCGGGCCCGGTGTCGATCAGCGCCGGGTGGGCGCGACGGGATCGCTCCCGGGGCCGGGGGGACAAACCCGGGGACACAGCGGGGACTCACTGTGGACAAGTCCGGGGGCCGAGCGGGGACACAGTGGGAGAACACCTGGGAAGCCAGCGGGGACCCAGCGGCTCCGGGTGGTGCCGGGGGTTCAGCCGGGTCCTTCCCCCGCCCCGCCGTGTCCCAGGTCATCGCCCCCGCGGAGCCGGATCCCGCCGCCAGCCCCGAGGGAGCCCGCACCGAGCTGGACGAGGAGATGGAGAATGACATTTGCAAGGTGTGGGACATGTCGATGGACGAGGTAGGAGCCTTGCGTGGCACCTCGGGGCGCGTCTGCCCCGGGTGTTCCGTCAGAATCGTGGTGGCAGTGGGAAAAGGCACGCAGTGAGCCAGGCGCGCTGGTTCTGGTGGTGTCGCGCACGCCGTGGTGTGTTGGGCAGGGAGAGGCAGGACAGCCGGGCTGAGGCGGCACCAAGCAGCCTCGCCGCGGGGCCTGCGCTGGGAGGGGGCAGCACAGCAGCTGGAATTCACTCGGATGCACAGCCTGTGTCTGCAGCGTTTGAATTATGGGGATAATATTGTCGCCGTCTCGAAACAGGCGTATTTTCCTCTAGCAATTACCTTACATCCTGCTGGTAAGCATAGCTTTCTCTGGTAGATAAACAGCCTTTCAAAGTTTAGCTGCAGACTTGCAGTGTCAAAGTAACACAGCTTCTTGGTATTTTTCTCAGCATTCTCAAATGCTGGAACAAATTCTCAAGATAGATAGATAGATAGATACACACACACACAAACATACATACATGTAAATATGTATATTAGTTTGAGTATTATTATGTTATTCCCCACACCTTGTTGCTCAGATTTTTAAAATAAACATGGAACATGGGTCTTTTATTCTCAAATAGAGAACTAATCTTGGGTTTTAATGTGGTAAAATGAGGAGACTTCCTCTTTTGTGTGTTCCCATCAAGTGCTAATGGCAATCCCTTCACTTGCTTCTTTTTTATATGTCATGGTGATGTCATGCCTTAAAACGTGATAATTACTAAATTCTGGTTGAGTGTCTGTTTCTGTTGACATAGGGAGCAATTTGCATTTTCTTACAAATGTGACTTCTTGGTTCATTCTACAGCAAGTCCCTGGCATACTGAGTCACCAGAGGGGCTTGCTGACCTTCTCTCATTGAAAAGCAAGGATTATTGGTATTAACTGTTGGCAAATAACAGATTTCTTGTAGTGAGTTTGTCATCTCTTTGATCCAGTCCTTGTGCTGTGGGAACACGTTTGATTTTGCGTTTGGAAGTTATAGAGGTCCATTTACTTCTCCATTCACTTCCTCCACAGGATGTTGCTTTATTTCTTCAGGAGTTCAATGCCCCCGATATATTCATGGGAGTTTTTGCCAAGTCCAAATGCCCTCGCCTGACTGTAAGTATGGGCTGTCAAAAAGCTGTCCTGTGTTAATTGCAATAGTAGATAGCTCTGTATGTGCATTTACATTTATCTCCCTTCTCCCATTGCATGTGTAATGTATAAAGGGAACCAGGAGAAAACACAAAAGCAATTTTTAAAATGCTTTTTCGCTCTATTTTTAACATGCTCTAATCAGTAAGAATTTTGGTGATGCTGAAGCTAGTACATGTCTGCTCACACATCCTCATCTAGATACACTGATAAAGGACTGAGTGTATCAAACATAGTTATAAAACCCAGCAGTCTGGACTCTTTTTCCTTTTGACTTGTTTCCTGATTACTGAACAGAAATGTCTATGAATTTGTTTAGTCAGACCTATGGAAGTGTGGTGGTTTGACGCTGGCTGGAGGCCAGGAGCCCACCAAAGCAGCTCTGTCACTCCTCTCCTCAGCTGGGGTGGGGAGAGAAAATACAACAGAAGGACAGGAAGAGATCACTCACCAGTTGCAGAGATTTGTCATGGGCTAAACAGACTCCATTTGGGGAAATGAATTTATTACAAATCAAATCAGAACAAGATAATGAGAAATAAACACAAAAAGATTACAAAAAGTAGTTTTTGGAATTGTTTAGACACCAATGCTTTATTTATTTTTAATTTTCCACTTGTTTCGATATCATTGATTTCCAGCTTGTGCTACAGAGTGCACTACAGGACTCAAGATAAGATTTTCCAAGTTATTCAGTGTTGATGTAAATCCTCTTTCTCAGAAGTTACCAGATGCTTTACTCCAGGAGATGAGTAGAGATAAATAGAGCTTTGAAAGTTTAGTACTTTGTCTTTGGAAAGTATGGCCCAAATTTGCAAGTGAGTGCCAATTGGCCGTCACAGCTACTTTCATGAAATAGTGTTTGCTGGAGTGCCTGCTGTAATTTAGCAGAGCTAATAGCATGTTAATAATTAAGAAGACAACCTTAGTGGAGAAAATTGATTTTTGGCTTTAAATTGCTGCAAACTAATGACTCACTATGTTTTAGCATCAGTCACCTGCAGGTATTTCAGAACTCTCATGGTCCCCTTTACACAAGCGTGCATCCTCTTAATGATTAACTTGGCGTGAATATCCTAATGGGATGCACTGCTTTGGGGTTTGTATTTTATTTTATTTTATTTCTCTTTAATCAGAAGATGGACTTTGCTGGAAGCTTGTATTGAGATCCCTTTTTTATGTGAGCAATTGCATATCAGTGAAGGTCACATTTATGTAGTGATATTTTTTGTTTTAGGACTCCTTCCTGCTTTAATAACAGGACTGTCAAATTAGCTTCAAAACAGTATACAAATAATATGCAAACAGAGCTGATTTTATTTGCTTTTATGGATCACCCTAACACCTAAATATCTGCATAGTACCTGAGTGTATTTTAGGCTGGTCTGATAGAACAGAAAAATCTGTATGGAATCCGTCGACAAATTAGTATCTTTGTCGTGAAATCAGTGGATCATACAAGCTTGGAAATCAAAGTGGAAAACATCTTTGAACCTCTCTTACTTTTGTTTTATGGCTCTGGAAGTGAAACTGTGGACTTGCAGTTGTCTCATTATACTGTGTTTTGACTTTCCAGGAAATCTGTGTGGGAATATTAGGGAATATGGCCTGTTTCCAGGACATCTGCATGTCCATTAGCAAAGATGAGAATCTTGGGTAAGTGCCTGTGTGCTTTGTACATGAACAGGTACTGCCTGTCTGGACTCACGATCAAGAAATTCATGTTAGAGAAGGATCTAAGCTTGTCTGCCTAGCCTCATCTTCATTCATAGCATTTGGCTGACCATGTTTGTGTGGGAAGTGCTCAGGAAAGGAAGAAAGGGCACAGACCACTATTTTGGGGGATTTTTCATTACCAGTCAAGTTAGTTTCTAAGTTTGGTGGTCTTGAGACACTGGAAGTGCATGCATACCAAGGAAAAGCTGACTTTAATCTCAGAACATGGCTGCAGTTGCAAAATTAAACTTTTTATACCTTTTTAAAAAATAATTATGGATTTATTAACATTTTTGCCCTCCATTTTCTCCTTAAAGCCAAGTGTTATTGCAACGTTTGTGTGATTCAGACTCCCCAACTCTTCTGGAAACAAGCAGGTAGGACATCTCAGAAATTATGCATCATTAGTGTAGTTCTGCTATGCTCTGAGGCCTGGGGAGAAAACTGATAAGTGGGCTCACTCTTTCATTATCCTCTCATCCTTTCCTTTTGTTGTTTCTGCATTGTGGTAGAATCACTTTGCTGTGAGTTGGATTCTGTTTCCACTGTCATTATTTTGGATTTACTCTTGTACAGCTAAAAGGAGTGAACTTCTAATTTGTTAAATGGGGAATTCTTGCCTAGGTTGTTGTTAACTTGCCTCTCTCAGCCTGAGGTGGCCAATGTCTGGGTGGAGAGGATCCGAGAAAATCCTTCTGTGTATGACTGTGTTTGCTTTATCATGTCCAGCTCTACAAATGGTAAGTTGCCAAAACAAGCTGGGATTTAGTGGCTGTTTGCAGAAGAAAAATAAGAACTGAAGTTTGTAATTTCAAGACAAATATTTTCAGTTGGGTTAATTTCTTTAAAATAAAGGAAACCTTGTGAATTTAAAGGACACCAAAACAACTGGCCCTTTGCAGGTTTATAAATATATATTTATAGATTTATATAGATTTATAAACCTTTGCAGGTTTATAAATATATATAAAACCAACCAGAAAAGCACTCACAGAGAAAGAAGAGAGCTTGGGGGTGGGGGGGGGTGGGGGGGACACCAAAATATGTTTAATTGAAGAAATTGTTACTTGCCACAAAAAGGAAAGGACACAGTCCTCATTCTGGGATATACATATATCATTTTTGAACCTTGAAACAAGACCTCATTTAATTTATTTTTTTCAAGTTAGAGATGGGTTTTCTATTTTCAAAACTACTGTATCTGTGGAATGTGAACTGGAGGAATGATTCAGTTACTCTGGCAGCTGAATACTGTGCAGGCATTGGGTATGAAGACAGTGCTACACAAATTTCTCATAGCAGTAATTTAGCAAAAAACACGCCAAGCACCTAAAAATGGAAATATTTTGAATAGCATTTATGTTTAACATCCAGCTCAGCTGTAAAAGCAGTTGCCATTTTTCAAGGAATCCTAGTAATACAGCTTTTTCAATTTATCCATTTTCTTAATGGCAATTCTCAGAAATCCTGTTCCATCCAATTAAAGTAACAGATCTGTTTAAGTAAAATGCAGATTGGCAGGTGGATGATTAGCATAAAACTGCATATCTAGTAACAAATCTTGAAAAGTTTTACTTCAGAAGCAGAAGTTAGGACTTTTCAGGAGCATGGAATCTCTTCGCACAGTAAAGTTACTTCTTCACATGTGGCATGACAAGGTAGAAGGCGTCAGTGGGTTTTCCAACAATCCCTATGTATCAAACTCTTTACCTGGTCTATGCCCCATAAAGGAATTAAACATAGCAACCAGCAGTAGGTCACGAAGAAAATGAATTTATGTCAGTCCTGAATTTACTCTGAATACTTGTATATACTAGCATTTTGTGAGCTAATTTTTGCTCTTCATTTTTTGTCTTGTTGAAATAACAATAGCATTCTCTTGTGCAGTTGAATTGCTGGTGAAAGTGGGTGAAGTGGTGGACAAGCTCTTTGATCTGGATGAAGAGCTGATGTTAAACTGGATCAAAAATGGCACTTGTCGCTCTGTGGGACCATCTGTAGATGATTCCCCAGAAGAACTTCCAGACTTTAAGATTGTGCCCTGTGTACTTGAAGCAGCCAAGCAAGTCCGGTAAGGGAGGTTTTTTTTTTGGTTTCGTGGCTGGGGATATTCCTTATAACCTTGTAAGGCCTGTGCCCAAACTTCTTGCTTTTAGTGGGAACAGCACAGTCTGACAAATCACTGAGATATGTTTTCCGGGACTTAGGGTTTGAAGTGAGTCAACTTGTTTGTTTGCAAAGTGAATGGCAGCAATTGCTGATGGGCTTCTCTGTGACCAAAACACAGAATATAAGATTAGCAAGCAGCATTTCAATTTGTCTTTTTGATATTTGTTCTGTGTAGATCAGATAACCCAGAAGGACTGGACGTTTATATGCATATCCTGCAGCTCCTGACCACGGTGGATGAGGGTATCCAGGCTATTGGTAAGAACCTGGAATTGCTACGTGTGAGGGGCCCAAGAGAGGCTGTAACTTCTGCATCACCACGTATTTATTGGGGAGAACAGGAATTCATGTACCTGGATTAAATTTGTGGCGTTGGTGGGTTCTCTTTCTTTCTTTCTCAAGTGCAGGCTCCTGATGGAGGAAAAGATACTTGGAGTTTGCTTTATGACCTCGTTTGCCAGGAGCTTTGCCAGCCAGATGATCCACCGATCATTGTGCAGGAGCAGAAGACTGTGCTGGCCTCTATTTTGTCCGTGCTGTCTGCTATGTTTGCTTCACAGACAGAGCAAGAATACACCAGGATGAGGAAAAGCAAGTTGTGCTATTTTCTGTTCTTCTTTTTTTTTATTAAAAAAAAAAAGTTAATATTCACAATTGGCTTTATGTGGGTGTGGAAGGTGGTTCGATTCAGTGACATTGCATACAGTAAAATTCTTCCCTGGTTACTCAAAATCACAACTAGCCCAAAGTTCAATTACTGGGTGGGCTGTAAATTCTGAGGAGTTAAAGTACCAGAATCTACAGCTGCTGCTCAGTTTTCTCGACTGGGCAAATCAGTGAAAATCGCAGAATTTATTTGTGCTAAAATATAGTAATACCTTATTATGTTATTATTTTATACATAATATATGCTACATATATTTTTATGTAGTAATGTTATTTTTTTATTTAGTAGGGGGAGATTCTGCACTTAAACCCCTCTGTCGTTTCTTACTTTCCAATCCATGGACAAGTCTTCAGAATTAAAAACCTGTCTTGAGAACTTGAGTCAGGGTCACCTGCAGCAGAAAGAAGCTGTGCAGTTTGGTTTGTCAGATAGGATTATCTGGATGCAAATTTAACATACTGCCCTCAATGGGTACTACTAAAGACAGTTTCCTTCTCATGCTCCTTACACTGGCATATAGTTTTTATAGATACAGATCAACTTGCAGGAAAAATGATTTGGGTTT
Source organism: Donacobius atricapilla (assembly GCA_013397315.1). NCBI lineage: Eukaryota > Metazoa > Chordata > Aves > Passeriformes > Mimidae > Donacobius > Donacobius atricapilla. Next base: position 919,535 of record WBMY01018179.1, on the reverse strand, counting down.
TCTACTACATTTCCACTTGCTTCTTTAAAACTGTCTTTGAGTAACAAAACACAACACTGTCAGAATATGCATTCCTATAGCTTTTGTGTAAAATCTGATGGTGTTTTTCAAAATTCTTATGCCTTGAAAGGGTGGACAAAAATTTTCAGTGTTAAAGTTCACCCTTCTTGTTACTTTGTATTAAGATATGCCACTGATTGGGAGCTTGATTCGTATTTTACAATACATGGAGGGCTGTGGGAAGAGAGCTGTTGATAACTCCAAGGAGTCCGAGCAAGAGGAGACTGGAAGGACTGATGTAAATGAGGAAGATTTCCATTTAAAAATTTTGAAGGATATTTGCTGTGAATTGCTTTCCAATATGCTTCAAGAACTAACCAAGGTAAGAATAAACAAAATCATAGTAAAGATTTCTGCAGGGTAGGTAAGAAAAAATTATTTACTGTTAATGTGGACATCTTTCTGTGCAAGTGCAGTTGCTTACTGGGAATTCATTAGAGAATCAACCGGACATATCAACATGTGTGGGAGATGGGAGGAACACAGATTTTCTGAGGTGTGTGCCAAGGTTCTGTATGATAAATTCTGTAGGTGTATGTTGCCCTTTCTTTTGAATGAAAGTCAGTTTATTTAAGAAAAGGAAATACTGTTAATGTATAATCTCACCTTCTCAGCTGGACCTTTTTAATTATGGAAGCATTCAGGTTAAGAGACTTGTGATGTGTGAGCTTTCACACCTTTTTGTATCAGCTGTGTCTGGCTTTCTCTAAGAACTGTAAGTTATGGTTGTTTTACCCATTTATAAGAACAAAGCACATTATATAGATGTGTGTGCAGTTTTGAGTTTGTTCTTTCAACAACTATTCATGACATGCTGGTTGTATTTCTGATTTTCCAGGAGAATACCTTAGAAGGACTGCACCAGGGACATCTGAATGAACAGACGTGTTCCTGTGCTTTTCAGAACCTCTTACCTCTGTATTTTGCTTCGGTGAGTATGTGACAATGTCTGTGACACAGCTGAATAAATGCTCCTTGGGTGGCAGGACCTTTCCAAATCTGATGTACAAACTGGACAGAATTGCTCAGGCCCAGGTAAAACACCATCCAGTGCCAGTCTTACCCCCTCTGTCTGTTCTGCCTCGCTTCAGCCAGAGCTTTGCTGAGATTATCAGCTGATGCCAGGGCCAAACTTTGCTGATGTGAATGGATGTCTGAAAATTTATCCTACTGAAAATTTGTCCTGTATATTTTTATAGGAGACTTGTTCTCAATATTTTTCATAAGGAGCTTTTCTCTGGGTGAGAAAAGTTTCTGTGTGTCTTTTAAACAAGAAAGTAAGGGTTTGAGGAAAGTGGTGCCGTTTCAAAATTTAGACCATCTGGAATTGTGGGGTTTAGGAGGTAGGTAGCTACTGTGGGGGCATTTTCCATTATTGCAGTGGCTGCTGCTGGCTGCTCTCATTTGGAAGATGCAGAAGTAGAAAGAGCCCCTGTGCCAGTATAATTCTGTGTTCCACGCAAGTTGGTTTTGTTGGTTTTTTTTCTCCTTGTGTGTGTTTTTTATTTCCAGGTGGAGAGTTTCCTTGAAGTCCTGCGTGAGGCTGATCAGACACTTGCTGACAATCTAGAAAAACGTTTCCCAAGCCTGAAGGTTCACACCTAAGAATGTACATGAAATATTTTCCTTCTTTGGAATGAAGATTTTTGACTGTTCCATTACAGCGTTTCAGAAATCAGGTTTTCAGTAAATGCAGGAGAATGAGGCAACCTCTTTAGCAGCAGGTGGCTTTTAAGAAATGTTCTGGCAGCCCAGATGAACCTTGTCTGCAAGGGGAAGGAAATGACTGTAAATCGCTTCTGCATCTTCCATCCTGTCTGCTCTGGTAATGAGAGACTGTTGATTTCCAATTGCTCTGCTGCAGAGAAGTTTTCTTTGAATAACTCTGAGTTCTGTGCTTTTCAACTGAAGTTGAAACAGCAAAATTAATGAAATGCACTGAGTAGTTCTTCAACATGGTGCTGGTTTCTTTCAAGTTGCTGTTGGCAAAAGTAGGATTGCTCAATAGAAAATCCCCTTCAAACACCTGATAAATACAGTTAAATTATAGAGTTGTTTGGGGATTTTTTTAGATCATATCAATACCTTGAGCAGGTACTGTAACAGAAATGTTTCACCCTGCTACTTTCAAATGTTCACACTTCTTCTACTGAAGCCTCATCTCCACTGCAGCTCTGAACTATGGTGTATCAGTCCTGTGCAGTTCAAAGGATTTGAGAATATCATTACCAATGGTCTGTGCTGCAGCTTCCAGCCACTGCAGGTAACTACCCACAGTTGAGAATTGCAGGGCAGCTTTGTATTCAATCCCTGGTATACCTGCAGACCTTTTGGGTTTTTTGCAGCAGTCTGTCCTTCAGGTTAGAAGTGTAACATGTATCAGTTCTTTCCTTCCTCCATTTGTTTATGAATTATCTCAGAATGGCATGAGAAATGGGGGGAGCTTAGGGTGTTAGGTTACTTGCAGGATATTCAGTGTACAGTCTCCTAAAGTTCGACTTTAATTATAGTTTAACTGCATTGCATTTTTAGATCCTATGTCTGCATGCAGTGCACCCGACACGTTCTGAGTCTGAAGAGACAGCACAGCATCACATCAGCTTCACCGATTCTGTAAATGAGAGTGGAAAACAATGGCCTTTATTAGGTTTGAGATATAAAAGCAAATGGGAACCAGAGCATAGAGAATAACTTAGTGTCACATACACACATTCCCTGGCTCTCCAGGTTTTACAGACTTGAGTGTTTTTCTGGGCCATGTTGTGTTACCAGAGTTACCTGGACATGTGCTAAAATACAGTATGTGTATATGTATATATAACCTTTCCATCCCAACCTCCAGTTTTCAAAACCAATGCGATTCAATCATCCCCCTGCCAGCAGCATCTTAGTTGTCAGCAGGGAGTTTGAAATTGCAAATACCTGTTTTGTGTCGCCAAAAATAATTGCCATGGTTTATATCAATTTTTGTATGCTATGTTTCTTGGGGAAAACTGGTGACTGTGAATCAGATTACAGCATTTTTCATACTACTTTGACAGTTTTGGGATATTTTCTTAAACCCACAGATTTGTAATAAAGCTGCTTTTTTAAAATAAACCTGTATGCTTTCCTTCATTCTAGTGTCAATTAAATTTGTTTTCTGAACCACTGGAAATGCCTGTTGCTCTTAAGTGTGTCAGTTGTAAGAGAAAAATGGAACCTCTTCATAATGTCTGTGTGCTGTAAAATATGTTTTCCTTCACTGATTTTTTTTAACTCTTGCTTTTTTGCATAGTCATTTTTATGGTCTGGAAGTTAACATGTGTCTCATCCCATAAACATTTTTTGAGCTTAGTTCATCCCTAGCTATATCATAAGTGTCTTCCACTATAGCGAAGAATTATTTCTGGTGTGCATCTCTTGAAATTTGTCATAGTTGAAATTCTACGGTAGCCATGTAATGTAATATAGAAAAAAAAAAAGCTGAGATCAAGATCTGTTGTTTTATTTTGTTCCTTCTCCTTTTCAATACACCAGTATCCAGTGCTGGCAGATGAACTGTTAAGTGTCGCTGATATTTGGTGCCTGTCATGCGACAGAAAAAATGACTGTCATGTGGGAGCCCAGGTGGGTCCCATCCTCCTGCTTATCTGCAACAGAAGGAGCTGCAGGAATGGTCAGTCAGCCTTGCTTCAGCAGAATGATAATTCAGGTATGCTGGGAATTTTCATCCTTGATAACCACGGTGAATTGGAGACTGGGATTCCCTCCTTGCCCACCGGTGTGTGGTGGGTGCAGCGCTGCCGTAGCAGTGAGAGGCTGGTGCCAGGGTGAATGCAACTTCACTGTGCTGTGTTTGTGGGGTCCAGAGAGGGAAGAAATTATTTGTGGGAGTAGGTGGATGATGTGTTTGTTTGGAACTGGTGCATGTGTGTTTCTTCATCCTGCCAGCAGGGACCTCCCTCGGCCTGCGCTTCATGAGCAGCTTGTGTTAGGGGTTTTGGTGGGGTTGGGGTTTTTCTGGGGAAGGGCAGGGAGGGTTTAGGAGGTGTTTGCATTTTGAGTTTGGTATTTTTTTTTAATTCCCTCTCCTAGACCTGTTTTGACACCCACTGGCAAGGCTGACCTCGCTAGGCCCATTGATTCAGAGTAGTTATCTGTCTGTGTACAAGCAGGTGAGCAGCTTTCTTCCAGACCAAAGGTCTGATTAACTCCAGAACATCCTCCTTTGCGGACAAATGAGAAGTATTTGTCACTGCTCTCTGCAGAGCTCTGAACAAAAGCTGATATCTGAAGCATTGAACTAAAGCAACAGGAACTCAATCCTGCTTGGACAGAGCTCGATGTGACTTGTGGCATGAGAAAAGTCATAGAAATTGATGCGGAAAGCAGACTGGAAGGCCTTATTTCAAATTAGTCTTAATAGATCCATATAATAATTTCATTCAAAGATAGGGTTCTAACCTTCTGTTGACTTGACTTACATGCACATTTGGCATCTTTATCCCATCTGTTACTGTGACTTTTTCCTTGTGGGACAAAGCACCTCAAAACCAAAGAAATTTGGGATATGGGAAAAAAACCCAGTGGCATTGGAATGCTTTATCTTCTTTGGCAGTGCAAGTAGGTGGTTGCTGATATCCTAATGCCTGCCCAATATTCATGATGCAAATTTGTCCTTTCTGTGGAAGCTAAACTGTGGAAGCTAAGAAGCTCTTTTCTGGGCTACTCCATATCCATGTCACTCTGCTTGTTTAATTTCCTGTCACTACTATTTTAGTTCATATTTTGTCCAAGTGCTGTGGTGAATCCTTTGTAAGATGAAACTACCCTGTTAGAAACACCTGTCACTGAAACTAAGCTGAATCCAAAAGAAATAATAAGATAAAATCTTTATTTCTAAGTGAAGTATCTTCATAGTTCATTACATTGGCACTAAAAGGTATGGAGGTGTTACTGTGGTTTTGTTTGCCTGGAAAATCCGTGTTCTTTCTCACTACCCTTGTTGTGGCTGCTACTAGGAGTTACAAAATAAGCAGTCTCTCTTATTTTTCACTGAAGAATTTGCCTTTTTTTTTCCTAAAAAAGGCAAATTTTGGTCATAGCAGTTCCCTAATGTACCCTTTTATTTACCCCTCAAAATTAAATGTTCTTTTTCAGTGCTTGCCATTTACTTTTCATTTTGTTGGCGATGATAATGAAATTCATGTGCTCTGCCAAAGTCAGTGAGAAGGGAAGGACCTGACACACCTGGGGCAAGGACCAGTCTGCTGTGATGTTATACAATTTCCCAAAACCCCTTCATGTGTGGGCAAGCCCAGGCAGCCATGCGTCTCAGCCTCGCAGTGAGTGAAGCTCCTCAGTCAGAGCTGACGGGGCGTGAGCTGAGCGAACCTGACATCACCAGCATGGCAAAACAAACCAGGCTATGGCCAACGGCTATTGACAGAGGTTTTGCAGCGGGAAATACTGCTCCTACACCTCCTTTTGTTTCCCTCCCTGATTCACTTTTGCAAAAAGAAGCACAGTTTTATAATGCAAGGAGCTGACATCTAAGATGGGTAAGAGAATGGGTTTGCTTCTGAGTTGTTACTGTGGAGAAAATGAATGAACCCAGGGAAAATCCAGTGGGGCTCCATTTTTCTTTCTCCCAGATCATTGCATGTGAGCTGCATGTCTTAGTGATGGCTCAGTAGTCTGAGAGCTGAATTTCATACAAAGGCTACTGTGAAAGAGCTTGCAAAGAAAAGGTAACCATGGTAGGAGACTGTGAAGAGAAGACAGTAATACTAGAGAAAGAAAAATATGAAAAGATACTGGAGAAAGAAGGAAAGCAGGGAAAAACCTGAAAGAATCCTGACAAAGAGGATAAATAATAAGTGTGACGTTGAAGGAGAAAGGTATTACATATACATTATAATATAAAGGTTATTATGTTCACATTCTAGAGCTGGCCAGGTGGAATAGGTGATGTGCAGTTACCTATCAAAAGTCTAACACTGATTAAATTTTCTGTTTTCAAAGCTGAATATCCCTTGCAGTTTCTCCTGTTCTTATGGGAATGAGACAAGCTTAAGATGAACACGAGGTCTTTAAAAACACAGCAGGTGGTCTAATGAGTATTGCTGGGTTTTTTTAATTTTTTTTTTTAATTCACCCACTCTCCCCCCTTGTTTTTTGCTGGCTGGATGCCAAATCATGATGGAGGTGAGGCAGAGTCAGGTGTTGTAAGCCCTGGCCTGGCATAGGTCCTTGAGCATGACAGAGGTGAGATGTGAAAGCAGAGTCCTGCAGGGTTGGCGCTTGTATTGCCCACTGGTCTGCAGCAGCCTGCAGCCTGCTCCTGGCACCGGCACAGTGACTGCCTGCATCTTTGTGCCCATAGAACTTAAGTCCCATGTTGACACTTCCCCAATTTATGTCCCTTCATTCAGTTTCCAAGGAAATCTTAGAGAAGCAAATGCACCTTGGTATTCTGTGTTGCAATAGTGGCAGTTATTTATTCTGTGCTTTAGCTTATGCAAACTTCATTTTAATTTTGCAGTGAGTTTGTATCAATATTTTTATTCTCATGTATATAATTTTTGGTGACAGCTCTGTTTAAAGAAGATGTAACTTTAACAAGCCATCTGTTAACCTTACACAGAAAGGAAATGCTTTTGTCAATTATTCCAATGAAATCAGAAAAATAATTTCCTGGTCTCCAGTAATAGACCAGTTGCCCTATCTTCTGTCAATAGGAGGATATTGAAACACACAGGAAATACGTGCACACTTTTATCCTGCCCTGCAATACAGCCAAGTACTGCATTATAATTAGTCAGTGATGTCAGAAGGTTTCATTTTCCATTAAAACTTCTTGGTAGTGCACAAAGTCTTTTATTCAACATCAGAGGGTTTCCTCATAAGTCAGGTGGGAAGGCTGGACACAGGGACCATGGGAAGACATTTTGAGTTTATGCCAGCCTGATTAGTAAAGATTTTGATTTAAAAAGTTAAGAGAGTAGAAAAGAAGGACAAACACTTCAGATTAGGTGGGAAAAAAAAGAACCTACAAAATGACTCCATTTTGTAATTTGGGATGAAGCCATTACAACGGCTGAATGGAAGGAAGAGCAGTAGTGGACAGAAAAGGCTGGAATAATAGGAAAGAGAAAAAATGAATGGAGAAAACATGGAAGAACAAGAGAGGAGTCTGGTTTTGTGAGCTTAGGAGATAGAAGACATTTATGAGTAGACAAAAAGAAACACAGGAAATTGCCTGTGAGCTGACAAATGGTGTAGGTCCAAGGAAAGTGTCTGAGAGACATAGATGTGTTGGCACTGTGTAGTGTGAGCTGCTCTCATAGCAAAGTCCCAAGCCCAAATCAAGGAAAGATTTGGCCTTTTCCTTCTTCCCTTACTGGAGAGGTCCTCACAACTCTTAGAAGAAGATTGGAAGATAGATGCAAAATATACTGTCATGGAGTTGCTCTGGAGAGGGGTTGAAGTTTTCCAGACCAATTCCTGTACAGTCCATGTGCTTATGGACACAAGCAAGAGCAGCCAGGGGTAACCCTGAGAGGCAAACTTCTTGCAGCTTTCCTGCTTCTCCAGCCTTTCTGGACACCAGAGCAGGTGGGTGAGGACAGCATCCAGCAGTGTGTCTGTGCACATGTGCTTTTGAGCCTACCCTGCTCGCTTCCCTCTTGTCCAGCACTCAGTGATGAACATAAGCATCAGAACCAGATCTTTTATTGCAGCATTATCAGTAACTTTAACCAACAGATCTGGAGTCAACCCTCAGAATGGAAATATTGGAAATAACCATAGTGCTACTCCACAGCTGTCAGCTTCTGCATCAGAAGAGCTCTTAATACTGCAGTGCCATCCGGGAGGCAGACTTAGTTCTTGTCCACAATGTAAAGGTTTAGGGTGCTGTGTTGGAAGCACCTGCTGAATGAGACACAGCGTGATGTGATTGCCCACACAGGGTGAAGGAAATGCTGTCATGATTTAATTAACCAGTTCTGATCTGCTGATCCCTGAGTTTAAATAGACTTGAAAGAAGTAAATATAATTAAATTTAACAAAGGTCTTTCCTTCTCTCACATGCTCTGGGTCCTTTTGCTTCTTCCACGAGATAACAAAAAGCTTATGAATAACACGTGCATTGGTCTTTGTTGTTGTTGACTTAATGCAGAAGGCTGGCAGGAGGAATATTATGCACAGGTGCAGTATGCATGGCATCAGAAGAAGATACACATGGGTGTTGGAAATGAGTTTTTTAAAATTTGAATTCCAGTGTTAGGTTGCAACAGGCTAAAAATATCATTTCAGTGTTGCCTGTTGCAGGTCAAGGTAATTTCAACAAAAAGTGTTCATGTTTGAGTTGAAACCTTATCATAACAGAGGAAGGAGGTCAAAGAGGTTCGAATTCAGTTCTTGATTTATCCAAAGGCTTTTTGTGTGTAACTGCCTAAAGCTGTGCAAGCCCTTGGTGCCTCAATGTGATTCCGCAGCAGGTCTGGATGGTTTTCCACCAGCCAGAGGTGGTGCCTGTTCAGTTGTACTGCTCAGCGCCTGCCTGGGGGGCTTTGATAGCACACTCACAATTTTACAGTGGTTTCCTTGGCCACAGACTTTGTGTAAAACCATACCCTTGTCCAGTCGTGGGGTTCCTGCCTCCTCTCATATGGCGTTGTTTCTGCCAGCAGCTGGGACCTGCCCTCTCCAAGCACCACATCTTCATTCCCAGTCTCGTGTCTGTGCTGGAGAGGTTTGTGAAGGGAGATGTCACTTTGGGGAAGGCAGTTCCCTTGTATTCTACTGCATGTGCTTATGTCATTTGTTTGCCATTCACAAATGACCCAGCATGTGGCTGTGCAGATGTCATTTATGGTGTGCTATGCCAAATTTACCAGAAGATCTCTGATAACTACATTTACCATGTGGTTTTTCAGGGGAATTTGCTCCTGTCTTTTGGGAAGTTAATGCTAGGTTGTATTTTTTTATTGTTTGTGTTAATGAGATAAGAGAAAGTGGGTGGGGTGAAGAAGCTTAATAAAAATGAGGACTACCCAATCTACTTAACCTCCTTTGTTCTCTGAAGTAATTCTCACATCAGTCAAAGCCAACACTGATTAACACAACTTGTTCTTGACTAAAATCAGATTTAAAAACAAGCAAATATTTTGTCCAGGTAGTCTGCCAGATGTTAAAGATTAGTTTGACTCATCCAGAATGAACTTTTCCCCATCTTTCCTCTCTAAAAATTGGTACTTCTTTTCCAATCCGTAAGTCTTTTCCATTTAGGCCCTACAAGCACGTGAATAGGTGAAAAAAATTGTGAATAGATGGGAGGCACAATGTCAGTTCACTAAATATATTGCTGTGAATTGCACTTAGCTCTGCTTGCACCTCTTTGACAAATCCTCATTAGCCTGTTTTGGTCTACACTTGCATCCTCTTGTCAGTTGTAAGTCTGCTCGCAGTTTGCCACCCTAATCTTTTATCCATGATCCTGGTTACTGTTTAGCTAATGCTTTCAATCTTAAATAACCTTATAAGGTTTTATTTCTGTGAAATAAAATTTTGTACCTAGTGTTCCTAAAAGCAAAGCTCTCTAATCAGGCAGATGAGGCTCATTAGTGTTACATTTCAAGGGGCCTTACTTTGATCCAAACTAATTAATTTTGCCCCAATACAAAATTATTCTAACTATAATGGGAGCTAAAATCTAATAAGATAAAAGAAATTCAGAGAGGAACAAACATCTGTCATGAGAACACCGCAAGATGAGCAGCTTTTGCCTGTCTTAGAAATAATGATGTGTTTCACAGCTCTGAGGGTGGACATTTTACAATTGCCAATGTGTTTATAAAGTTGCTGCTGTGGATTGATGGGTTTACATTGCTGGTTTTCATCCCTGGAGCAAAAAGTGACTGTGATTTAATTTATGTTGTTCATGCTGGTCAATGGCCAGTGTCTAGAGCAGAGGCTGCCCTTGGTCATCTGTTTCGCTCAGATTTCAGGACTTCAGTGGATGGGAGGTGTCTGAAATCTGTGAACAGAGAACGGTCCTCTGAGATCACTTCGTTGTGAAGCCCTGAGTGACTTCAACAGAGTCATGAATGAACAATCTGACCATTCTGTTTCAGAAAGGCTGATTGTCTTCAGCACAGAGGTGAAACACACCAAAAACCTGCTGTAACAGGCAAACCCAGTGTCTTCCGTTATTGTTTGGGCCTTGGAGCCATCTCTTGATTTCCCTTGGCCTGGCTATGCTTAGGGTGTGTGAAACACATGGCATGCAGTCTGCCTGCTTCTTACATTCAGCAAATCTAATATTGGATACACTTTCTAAATAAATGTGAATACGGCAGAGGCTGGTTACTGGCGCAAGACCATGGTGAGGCTGTGTCAGAAGTACCTGGAGAGCTCTTGTTCTCTTTCCTGAGTGGATCAAAGTCTGCTGAATCGCTTTCTGAGCTCTGCTTACTCATATCATTAGCGAGTACAAAGCTTTCTCCTTTGTTGGCTCCTCCACCTCACTCTGAATACACAATACACTGCTGTTCTACTAATTAGGCCAACAGGCTGAGGTTAACAAACACTCTGTGACTGCTCTTATCAGCAGGCTTATTTATGCATTTGACTATTTTGCTTTGTGTTTGTGATGTGAAAGCACTGGGTAATTCCTGAGGTTTTGTAATGATAATATAGTAGAAATAATGGTACCAGGGTGGTTCCTCAATGAATGGAGTCCACTTCTATTATAATTTGTGTTTAAGGGATGGAGAAGTATCAGGACCTGGTCAGAGATAATCCCTGAATGCCATGAGGGGCTGTTTTCAGTGGTGGTGGCTGAGGTTCCCTTAGGCCCTCGGACACTCTTCTCTTTTTGGATGCTTTGTCCTTCATTTTCAGGTTGGGCATTTTGCACCTTGTACCCGGTGCCCGAGCCAACAGCACGGAGCAGCTTCTCAGCCTCCCCAACCCTTGCCAGGGCTCTGCGGGCCAGGACTGGCGCAGTGCGGAGTTGTGACCTCGCTCGGAGTGCTGTGAGCCTCCCCCTGAGCCCTGCCTGAGCTACAGGGATTGGAGTGCAAGCCTGAGCAGAGCACTGTCTGCAAGGCTCATTGCAATATTTCCTTGTCCTCTCCAGGCTGCGCGCTATTTCCAGGTGGCAGGTAGATCAGTTTGTTTAGAGCTTTTCCACTTGGTTTTCCGCATGCCTGGTTTATGATTCTGGCTGGACTAAATCCTGTTTGCTCTAGCAACACAGGGAATCTTTGCTGGCTGCTGAGGGACCACGTTTAACTTGAGGTGACTTGACCAACTCTGAACAGATAAGGAAATAAAAGAAAGTCGTAATTGGCACTTCTGTACTCAGTAACTCCAAGAGTAATTGGAGTAAAGAGCTCTTTCAGGACTTTGGTTCCCAGCCAGACTACACTTTGGTTTGAAATATAACTGATTGATATTAATTTTGTGATACTATTTTCACTAGAAAAAACAAATCAGAGCCTGGTTTGTCCATTGTCCCAGCAGCATCTAAACGAACCTTTTGTAAAGAGTTTACAAAGGTGTTGTTAGGAAAAATTACACCTTACTTGCTCAGAGCAGCAAGTAATTCATGTCACTTGTGATTTCATTTAGCTTTTATGAAATGAAAAATATTTCCTGCCTCAGATGAAAAGGCTAATATTGCTTCTTTAAACAGTCCAAAGCAAATATACAAACAGTGAATGGTCTGTTGGCTGGATGTGCTTCAGTAGGTTTACACAGCAGCTCTGGCTTTTCAAAATAAGTGTGCTTGAAGGCTGTTGATACTACAGCTGGCTGAGTCACGATGAGAGGGTAATTTACCTCATTGGTTCTTGCACTTTTCATTGGAAAAAGATATTTGTAAATGTTTGAAATAATTGCACAATTTAAATTCCCCTTTTCCTTTTGTAGCATATTAACTGGTTATGAATTAAATGCTTTATTAATCGACAACTATTCAGTAGCATGAATTGTTGACTGATTGCTAAACCACCCTCATCGAGATGTAGTTCTCTTCTCAGGGACTGAGACATCCAGGCGTTTCTGGGAGGTTACTCTGAGTTCAGGGTGTGATACTGTCACAGTCTCATGCAGGTGAATTGCCCTGGAAAGTGTTTGTTGAGAGAACTGTGGTTCACAGAAGAAGGGAGAAAGTGGAAGAATTCCCAGTGGAAAGACAGGGATTTCAGATCCATACATTTCCTTGAAAATTTGAAAAGCTTTGGATTTGGAGGTTTTTAACTCTCTGCATTTAGGCAAATGCCACAATGCTAGGTTACCTCATTTAGGTGAAAGAAGGCAAAGGTTGAGAGAATGAAGGTTAGAAAGTGATTTGAAGTGAATGCTGTTGCTTAGGTGTTGTGACAATAGATGTTTTATAAATATGAAAAATCAGTAGAAGAAAACGAGCCAAACTTTAAGACCAGCAGTTTTTTGGGCATCAATATAAAAGGGCATTGAAAAAAATCAATCAGAACATGAGGAAGATCCATAAAACCTATACTGGAAAACGAACTGCAGAGGTCTGTATAATGTTCATCTTCACTCTTCTCTGTAACTTCCACAGTGTTTGTCTAAGTGCCATGAGATTCTTAAGGCGTGACTTGTCTGCAGCAGTTAATTAACAGAAAGCTCTGATTAGAATTTTAAGTTGTGTGCTCTGGAGAAAGTAATTACGATTAGAGCAGACTTGGTGTTAAGTCGTATTAAACCGGTTTTGTTCAGGGAGTTACAACTTCGTACCTTTTTCTGGAAAAGTTTCAAGTGGCCCCTTTGCCTCAGACAAATGGTCCTGCTTGGAAAGGCAGATGCCTGGGCCAAATACAGTTCAAGGGGGTTTATACCTCAGAAGTGATGTTGTGAAATTGCCGTATTGGAGATTAGAGCACTTTCTCCTATCACACTGGGAGATCAGGTAATTCCCTCTGATGACCTTGATGGGATTGAAAGGACTAGGGCTGACTGATTCTCTCCTTCAGTCTTGCTGCATTCAGGTAGATAATCCTGTATTTCACCAGAAGATTAATATCCTTACAGAACATTCTCAACCTGCTTTTCCATGGTTCTTGCCTCCCCAGTTCAATAAAATCATCCCGACTCTATCTCTCCCCCAGTGCAGAACCCCCGTAGTATGCTGATTTTTCTTTTTTTCCACCTTTCTTTTCCCCTCCCAGACCCGCTTCCTTGGAGTGTTGTGCCACGTCTGGAAAGATGTGCCAGGTGAATTGAGTTCCTATGTATCTGACCCATGGAGAGGAAACTTTCTCAGAGTGGTAGGAAGAGCAGAGGCAGGGTAGAACGTGTAAACTGTTGTGTTTCAGAGAGCAAAAAGCATCTCTTTACTGTCTGGCTCTCTAGGGAGAGGAAGATCTGCAGGTGTGACAGCTTGGTTTTATTACTTCTCAGCCTAAAAATCACCAGAGCATTTATCTACAAATATGTACCCCCAAGTGTCAGACCACTGTTTGATTACAAACTCTGCTGTCAAGTTTCTGCTTTGAAGAACAAACCACAAACTCTCTGAAAACTAGAGCAGAGTCACCTCTGAGCTTGCAGATGGGAAGGGGGAATAGACTCGTGGTCTCTTCTGGAGCTGCTTGATGTTCCTGGAGCAACTGCAGCAAAGGACTGAGAAAACATCAGACCTTGGTCTGACACCACTCTGTCACTTGGATCTGAGTGCAGCAGAGGAGAACTCATTTAATGAGGAATTATGAGGGAAAACGTAATTGAAAGCCACTCTGGTAGCCTTCATGGTGAGTGCTGCCATGGTTGTTCTGTGCCAGTGAGAGGTTTTGTGGCAGCTGCACATGGCAAAGCCCTGTCCTGCAAAACGTGATCAGCTTGATCCACTTTTGAGCAGGGTCAGACCTGTGCTCTGTCCTCAGGCGCTGATTATCTGTCTGGAGGGCTTTGTCTGCATGAGAGGCTATATGTGAGAAACCTTCTTCAGGCCTTAGAGAAAAATTAATCACCGTATTGCCTTATCTCCCATGGCATAAGGGGAGGCCTCTCTCCCGATGGTTTTGATGTCCCAGTTGTCTCTGTCCTTCACAGTTCCTTCCCTCACACCTCAGGGTCTGAGTAGATTTCTGGCATCCCACTGAAAACTTTGGGCCTCTCTTTGCCTTGCTGCTCCTGCAGACCAGCGAGGTCACGTTTCAGACCTTTTCTGGGTTAGTGTTTGCTTGTGCCACCTCCTGCCAGGATGAGCAGGGTAGCTCCTGTGCATTTTGGACCCTGTTTGTGTTGTGCTCCATACCTGACTGCTGTGCCGTATTGCTCTCTCCTGTGATGAGGGGCCCAAGCCAGCGTTCTTAAATGGTAGAAAATACTACCAGCTTTTGGGAAAAGGTAGAAATTTTTCTCTCAGTGTGAAAACACACAGCAGCAGCTGTGCTAGTGACAGAGTGAGAGTTTTCCAAAACTCTGCAACCCTAGAACTGTGAAGATTCAGCTTTTGGATAAAACCTTTTAAGTAGTTCTCCTATGAAGCCATCCACAGAATCCTGGGAGCTGGAAACCCTGTGTGGAGAGGAGCAGAGCAGGGTCCAGCGAGCACCCAGTGGAAACAGGCTGTAATCGAGTCTGTTCATGCTTTGTGGTTCTGCCCTTTCAGACCATGTGGCATTGGCTCTGGTGAACAAGCACTTCTTACTAAACCAGTGAATCAGCTTTAATCTGCTCCCCAGAACTCTGGGCACCCCAGTTATCTCATTATGTAACTAGTTAATTTCATATTAGGTTAAATTTCCTTGGCCATTCTTGACCTCATTCCCATTGTTTCAGCAGTTATAGGTCAAGTTGCCTGTGTGTTCCCCATTATTATTGCTTCATTTGAGCTAGGGAAAATTGACAGATTAGTCATATTCTATCATAAGTTTCTTACTATGCCCATGTTTACAGATTTGTCATTAACACCAGGCTCTCACACACTTCGGAGTCTGGGTAAAGATCCTACAAATTGTTTGCTTTCTGAGTCAGCTCATTTGATGGGGAGATCTATTCTGCAGGAAGGAAGTGAAATGCCTGTTGTGGAGTTAAAACATATATTGATAAATACTGCATTTTCTTTATGCAGGGAAAATTGAAGCATCTGGTGATGAAATATGTCCCATTAGCAAACTGGAAAAAAAAGGGTTTTTCTAGCTATGTCATCATTCACAGCTGTGTTCTTTCAATCCCATGCTGTGTCTGAAGGGCTGAACCAGTCATCTTCAGTCCTCTTAAAAACAGGATTGTTTGAAGTTCAGTGTCTTCTAGGAAGAAGGAAGACCCTGATATCATCGCAGATGTTGGTGCAAGTGTGACTGTGCCTGCCTGAGTTAGGTGTCACGCTGCATATTGACTGCATCAGTATGATTTACCAGGTGTGATACACCAGTGTCTAAAGGATCTAGCTGAAATCAACGTTTCAGGCTTGAAACCTTTTTAGGCACTGAAGAGAAAGATACTGGGGATTTTTGAAGACATGTGAGTATATTAGAGTGAAACTAGTTGCTGCTGATTTTGAGCATTTCTTTGAAAGGTCCATTAAAAAAAAAAACCAAACAAACCATAAAAAAAAAGGATCAGAGTCTTTGGTTTTGGACAGCTCAGTTAGAAAATAATCAATCTCTCCTCCCCAAGAGACCCCTAATGCTTCCAAGAGATTATGTTCCCAGGGAACATTTTGGCTTCTCCTGCTGTGGACCAAAATCCCCTTATCTTAATGTTGCCAAGTCTGACCTGAGAGGAGATAGTGAAGACTGGGATTATTGGAGCCTAAAAACCCATGAGTTTTTATATTATAAACACATCTAGATGTATACAGAAAATAAATTACAGCATAAATGATATGAACAGATGTAATTTTCTGCTAATGTAGTTATTCTTCCTGTTTGTGAAGGAGCTTTTGAGAAACGAAGTAATATGCTGCAATTTATTTTCACAGCAGAAGTGCACTGCTGATTTTAGTGAAGAGCTCAATACATCTGCCCATTGTGTTCCTCTTTGATACTACAACCTGCACTCTGTGCTGTCGAGAATTTTGGGGTGTCCATCACTGCTGAGTCCCCTGCAGCCTCGGGAGGCCACTTTGCTCAGAGCCCCTCTGCTACAGGCCCAGCCCTCACCACCTCTCACTTCTGATGCAGTTTGCCTTCCCTTTCCCACAGGCAGCGTACAGAGCATTTTACAGGGAGTGTCGGGGAGCACCTGTGTGGCCCCTCCATCCAAACGCTTGTTCCCTTCAGCTCCGTGGTGTGCAGATTTATGTTAAGTGCAAAACCCTAGAGTTACCCACAAAAAGCCAGTCTCCTGCGACCCCTCTTGAGTGACCTGTCTGGGTGACCGAGGAGGTGTAACTCGGGAGGCAAAGGGCTTCTTGTGCGGGTTGCCTCGGGCCGCAGTGACGGCGAGCGGGTGGCGGCTGCATCCGAGCATCGCTGCTCTGCCAACTGAGCTGAGCGCGCGTTGTGGCGAGGGTCAAGGCGCCCCTTTCCCAGCTGGGCCGGGCAGCGCCTCCCCCGCCTCCCTGCATCCCTCCCCTCGGCCGGGGGCGGCTCTGGCCCCTGCATAAAGCCGGCGGGGCCGGGCGCTGCCCTGAGCCTGCCCCGGCCATGCACCCCGCGCCCCGCCGCGGCGCGTCCCTGGAGGCGGCGCCGAGCCCGCGGGACCCCGCCGGGCAGGTGAGGAGCGGGACGGGCACGGGAGGAGCGGGATGGTGCCCCGGGAGCAGGATGGGCACGGCAAGTGCGGGATGGCATCCCCGCTGCCCGGCCCCGGGATCGGTCCTGGCCTGCGGAGGGAGCACCGCTTTTGTGGAGTCACAGCTCGGGCGCTTCGCTGTTGCAGTTCTCGAACGGGGATTTGGGAAAAACGGGAGCGCTCTGGCCCTGGTTACTTGGAGAGACCTGGGGTGAGGCTCCTCTGGCGTCAGTGGCAGCGTTCCGTGCCGCTGGGATTGGGATGGAACTGCCGTTTCTGGATAAAAGAGGGGGGAAAAAAATCTCAAAGTGTAAATGTGGGCATATGAAATTAAGGTAGAGCAAAGACAACTTTTGGTGTATCATTGCTTAGGAGACAGAGGGTGTGATATAGCCCAGACAAACCCATTCCTGGGCTATTCCACATTATGGTGGGAATTTACTTAGTGCAACAGAGAAGATCAGATAAAAGCAGCACTTACGCATTGGCTACAATTACTGATACTGTGCAGTTGATAACGTCTGTAAAACTCTTTGTGAAGGCAAGAATGCTGACAGTAACGGAGTAAAGTTTCACAAAAATATCGCTTTGCTGTATCTCTCAGACACTTGGAAGCCAAATAAGCTGCTCAGCACAGCTCTTGGTTTGGTGTCTGGGTGCTCAGTCTTAGGCAGAACTTTGGTGTGGCTGGAAAATGAAATGTGATATCTAACTGTGGTCACTCCTAACATCATGTCTTCACCCTTCTCTAGAAGCGTGTCAAAAGGACAATGACAAAGTCGGGCAGATACTTAAAGGGGAGAGAATATAAAATGCCCATTGACGTTTTTTAATAATCATGATTAATGTCAATCAGTATTAGTGCCTTTTCAAATCTTTTGAAAAGAATTTTTCATCTTCAATATATGGTTCTGAAATGTAATTGTTTTTTAGGCAAATATGTTTGGATAATTTAAAATCCCGGTTATCCATTAATATAAAGAATTAAGGCACAAAATATGCACCCTCATGTATCTTTCTCTCTGTGAACATCCTTTGGGGAGAGGGAGAAAGGGAAGATAATTGCTATGGGGCCCAAAAAGTGTGATCTTTAACCAAGCAGCACCTAATTATCTATCTAAATAAAGGTCTTACAATATCACTGTGTTTGTGTATTTTCATCAAGGCTGAGTCAGGCTGGTGGAAAATCAGTTAATAATTTGCATCATTATTAAAAAACATCAATGCAATATTAATTCCCCCTTCACCCTCCAAAAAGCTCAAATGTGTTACCATGCAAAGGAAAAGTGTCAGATTTTATTAGAGTTGGGCTGCTGAGTTACTAATAGAGAATAGAAGTGAAGAGGAGCCACAGGAGAAGAGGGATTGTTTCTGCATTACCATTTCCTCCTGTTGCCTTGCACCCAAATGTTTGCTGCATTACTATCTTCAGTTCATTTTTAAATTAAAGCAAAAGATTAGCTCTGGTGTAGGGTTAAATATGTAAATGGTATGCATTTGGCATTGTAAGCATCTCAATTTCTCTTGTCCAACTTGTAATTTGTAAGTTAGAGGCCATTTCTAGAGCTTTGTATTTTCTGCATTGATCTCTTAAATGCATAACTTGGTAGATGTTGTCACCTGATCCTAGACACAGCGTGAGTTGCAGCAGCAAAATGCGAAAGAAGAGCATTAGTTCTCGGTGCAGGTAGTCTGTCCCAGCTGTGCACCTCGTAACATTGCATGCAGTTGTGCCAGATCTCATAAAGGCTGATCCAGGCTTAAGTCATAGACCCTAAATGCGGAGTCAAGCCAACATGCTGCATATTAGCCTCTTCTGTAAACCAGCCCTACATTTATTGCCTCCAAAGACCACCACCTAACTCTACTTGTAGTGGAGACCACTTAGCTTCTCCTACAGCAGGATCACATGAACAGGATTTGGCTCTCACATATGGCCTCTCTGCAATTGTGAGAACAACCAGTGACCTGTATGTAATCGTGGTGTTTGTAGCTTTTCATTTGCTGCTTGAAGTGCCTTTGCTCAGTGCCTGTTCCTGGCTCTCATATTGTGATCTAACACTGAAGTGAGCTGGGAAACCTGCAGGCTGCTCAGCTGAACCTGGACTGGGCTTGCCACACTCTTTCAGCAGAAAATTTGATGTCTGGACTCAAGCTGAGGGAGATCATTGACTTTGGTGGATCAGAAACAGTGTGATGGTCTGACACTGTTACCCAGGCTTATCATATAGTGGCAGCTCATTAGAGGTGGGAACCCAGTTAGAAATACAAATATTTTCATTATGTCATTAAATTTGGAGAGACTGCATAAGGGAATCAATGGAACTGGCACATTTTGATTGCATTTTTGTTTTGCTCTTTTCATTTCTGAAAATGTCTCAAGATAGTGATGTCTTCAAAAGCTGTGTCAGATCAAAAAATAATTCCAAATAGCAATAATGTGCCTTCATTGTTCCTCTCCCCTTTCTCGCTGACTCATTCAGAAAACTCACCTTTTATTCTTTCTTTTTTTGCAAGGTTTGAAGACATACGAGGGACAGCCTCTGCTTATAAGCCTTGTATTTTTTTCTTTACTTTGCATTTTCCCCATTCTTTACTGTTTCAGTATTATCTCTATTTATGGTCCAGGTACATGTAGCTAATAATATGGCCTGTGATGGCTGCTAATTTCCACACAGTGGGGTGTGATCCCTGGAAGGTACAAAACCACACAGTCTTGACAGTGAGGGATATCTGAATTTTTAGGGTGTGATTTGGGTGATTACACCAAGTTTTTGGCACACACATTAGGGGACGTGGCAGATGGAGCAGCTTGGCTGTGGTTGATAGAGTGGGACTGTCTTTTTAGTCAGCAGGTTCTGGGCAGCAAAACATTTTACCTCCTTAGGTTTGTCTCCTTGCCCTATGAAAACAGTGTTTTACAGTTATGTAACAAGAGAGAGGCAGTGATTTTTCAGTTCTGATCTACTGAATCCTGATTCATCTTTTCCTACCTGTGTCCTGCGGGATTTGGATTATTCTCCTTGCCAGTGTTCACTGAACTTGCTAACAAGAGTTTTGTTGAATGTACTATTTCTGCTGATATCTTATTGCTCCCCTTCCTCCCAGTAGCAATGCTAATTATAAACTATACACTGAAAACATTTTCTGCATCCTAGTGAATGACTAAAGATGTCCATAAAATCATTCAACTAAAAGAAAGCTCTCTTGGTATTTCAATCGCTCACAAATTCTAACTAACTTTAAGACCTTAACTTTATATTTACTATTGTATAATGATTTAATTAATAATTTGCCTTTCACTATTGATCAGTCAAAGCACAGCATTACCCCGAGACAACCTGAAATGTAAAAACTTACACTTTTTGCACTTCTACCGATTCAAACAAAACTTTTTGTTTGTTTGCATCTAGTTAAATAAGTCAGCTTACGTGATGATTGAAGATAACAAAGAGAATGAAGACCATGCATCTGAAAGAGGAAGGACAGCTATCATTTTTTCCTTGAAGAATGAAGTTGGAGGACTTGTAAAAGCATTAAAACTCTTTCAGGTATGCACGTTATAATCATCACAGCAGCTCTGCATTTTTAAACTGTAAGGGTAGTTTTGGAACACACAAGAATTGATGACATCCATTTATTAAGGATGTGATTCTTAACCTGGCTCCCACTTTGCACCCAAAATTACCCATGAAGGCAGATGTATGCCTCAGAAATTAGATGATAGCTGGCTAAAAAATCTTATTTGAACTGACTAAACACTGGGAAAGGTTTATCTTTTCCCCTCATGACAAGAGGATTGGCACTCGATGGTTTCACTGGGAATAAGAGGTGGTCTGAAGCCCCTGCTGACGGCAGGGAGACACTTAGGATGCTGCTCTGTACTGGGTTGAGTGTGCCGCCCTTGTCACACTGCCCAGCCAGACTGAAGGTGACAGAGGAGCTGCAATTGCACAGCTGCTGGGCAGGTGTTGTGTGAAGAATATGTGCAGTGCCACTGTGCTCTGGTGTGTGGCCCTGAATGTTTTAGTCTGGGTTTTTTTCAATGTTCCTAATATAAAACACATGATTAAGTAAATTTTCAGATTAAAGGAAAGTGAAACTAATGCCCTGAAAACTACTGCTTTTAAATCCCTTGCTTGCTTGTGAGATAATTATATGGTGACTTGATTGGCATTTTGGTGAGTTTGGCTAATCAGCATCCTATGGGAAGGATAAAAGAAAAAGGTCTATGAATTTAAACCTCCTGACTGTGTCTTTATATGCTTCCTGAATGTAAATAAAACTGAAAGAACATAGGTTTCCTTTCATTTTCTTCTGAATAGGAAATCAAACCTTTTCACCCCTTCAATCAGTAAACTGCTAGCAAGAGATCCAATTAACTAAAACAGCTTCATAGAGGTGGTGAATAGTTCATGGCAGTAGAATATTAGTTTAAAAAACTATTTTAACTTCTAGTCAATTGTTTTTAGCCTCTCTCTTTGAGAACATTACTTCTTACTAAACAGGAGAAGCATGTAAATCTGGTACACATTGAGTCACGGAAGTCCAAGAGACGAAATTCTGAGTTCGAGATCTTTGTGGACTGTGACAGTAACAGGGAACAACTGAACAAGGTCTTCCAGCTCCTGAAATCCCATGTCAATGTTGTCTCTGTGAGCCCTACAGAATATTTCAATGTCCAGGAAGATGGTAGGTACAAAAGGCAGTTCTGATGAAAATGCACTTCCAATTGTGTTGGTTTGAAATCTTTTTATGGTTGTGCACATCTGCACTTGTGTAGTGTCTTCAGGCACCTGCTACCAGGTACCTGTTTCTGTGTTATGTGTGAGTGTAGTCTGGCTGTCACCTGGGAGTTCAGGCTGTGTCAGGCTGCTACAAATTGTGTGTCTGTGCTCCTGTCCCTTCCCAGCACAGCTCAGCTGGTGCCAGTGGGAGTCTTGCATCCATGCAGGTCAAAGCAGGCTGGCCTGTAGGCAAAATCTGAGTGCAGGGCTTGAGTACACCATGATGGCAGAGGTGTACAACTGACAGATCCCAGTTCAGTTCAGACACTGGGGAGAGTGGAAGATGGATTCTGCAATTTCCTCATTTAGATCTTGATTTTGTTGTCTTTTTTTACCCACTTTTAATCATAACTGGCTACTTACATTAGTATAACAGAGGTGCCTTTTACCTTTAGATACTACACGTTGTGTTTATCTTTACTTTTAATTAAAGAGATGGCCAAAGTTCAGGGCAGCAGGAAGCTGGTCCCACGTATGTCTCAGTCATTGTGCTTGGGAAGGAGAGATATGGAGTTCTTGGATAAAATGGCTTACTTTAGCCCTAAGAAAGGGGAAATTCAATCTAAACAGTCTCCTGACCTTTTTAAGTAAACTGAAGAGCATTGAGGCAGAAAAATAGTGTATTAACTGTTCTGCTGTGAGCTTGGCAAAAAATTCTCTTAGGCTAAAAAGAACCCCAAAGTAGTTCGTAGCAAAACTGTAATGATGCACCTCTCTCAGGCAGCGGGGCCTCCTGTTCCTCTTCCGACCCGGACCCCCCAAGGCAAAGCTGGATGCTTCCCACATACATAACCATGGAGAAACATCCATTTCCCTTGGTCAGTAAAGCAGGATGTGAGGACTCTAACCGGCTCCCACTCTGCCCAGGGACCACAGGCAGATTGCTTCTGTTCTCCTTTGCACCCTTTGTACCCTACAAGATTCCCAGCAGCTGTACACAGGGAGACCTGATCTCCATGGGATCCTCTAGCTGCTACTCTAACTACAGCAGAGAGACCAACATTCAGTTTCCTTCCCAGAGGCTCTGGAGCTGGCTGTGCTCTGCAGGCAGACTGTGGCAGTGACCGAGGAGGAAGTGTGAGCTGGAGGCTGGTGCCAGATAGGCAGAGAGCTCCCTTGTCTTATTCATGCCCCTTTAATTTATAGAGTGAACTGTAACCACCATAGCCATACTTGAAAGTAGCGCTTCCTCCCTTGGCGTGCTCGGCATTATTAATAACCTTTGTGGATTCCATGCCTTCCCTAGACATGGAGAATGTTCCCTGGTTTCCAAAGAAGATCTCAGATTTGGATAAGTGTGCAAACCGGGTGCTGATGTACGGGTCTGACTTGGATGCCGACCATCCCGTAAGTACTTTTCCCTCCCTACACCCAGTCCATAGTTGGAAACAGACTTTGTGAAGCTGATCTAAAAAAATTGCAGCTTTTCCTCCTCCCTCTCCTCTCTCTCAGTGGTGTCTCTGGGGGTCTGAGCACCTTCTCTTGGGGATTTCATGTCTCTTTCTTTGTTCAGGGAAGACTGACTGAGTTCAGTTCCTGTGCTCTTCTGCAGGGCTTACTTTTGCAAGAACCCCAGGTCTGCGCCTTGAGTGGTCACATCCAAATTAAATAAGCTGAAAAAAGCTATTTTGAGACAGGTTTTCTTCCTCCTCTTTCTTCCTTCCTTACTGGTGAAACCAAACTGGTATTTCGGCAGTGAAAATGGGCAATTTGTTTGGTAATTTTGAATAATCATGCAAGTAACGAACTTTGTATAAATACTGAAATGACTAAAATGAATCCTTCTCTACAGAATATATAGTTGCATAAACCAGCTGATTCCTACTTTGAAGTACTTGCTTAGTTCACCTCTATTAAACATTTCAGACTACAGCTATGAGTTTCCTGCCCTCTTCTTTCATTGTTACACATCATACTTTTCTATTCTCCAACTGAAGAAATGTCAAGTGTCCTGTTTTAAATTGATTGATTTATTATGGCTTGGAAACTCATTGAACTGTGTCTTCCTTTCTCCCCACCAGGGTTTCAAAGACAATGTTTATCGCAAGAGACGAAAGTATTTTGCAGACCTGGCTATGAACTACAAACAGTAAGCTTGAATTCTTCCAGAAGAAGTCTTCTGGGTGCTTTGAAATAATAGCAGAGTGGACTGTGAGAAGCTCACCTTCATGGACTCAGATCAAGCTAGAGACATGCAGGTTCAGCTCAGGAATCAGAGCCAAGGATCTGAAAGGAAGGGAGATGACAGGCAAGATTAGAAGCTAGATTGAGGCAGCTCTAGTCAGTCTGAGGCCGTGCGGCTTGGTCAGCAGCTCTGCAAAGGAGAGGCGGGGAGGAAAGTCCCAATATACAGCCCAGTGACCACTGAGAGTAAACTTTCTGAGCAAATGTTAATACTTGAATTTTCTTTCCTGGTTCAAATTAGCATGTGTGATGTGTAGATAAGACGTTTTCTGTGAAAAGAAATTCTAAGAGTTCTGTCTTTAGTGATGCTTCTTGGTAGGGGGTGGAGCTCTTAAAGCCGTAAGAGTTTCATAACTCAGTGCTGTAAATTCTTTCTAATGTGATTTTCATGTGGCCTGATTGAATTTAGCCAAGTTCCTCAACTGAAAATGACCTGGAAAAGGTCTGTATTTAGAGTTCTAGTGCACTGTATGTTTAATGCAACTGGTTACTGAGGTCCCGAGCTGATTACTATTAATGTGTTGTTGACAGAGATTACCTTGGGAAAGCATTTCCCGTGCCAGTTCCCTGGCTGGCAGTGGAAATGCAGTGTAACACTGATCTTGCCACAAACCACTTTATTCAAGGTCCTGAGGACTATATAGGAAAGAGAGACTAAAATTAATATGCTCAGACAGGCACTTGTCTCCTCTGCACAGAAGCATGATTTTTACCTGATGTGTATATTTAGCTGCTGTCACACCATGTGTTGTTAATTTAGGGAAATTTTCTTTTCCTAAAACAAATTAAAAGTGTAACGGAAAAGAATTGCTGACTTAGAAATCCAGCATGGAAAAGGATGTGTTATCAGCTCCTGAAGATGGGAAGAGATTATGCAGGTATTTAAAACCTTACTCTTGGCATTAAATTAGGAAACTGTTTACAGAACCAACACTTTAAGTGAGGTCAATGCAAAGATTTCTGACAACTGGTTAAAGTGGAAAAAAGGCAAGCCCTTGGACTAAAACCTTCCAGGACATAGACCACATCTCACTGTGTATTTGACAGAGTTTAATGCCAGGTGTCACAGCCATACAGGTGTTAAATACTAATAGTAGGTAAATGAGTCACCTCTAATTAGCCATTCACTAAGGAATGTCCTTTCTTCCTCTTCTTACAGCGGTGACCCAATTCCCAAAATTGAATTCACTGAGGAGGAGATCAAGACTTGGGGGACTGTGTACCGAGAGCTTAACAATCTTTACCCAACTTATGCCTGCAGAGAATACCTTAAAAACCTACCCTTGCTCACCAAACACTGTGGGTACAGGGAAGACAATATCCCCCAGCTGGAAGATGTGTCCCGCTTTCTGAAAGGTAATGTGCTGGTTTTCTAAAATTTTCTAATTTTCAAAATTAACTGAGGTCCACTGCAAATTCCACTATTTTGTGGGCACAAGGAAACATCCTGGTGACTTGTATTCATTCTGGTCCTTTAAGAGGCCTTTTGGCCACCTGTATTTTAATGTAGTGCATCTTCAATGCATGCAGTGACATTTGAGGGGTAGCGTCTGGAAAGATTGTTAGGATTGGCTAAGGAGATACCTGGCTGCATTGTTGACTCCAGGTATGGAATCCTAGGAAATCCATTGGCACAGAGGTAGGGCCATTTTAAAAAACATTGCTCATTCTCAAGCCTAAAATTTTGCCTTATTTTTCTAATTGTGCCTCGTTTTCCCATGTGCTTTTGAGCCAAGGTAGTGCTGCAGCTGTCACCTCAGTTCCAGCAGGAAAGCTGACAACGTTGTGCATCCTGTGCTACACTAAGATACAGTTTCTCTGTTCGCTTTCAGAGCGCACAGGCTTCACCATTCGCCCCGTTGCTGGATATCTGTCACCCAGAGACTTCTTGGCAGGATTAGCGTTCCGAGTTTTTCACTGCACTCAGTATGTCAGACACAGCACGGACCCTCTCTATACACCAGAGCCGTGAGTCATTTAATCTTGTGGTAGAATTTGAGAGAAAGTTTTCAATCTTGCTTGCCCAGAGCCGAGTTACTTAAAAGCTGTTCAAGAACACCAGCATAAAACTTATTTTTAAGGTGCTGAAGACTCAGCCTTCACGCTGAATGTAATGAAGTTACAGCATGCTCAAGTGCCACCTTCATAAGTGCAGGATTTTCAAAAGTACAGCATGTTATTGGAGATCTTACTGGTATCACCGTGTGCAGTTAGTTTAATATCCAGTTGCCTTACAACTGGGGAGCTCAGACCTTAATTTTAGGCATCTTCCTTTGGAAATCTGGGGTTGGTATATAGGGTCGATATGATCTGCTCAGTTGCTTTCAGAGAAAGGGGTGACACTTTTCTGTCTTTTGGGTAATAAAATTTAATGCAAGACATTGTATCTGTTCAGTGGTGCTGCTTTTTCACTTTACCACAAAGACAAATGAGATTTCTTGTTTTGTTTCTTTTTCCAGTGATACCTGCCATGAGCTCCTAGGCCATGTCCCTCTTTTGGCTGAACCTAGTTTTGCTCAGTTCTCCCAGGAAATTGGTCTTGCATCACTTGGGGCATCAGATGAGGCTGTCCAAAAACTGGCAACAGTGAGTGTTTGAGTGCCTGGGGACTCTATCTAAAGCTTTGTGCTTAACTGGCTGATCCCATGCCATCGAATAAATTTGGAGCTTCATGTCAATGTTAGCCACACCAGCTGCTGCATCTGTGTGTTTCACTGGTCCCTGGAATTTAAAGGGAAAAACCCCCCAGTTTAAAGTTGATATGACTGGAGTTTTTCTTCACTCTACTGTCAAGTAATGGTTCAGCTTCCAGTGGTAGATTACTTCTTGCAGACTGAAATTTTATGGTCTCTTTCTTTCAGACAAAGTCTTCTTTCTTCTGGGAACATGATTCAATGATTTGGAAGTGTTCTATTTCTTTAATGTGTAGAATGAATTGAAATTATATAGTATTGAATGTGGTGAGTGCTAGCATTAGATACTTTTCAGTCAAGAAATTAAAATAATATAAACTAAACTAATTTTCTGGATATCAGTCTCTGGATGCCTTGACAAGAGCATTTTATGATTAAAAGAAAAATTAGATGAAAAATAATTGGTGCCAGTTATGCAAGAACTAACTTGCCTATTTTTAAAATTTCTTTTCCCATCTCATGTAGCTAGTGGTAAAACTTGTACTACCTCCAGTGGGAGCAGGACTAAGCCATCTATGAACAGTGTTCCTTCCTGTATAGCTGCAGAAATCCTGAAATTTGGTGAATTGAATGTCTTTGATTTTGCAGCACACGAAGCAAATGAGAAATAAACTGCAGTGGGCTGTTCTCCCTCTCTCAGAAATCCTCTCTATCCAGTGTTCATTTTAAGCTGAGGCTGTGATTTCATGCCAGTATTTCTCAAAACAGATTTACACCTCAATGTTTGCACTGGCATTAACATCCTCCAGTCCAGCTGGGTGATCTTTAACATCCATCTTTTTTTATGAGAAACACGCAATCCTGTGGTTCTTCATCGTTCCATTCTGGCTTTCTTCCTCTTGAAATATCTGAGGATTACTGAGTGATAACTATCTCTGATATTTGCAACTATTTGATTCTACCTACAAATAGAAATGCTCCCATCTAGTTCACCACAGCATCTTTGATGAAGGCTGAATTGTTTTACTTCCTTCTCTGTTTCAGTGCTACTTCTTCACGGTAGAGTTTGGCTTGTGCAAGCAAGAGGGACAGCTACGAGTTTATGGGGCTGGCTTGCTCTCTTCGATTAGTGAGCTCAAGGTAAGAATGGCTACTGCTTGTTTGCCTCTTAACTTTGTACCCCCTTATTATTGCCACTGTTTTCCCCTGCTTTTTATGAAGTATAATTTCCTGATGTTATAGCCCAGGTAAGTATTTTCAGAGTAAAGCTTTGTTGGTTTAACCAGATTCTGAAAATATTGCTCTTGTTTATACACATGCCTCGTGTCTGTGGAGTTCCTTTTCTCACCCAGACTGGCAGAATAGGACCGTTCAGAATAATTCAGTTTGTTAGGCTTTAATCACTCTTCATCTGCAGATAAAAATTTTAAGATGTCACACATTAAAATCATCTCACAAAATCCTTTTCATTCACTTTATCATGTCATCTTCCTCCTGGATTCTTTGGATGGTGGTTTTCCTCTGAACCATGATAACACGTTACCAGCACTCACTCTCTGACAGCGTCAAAGTCAAGCCTTTTGATCCAAAGGTCACCTGCAAGCAAGAATGTCTCATTACCACTTTCCAGGAGGTTTACTTTGTTTCCGAAAGTTTTGAAGAAGCAAAGGAAAAGATGAGGTACAGATTCCGTCCCTCTCCCCCACCCCCCTGCCTTCTTTTTATAAAAGCAGATTTGGTTTTATATATCTTTCCGTAGCAGCACCAAACCCTTTTAGCCTTATCACAGTTTTGTAACTATTTTTCACAGTGTTGGAATTTTGGTCAGTATTTTCTTGATCTTTCAGGTACTGGGTGGGAGATATATAACAACTAGGACTATTTTTAAGTAGTTTAGAAAAGTAGGTATTGATACTGGCTGCATAAGGAGAATGCATTTGTGGTTTATGTCTTGTTCATAGCACCCTTTTTTGGCTGTAACACACTATTTTTTTTTCTTTTTTGTTTTTTTTTTTCACCTCAACAGAGAATTTGCAAAAACCATCAAGCGCCCCTTTGGGGTGAAGTACAATCCCTACACTCAGAGTGTGCAGATCCTGAAAGACACAAAAAGCATCGCCAGCGTGGTGAATGAGCTGCGCCATGAGCTGGACATTGTCAGCGATGCCCTCAGCAAGATGGGCAAGCAGCTGGAAGTTTAACACCCTGTCAAGCATGGTGGTGCAAGCCAATTCTTCCCTTTTCCCCACTGGTTTCTTTCTAGGCATATAATGTGTTGCATGCAGAACTCACTCCTTTATGCGTGGAAGAGTGAATGGCCCATAAGAATATAACAATTTTATCTTGTTGCTCTCCATAAATTTCCTCACATAAATGCATTCCTTCACCCCCTTAGATAAAAAAGGCCCAGAGTTGCCTTTTAGAACTTGTAGGGGAGTAGAGAAATTATTAGACTGGAGAGAAAGTGTGGTCTGTGGATCAGGGCTGGGATCAGATGCTGCAGGAGGTGGCTTATGAGGGGAAAATGGAGTAATTCACCCTAGGGAGAATTCAATTTCTGACTCCAGCAGTCTATGCTACTGATTGTATAGTGCTGAAGACTTGACAGCGTAGAAGCTGTGCTAATTCAGTGTTTCTAAGTCTGTCCTACTAAGTTTGAGACTTGAATGATTATAATTCAATGCAGGCATTAGGACACAAATAGCTGGAGGTTCAACATGATAAAAGGGAGGGGTCAAATCTTACTTTCAAAGGGATTATTCTTGCCACGAAGAGCTGCAAATGTCCTGTTTGGCATGCTTCTAGTATAAGACAGAGATACAGCTGTTGCATTAAATCCCAATTACATTTATTTTAAGCAATTTGCTAGTGGCTAGGAGTCAGGATTTTTGTTGCTGTCCTTGATATTGCACCTGTGGAAAGACCTTTCCTTACAGAGATACCATTTGCCTTTTTCCTGATTGAATTAATTTGACAAAAAATACAGCAAGTCATCAAGCATTGACTTAGCATAAAGCCTAAAACCATTTCCAAACTGCAACTTCATATTCAAAATAGCCTAATCAGCTCTAAAATAACATCAAAGTTTAAAATAACACCCAGAGCTTTTAGACCAATGTGCTTTATGTAAAAATAAATGTCCTGTTGATTGCTCAGTCACTTTTCTGACCTGCACAAGCTGCACAAATATACATTTAGTTATTTACCTGACCTGAACACCTTCATTCCCTATCAATCAAACTATAACTGAAAGAAAGGCCCAAGCATTTCACAGGAGTTCTGTGGCTATGAAGGCAACAAACTACCTTGTAGTGTAAAGTATACCTGATTCCAAAGAGCACTTTAGAAGCATTGGGAAGCAGTGTCCTGCTGAATTTTCTGCATTGCACAGTAGCAAACTTGCCAGTGTTGAGGGTCCCAAGCACCCTGCAGAGCTATGCAAAGTCTCTGCTGCCCCTGTTCTGGCCTGGGCATGTGTGCAGGATGTGAGACATTCAAGTGGGGGATCTGTGATGTGCAGGGTGTATTTAATAGCACCCTAGGCACTGATTTTTTTCATATGCAGATCTTATCAAGAAATCCAGAAAGCGTGCTGGAAGAATGGTCTGAAATCTTAAATACACTGGAGATGCTGGAACTTGGAAGGACTTTCATGAAACCTCTGTGCTTCAAAATTAGTTTGAGTTTCATATGCTTTCTAGTAGGACATCTCTGCTCCATAAGTAATTGCCAGGCCAACCTTTCAAAGAATACGCACTGTTTAAATCAAGACTAGATTTTTTTTTTTCTGTGGCTATTAACCTACTATAACTTTGTTTTAAAGAGCATTTCAGATGTAGAAGTATGGTCTACAGCATTTATGTCTTACATTACACTTAATTTAAAAATAGATTTTAGGAACTTTGTCTTTCTAAAGAAGAAATCTTCATCTAAGTGAGTAGTAAGGGAGGATCTGTTTTGTCTGTTTCTGAAATAACAGTTAATATTCAGCTATAGTTTTAGCAACATTGGATTTATGATGTTGTTGAAAAATACGTCTGTGTTACTTCAAGCCTTGTCTGAACTATGTATACATTTCAAGTAGGAGTTCTTAAACTTGTTAAATTAGCACCTACTTTCAAATACTTTGTAAAAACAGCAATTGTAGCTTTATCTGCATTTGTGTAGCAAAAGAAAAAGTAAACTGCTAGAAGTAATACCGAGAAGATGCACTTCCATGGCACTAACAACGCGTACGTTTGGCTTCACCCACCCAAACCTTCTGTAAGACGGTGATGATTTCAGTACTTTAAACCATTGTGGAGGCTTAAATGTCAACGAAATAAAGGAGTTGCTGGTAATTATCCGAATCACCAAGGCCCTTTACTTCGGCACCGTAGCAATAAACATGAGAGGAAAGCTCATGTCTTTACAAACAATTAGCTGAAGCGGCGGGTGTTGACGTCTTTGGGACGGGTCCCAGTGTCTCCACGTCCTGACTTTGGGCAGCAGGCTTGTAGCAGAGCCCGGACAGCCCGGCTTCTGAGACAAGGCTCTGCACAGCCTGAGTTGCTCGGCTTTGCGGTAAAACACTACGTTTTAGGTAGGAGGTTCGGGAAGGCTGTACCTTCAGCCAGTAGGGAAAGGAAGAGGCCAACATGCGGCCAGGGATTAGAATGAAAGGAGGCTTCCCCCTCGGAAACGCTGAGAGAGAAAACCTCACAGGTGTGTGCCCCGGTGGACTCTCTCCCTTTATTCGGATAAAGTTGCAGGACTCCTCTCTCTCCTTCTGCGCCCATAAACCCCTGACATTTGTGGCCTTTCCCCGCAAACACAAAGCGAGGTGTCGCAGCCCGCGGCCGGCGTTGCCCGGCGCGGTTCAGGCGCTGCCCGCCCGAGATCCCNGCGGTGTTGGCGTTGGGATACCGGAGTGTGGCCCTCGGGCCCTTCCGCACCTCATCGCGGCTTGCCCGCTTTTGAAGGCTTGAAAATTCATTGCGAGTTATAGGCTAAAACGGGAGGTTGTGGCACATGTTTTAAAAAGAACTGCGCCTGTACCGCGCTCTGAAGTGCGTTTCACCAGGAGTGGCTGTGAGGCAAGGACTGGATGTGCCTGTGCACTCCCGGCCTCTCACGACGTGTTGGCTCTGCCCTGGCCGAGCAGCCGGGCCGGGCCGGGCCGGGCCGTTCTGTCTGAAGCGGCTCTGTAGGGTCAAAATGTTCATTGCGGAAGGCGGCCTTTTGACATTCACCAGGTGCTGCACCTTTCGGGGGAGGTGGAGGGCAAATTGAGAGCAAGTGGGTGTACAGGTGAGGTAGGGAAAGTGTTTCCTGGGGGTCACCAGCTGGGAGCGTTGTTGGTGTGGAGTGTGGCTGTTACTGCACTGTGGGATGGGGAAGGTTACGGTACCCCCTTTTTGGGAATGAAGGCTGAACTGTTGGACACAGAGCCGAAACTGACTAAGCAATCCCCTGACTTGTAACCTTGTTGGCAAGCGCCGCTTTCCATGGTGTTTTTAGTAGCTGTAGTTTTGTACCTATAAACTTATACTGCCTATAATTGGTGTATTTTCATTTGGACCTCTTTCATTTAAAAGACTTAGTTAACGAGGTGTAAATGTTTCCGATTTAGGTTCCAGAACAAGGTAACATGTCTTTCTGCTCTCATTTTTGGAGCTAGCCTGCCAGAGAGCAGTTGCCTGAGTAAGACCTTAGTGATGAGTTGGAATCATTGGCATTAAAATTGAACATGTGGTAATCATCTTGATAGAAAGGTTTTCCTCCTTATTAACTGTGAATCTGCAGTTAAAGTTTTAACAGGTTGTATTCCAGGTTGTATGTGTACTTTTTGCAATACTGGGGCTGCACAGACACCCTTAATGACAGCAAAGTTAGGACAGTCCTGGTCTGTAATCCTGGGAATCCTATGTGACATATCAGAGGATTTTTAGGAGCAGGTTTGTTTACCCATGACATATCCCAAATATGCTTATTTGTCCTTGGGATCATATGTGTGCTTCTTTTGTTAACTTTCAAAATAATGTGTTATTTTTCTGTGTGGATCTGAAGGGTGCAAACAGCCATGGACAACTTGGTCTTGGTCATAAAGAGGATGTGCTGGTGCCTCAGGCCCTGAAAGATGTTTCCTGCGAATGTCGAGACATTGTAAGCATTGCTGGAGGAGGGGGACATTCTGCAGTTATCACTGGTAAAAACACGGCTCCTGCACCGGTTGTTTGGCTTTTAATCACTTTTTTGTGTGTGTTTCCCTGTTGGTTCAGTGCTGCCACCTCTCTGTGGCTGCTGTTTCTGAGCAAGTACAATCCTTAGTTGCAAAACAGCTCCCCTTCTCCCAGTTAACTCAATATGGGGAAATTGGGGAAATTCCTATTGCCCATATGTTGTGTGGTTACTTCGTGGCTGTATGAGGACTGTTTCTTCAGCTGTTTCTTTCATACAAAGAAGCCAAATTTTCTGTACTGAGGATGGGGGAGTTGGGTGGGAGGGAGGAATCAGAAAGTTACTCAATCTTAAGAAGTGTTAAGGTAGGGAGCAGGAGATAACATCTGGCCCTTGAAAGGTTCTGCTATATGCCACAGCTAATTATGGTAAAGTAGGAATACAGACAGATGTGAACATGATAAAAAAAAGTATCTTAGTGTGAGAGGTGCCTGTCTCACCATATGGATGGTCTCCCTTGACAGACCCAGCTCTCCACAGCTCTAGGTATTCAGAGCTGTTTCTGATGCATCAGAAACAGCTGTTTTTCTTAATTTTTACTGGATTGTAGTGCCTAAAGTGACATGTAATCACTGTCCTTGTTTGTCACAGGATCTCACAGATGTAGGTTTCTCCTTTTAATCTGTGAAGTGGAACACAATTTGTTTTGTTTTGTTTTTTCTTCCAGATACAGGACAACTCTTTGTATGTGGCCACAACAAAGATGGGCAGTTGGGATTGAATCACACAGAGGATGTGCTGCGTTTTGCTTTGTGCACTGCCCTGTCTGGATTTTGTGTAAAACAAGTTGCATGTGGCTGGGATTTTACAATTGTATTAGTAGGTAAATCTTTCTCGCTAAGAGCTGAAGAAATACCTTGATGTAGAGAACACTGAAAGTTCCACAAAGCTATTGCTTGTGTGATGTGAGGCACCTGGACAAGCTCGAGAAGCTGGCCCATGGGATCCTCATGAGGTTTAAGAAGACCAAATGCTGGTGCTGCACCTGGGTCAGGGCAGCCCCTGGTATCAGCACAGGCTGGGGATGAATGGATGGAGAGCAGCCCTGCCCAGAGGGACCTGGGGTGCTGTGGGTGAGAGGCTGGACATGCCCCAGCCATGGGCACTCATAGCCCAGAGAGCCAAACGTGTCCTGGGCTGCATCCAGAGCCCCATGGGCAGCAGGGCAAGGAGGGGGTTCTGCCCCTCTGCGCTGCTCTGGTGAGACCCACCTGGAACCCTGCACCCAGCTCTGGGGTCCCAGCACAGGAAAGGCGTGGAGCTGTTGGGGTGAGCCCAGAGGAGGCCACCAAGATGATCAGAGGGATAGAGCTCCTCTCCTATGAGGAAAGGCTGAGAGAGTTGGGGCTGTTCAGCTTGGAGAACGTCCTAACCCTGGACAAATTCTCTTAACCTTATATGGAATTTGGTTTAGCAATGAATTCGGGATTTAGCCATTCTCTGAAACGTGGCATATTTGAAAGATGGCTTTCATTTTATAGCAAATGCTACTGATGATCACATTCAAAAATTCTCTAAGAGTAATGGATTCAGAACTTGTTTGCAGCTCATTTTCAAGTACCCAGTCATGACATCCATAATCAATCTTAGTAGTACCTTACTTGATTAGTCCCATCCACATGAGAAATCACTCTGACATCAGTGGAGCAGTAAGGTACTACCTACTTTGATTAAAAATGTCATAACTGAGGCCATGGTTTTCTGTATTTTGCACATCAGACATAGATTTAGCAAAGGAAGTACCACCCCTCTAATTATACTGCCTTGTACTGTATGGTCACAAAGCAGCACAGCACCATCATAAACTAAAGGCTGCAACTGCCCTGGGACATCTGTGGTAGGAGTGACCTTATAGCAACCTTTCAGAACCTTAAAGGAGCCACAGGAAAGCTGCAGAGGAACCTTTTACAAGGGCTTGTATTGGCAGGACAAGGGTCGAAGGCTTTAAACTGAAAAAGGACAGGTTTGGATTAGTTATTAGGAAAAATCTTCTGTGAGGCACTGGCACAGGTTGCCCAGAGAAGCTGTGGATGCCCCATCCCTGGCAGTGTTCAAGGCCAGGTGGGATGCGGCTCTGAGCAACCTGGTCTAGTGGAAGGTGTCCCTGCCCATGGCAGGGGGGTTGGAACTGGATAATCTTTTGGTCCCTCCCAACCCAAACTGTTCTATGATTCTGTGTGCTGGCAGTCACAGGTTTTAAGCTACTTGCCTTGCAAGCTAAATCACTCTTCCTTTTGTCCCAGTGAACTTGAGACCTTTCCTGGACATGTGTAAGACCAGAAGCCCGTGGCCTCAGGGGCTTTGTAATGGGACATGTTTGGTCATTTCTTGAGCTATTTGGCTGTGTTATTGTGCTTGTTATAATGTTACAGTGCTATTGATCCTGCTGTAACACTTCATTTTTTGCAGGATCTGGCCTAGTGCTGTCCTGTGGGTCAAACTCTTTTGGACAACTGGGACTTCCTCACATTTCAGGCCCGTGCTTGATTCCACAAAAGATTGAGGTAAAGATTTAGAAGGTGTTGGACTTTTATATTGCTTCCAGCAGCTTACAGAGGTCATCTGACCTCAATGGGTTTTAAGCCAGACTCTTCAACTAATTTTTTATAGTGCCTATCTGCTCCAGATAAGCTTACAAAGTAAATGCCCAAAGATGAGTTGAAAGGCTGAGACTGCTTTTCTTGCTGTATGAAGAAGTTTCTCACTTCTAATAGGAAGCTGACTCTTTCCCTTCTCAGACAAGAAATTATTTAGCATTGTGGCTCATGCCAGATATTTTATTGTTGTTTTTTTAGTGTAGGAGAAGGAGGACAGCTGATCCCTTAGGTGACTTCTAGTGAGTAGGAGTTAGTTCACTTGATGTTTCTGTGCCCTTGATGTTTCCTGAGAGTATCCACTGCAGTGTGGTGCCTTAAAATTTGGTAGTATTGACAGTGCTGATGTGAATCTCTCTCATCCCTCACCAAACTAGTCCTGCCGAATATTTGCTCTTTCAGTTGGTATCCCTTAAATTCTTGGGCTTGATGCCACCTATTTTAAGTACACCTGCTGCTTTTCCACCAAGGATAGATATCCGGAGGTTTTGCAAAATCCTGTAAGAGCAAGACAGGATGGGATGGGACGTAACAGAAGAGGGAAACTTCCATATGATTCCTGAGATCTGTTGCTGTGGAGGGAGACTTTCAAGTTTTTCTCCAGTGGAAAACGAAATTCCATCAGTAACTTGACAGCTTAATGCAACATAGTACTGCCTATCACCAGTATTTACTGTTGAGGTTTTGGTGTAATTCTTGAGGAACACTGAGTTAAAATTAAGAAATGAGGGTATTTGTATCACCAGTGTTTCTTCTTTCATGTGAATATTTTGACTCTGTTTTTTTATTTATTGCCACAATGCTGTGCATCCAGTTGCTTTGCTGATTTATTTTTTTATTTCTTGAACATGTTCCCACTAACTTTTATTGGTCAAAATTTACTTACTTTGTGATACAAAATGTTGACATGCATTGGGACACGCAGGCTGTAATTGCGAGCACTATTTTTGTAGTGTTCCACTTTCATTTGATCTGTTTTGTTTTTAGAGGCACTAAATGCAAAAAGCAATGAAATTATCATTTTCTTTTTTATTTCCTTAGTCTCTCAAAGAGAGGGTGGTGAATGTTGCTGCTGGACTGAGACATGCCCTTGCTGCTACAGGTAAGT
This sequence comes from Donacobius atricapilla, assembly GCA_013397315.1. Classification (NCBI taxonomy): domain Eukaryota; kingdom Metazoa; phylum Chordata; class Aves; order Passeriformes; family Mimidae; genus Donacobius; species Donacobius atricapilla. The sequence goes on along the minus strand of WBMY01018179.1, from coordinate 883,252 downwards.
ATGTCATAATTTTAATATCTTTTCAGTAACAAATGAAATGGGATTTTAATGGCCTGGAGGAGGAGAGGGAGAAAAAGAGGATGAAATTTATCTAGTCTACTATTTATTTTAAATATCATGGGGAAAATACACCTTAAAGTCATGGACTGTAAGATTTTGGGACAAAGTAACATGAATAGTATACATTGTAGACCCATCTTCCTGGAAAATCATGGGGAAAAACTTTTTCTAAGAATTCAGAGTGATGGTTTAATAACAAGGTAATCTTCTGATGGATGGAAAACATATTTATTTCCTCCTTATTCTGAAACAAAACACAGAAGTAGGTCTTTTCAGGAAAAGGGGTTTTTGATCAAAGTATATTAGGATTTGAACTCATTATAGTACACAGAGTAATTTAAAATTGTATAAGAGGCTTCAAAATGGAACTGCACATAAACGGTGGCTTTTTAAATAATATAATTGAAATTGACGCCTGGAAAATCACAAGAATGAAATATTTCTCCTGCTGTTACTAGACAGTCTGTTCATGGTGTAATAACAGAAATCAAACCCTTCCTTTTGGCCTGCTCTTGTATTTGGTTTAGTTTTGCATGAACTTCAGTATGGATTCTAGGTAGTGGAGTTGAAGGAACACAGGAGATGCTTGGAAGAATAGTGGGATCTCTGGTGCTTGTATGAATAGTGGGAATTGAGATTTCCTGTGCTGCACTGTACTGCACAAATTGGCATCAAGAGGGGGAAAGGAAAGAGAAAGTACAAGAACTTTGTATCCATTCCTGAGGTACTGTGACCGTGGGATTTCTGTTACTGAGTCTCCAATAGCTTCCCACCTCCTTAGTTTTCTTATCTATATACTGAGACTACAGCTGTTTGTTGACTTCACTAGGGTTATCTGAATGCTTTTTGGCGTAAAAGTCTTTTATGGTGTAATTTGAATCGGTGAAAATTACTTGAATGAATGACTGTTCATTAATGTGTGAAGTGATTTTTGTTGGTGGTTGATGTGTTTTAATCTCTTTTATTTGTGTTTTTTCTGAAAAGACAGCGGTTTGGTGCTGCAGTGGGGAACTGGCATGGCATCTCGGGCAAAGCGTGCAAGCCAAGGAAAAGCCCTCCCTCTGTTCTTGACAGCAAAGGAACCCTGTGAAGTGGCAGGTAATCCAGGAATCTGTTTCCTTTGTGTGGGTGGATAGAGCAGAAATATAATTTGCAGTGGTACGTATCTTCCTTTTTATAAGGCCACATGGTATTGTCAACATATAGTGGAGTACCTGAAGGATAAGCATGGTCATAGAAAATTGTGATCTGTGGGGAAAATGAGAGTCCTGCCATGTCTGGGGCCCAAAGGCAGAGCCTTTTGTTATAAAAGTCATCACCATCCTATTACACTTGTATGCATGTTTTTGTGTGAATAGATACCTGCTGTAGGAATAATATGTGACTATGCTTTTTCTAGGCCTGGAAGATGTAAAGGTGAAGACAGTTGCTGCAGGCTCCTATCATTCCGTGTCCCTCACAGGTAGGCCTCAGGAACAGAGGTGAAAGTCCTCATCTCACCCTTCAAAGGTTTCTCTGCTTCTGAAATGTTGTCAGTTTTGGTAAACCTCATGAAATTTGACCTGGCTAGTTAGTACTGGTAATTGTTTTGTAATAGTTTTGCACTCTGAGAACTTCCTTTTGTTCTAAGAGCTGGATTCATGTTTCGAATTCTCTGAATTTTGTGTGTTTTTCTTGGGATCAGGTGTGACCTTAGCCTTTATGTAATTCAGGGCCTGGGTTCTTAATGACTAGAAACTGTGAAAGGATTTGTAGGTCTCTGGAGCTGCAGAAGGATGCCCCCTTGGGTAGCTGGTTACTGCTGGAACCAGTGCAACCCTGCGCCCATGGAGAAGTGGTGTGCTGGGTGGTTTTCCCAGGTAAGGCAGCAGAAGCAGGGTAGCCACAGCAGTGTGAGCTAATGGCTCTGTGTGGGACAGTGCTGGGGTGTGAGAAGGCCTGGAGCTGTCTGGGGTGCCTTAGGCTCCGCTGTGACAGTGTGCAGATCTGTGGTGTAATAGCACAAAGCTTTATTGAAGAGTAGGAAGGTGCTTTAATTAGTTAGGCACTTCCATAATATCTGCCATTTGTTCTTTGATCCTTAGGCAGTGCTCCCATGCTGGAGTACTGAGTATCCAGTACTGGATGTCTAATAAAGTTTTCTTTTTATTTTGAGATTGGGAGAAGGGAAAACAGAATAGCTTTCATGCCATAATCTTACAGTTTTGAAGTGTGTAAAATATATTGAACCTTATGAAGACAAGTCTTTGCCAGACTTCACAGGAACAAGTTCTTAGCAAATCTGCAGCCATCTGGTACCTCTGTCATCATTAAAGGAGGACTGGAGTATTTGCTTATGCAGATCTATAGAGATTTAGTTGTATGAGGAGATGTTCCAAGATGTAAATTGTATTGAATTTAGAGATGCCAAGTGTATGCAAGATTAGTGAAGACAAACTGTAAGAACAAATAAAATCTACTTTAGATAATTGGCACTCTCTATTTAGACAGTGAACAGATTATTCTTTCATGCTTTTGCTTTTTATATAAGAGTGGTCTATTTGGCAGCAGGGGGACCAAGACTGACAAAGTAAGTGCCAAAGTCTTTTATAATGTGATGCTGTTGCTGCCCTTCATCCTGTAAGATAGTTATTGCTTAAAATATTTTGCATTTTAAAGATGCTTAACATAATAAAGATACTACTGCAGGGTGTAATATTTAAATGGGTCTTTTTTTTCTAGGAATGCCTTGCACTGTGGTGCAGTTTTCCCTGCCTCTGTTCCATGAGTCACGTGCTGATGGGATATCAAATACCTGCAGCCAGGCAGGTTTGGGACACAAGTGTTGGTGTGGGTTGTTATAAACATGAATGAGGGTTCTTGGAAAAAAGGATGGTAGAGTCTACAGGTATCCAAACTGGCCTGAACCCTCCAAGGGTTGAGAATGTGGTGCTAAGACTCAGTGTTTAAGTTTTTGTTCAAACCTACTCAAGAAATGAGATGAGGGTTGAGCATGTGACTCTTCCCAGGATAAATACACCTTCTGTAAAAGGAGGAGACAGAGGCAGTGCATTTTAATGTGGAACATGAATGGCCATAGTGTTTTTCTGTGTTATGTTTCTGGTTTGTTTTTTTTTTTTCCCCTCTCCAGAAGGTGTACTTCATGCTGGGAAGAATTTATCAATTTTTGTGGAGAATTCAAATATTTGAATGAAACAATTGCTTGACTTTTTTTTCCTTTTCATTTCAGTTGTGTTGTTTTAAAGAGGAACATGGGAAGTCTTGCAGATGACTGTCAGTACTGACTTCTCCCCCCACTCTCATTCCTTGCCTATTTTTCACCAGGAGTAGTATAGTGGAATTCTCCTGGCTTACTCTTTCTGTTGCTGTTACCAAACTGAGATTATTAAATATACTGTAGCCTAAGTTCTGCTTTATTTTTTTCTTTTCCCTCTGAAAGATTTACTTCTGCCATGGTGGTTGTAATGAGTTCAGTGCTGACCTGAGACATCCTGGTGCCTTGAGTGTTGCAGACGTGTACTCCAAAAAATTCCATGTTGGAACTTATGTGGCTTCCAGTCTTTCTGGGCCTACAATAATGTACAAGATCGTGTGTGCAAGATTTATTTCTTACACTTCCAACTTGTGCAGGCTGGCAAAGACTTCAGGGAGTCCTGACAGCTCAGGTTCTCTTTAAGTGTTTTTTGTGGATTTTATTTTTTTTTTTTTACTGTGGAGGCCTAGGACCTGGGAGGAATGGGTTTGCCCTGAAAAGATGGAACTAATGATATGTCATGTCTGCAAAAGAACTCCTCTGAGCAGTCACTGTGTCAGTGTCCATTGGTTGTTAGGCTGTGAGCAACTCACGCTTGCACTGATATAAATCACTGTGAGTGTTTCTGTAAAAAGTGTTATCCCTGTGGTTGGAATTCTGGAGTGTGCATTTGAAGAAATGCTTGTTCTAGAAAAGGGGTGGAGAAGACACAGGAGCGTTTACAGAAGTCTTCTCAAGTGTTGGCTGGTATGATGATATTTTAATTTTGCCTTGTGATGGGTGATGCTTGCTTTAGTTCATAGCTGCATGTCCAATTTCTTTAGGAATTGGCTGTGCAAGGTGAGTCAAGGAGCACTGGACTGTCCCTGCTTTGGGGGATTTACTGAATTTGCTCAAGCTGAAGGAGGCAGAATTGGTATGAGCAGAGCTGGGAGTCTAGCTCTTGTAGAGAGGCTGGGAGACTGTAAAGCAGAGCAGGAGCAGCCAGCCAGGCTTTGAATTATTTGCTGTAGTCCAGAAAGTTATTTACTGGATGTAATCAAACCTTTGGAGTGGAAATAACAGCTGGCTTGCAAGGACAGGGTGGACAGAGAGGGACTGCTCAGTGAATGTCTCCAACATGCTTTGATTTTCTTTTACTTAGAGAAGTTGATTACTGTGTTTAGTTTTTTAATAAAAATCACTTTTTGCTATAAACATCTAGGCAGTTTGACCTGAAAGCTCTCATTGCTTCAGGGAGTCTGTAGCCCTCAGAAAATAGGCTGTGTTGTTAAGGCCCTTGCAAATATTTCTGATATCCCAGTTACAATGGTAAAGAATGGTAGGAAAAAGCATACAGTGAGAACACAAACAGAATAAAGTCTTCCTTCCTCAGCATCACTGAACTGAGACAGAGCCTGAATCTGGTGGTATTATATCTATATCCCTTTGAATGGATTTTACCTCTCTGTCTGTTGTAGATGAAGGACACCTGTACGTCTGGGGCAGCAACAAACACGGGCAGCTGGTGAGCAGAGACATCTTTCTTGCTGAGCCCAAGAAGATTGACAGTCAGTGTTTTTCACATGAAAAGATTGGAGCAGTTTGGAGTGGCTGGACCCACTTGGTGGCACGGACAGGTAGGATATTTAAAAAGCAGTGGCATATTTAAAAAGCCAGGATATTTAAAAAGCACATATGGCAACAGTAAATTTTAAGTTGTCTTTGTTGCAGGCAAGCAGTGTTCTTTCTCCCCTATAGTGGCTGCACACAGAGTGTTGCAGTTTCACACAGGTTCAGTTGTCTCTTGGAAAATGATGAGGACAGAAATCCTTTGGCTGCTCTTTTTGTAGGGCATTTAGGGCAAAGAAAATAATATATTCAGAAGAAAATCAGTAAACTAAAATAGGCTGGCTTATGTGTGTATTTGTGGTCAAACCCAGAAAATATTTGGACAGAAAAGACAGGTGAAAAGAGGCATCATTACACTTCAAGAGCGAGCATTCCCTGAAGATGAAAATGAAAGCAGAGTTCATGTTGAAGCTGTACTTTCCTGGGAGTCTTTGTGATGAGGACAGTGTGAAGGCTGCCGCGTGTGGAGGGCTGTAGGGTTGGATTCTTACTCGGGAGCAGATGAGAGGAAGGTTATGTAACAGTGATATTCATGTGTAAAGGGACGGTTGATCTGGTGAAGCTCATCTGAGTGTGAAATGCAAAAGCAGGAGGGAAAGGTAGACGAAATGGAAAGGCAAGACAGGCATCTGAAGCTATTCTGTGGTGCTTATGTTCTTTGCTTCTCCTGTTGCACAGTGTGGGTGCCATAGTTAAGGCTAATAAGAGGGTGGAAGTCTTTCATAGAGGAAAAGGTAAAGCCAGAGCTGTGATATGTGACTGGAAAAACAAATTGGTTGTTTTCTGTTTCATAGCATTCATTGTTTGACATCAAAGTATGTGAGAGAAATGTGTAAAAAACCTTCTTAGCTATTTGTAAGAAATGTCTGAACTCTGATTTTTAGAAGATGCTATACTGAAAATTTCAAAGCTGCAATCAATGCTGTGAGCTGCTTGGAAACTTCTCAGGTGGAGTAAAAGAATTTATCTCAAAATGCGTAGCTCTTGGATTAAGTGCTTGATGTCATCCTCACTGGAACAGAAATGGTAGAAAGAAGCCATTAGTCAGGATAACCTGATTTTTAAAGAGTGAGTCTTGACAACTTGGTTTGCTTTCCTTCACTATTTCTTAATAGAGCATACCCTTGAATAAAATTTCCCCAGAGTTTTAGTAACTTCAATGTTTCACTTACTTGATACTTATCTGTGGGTATTACAGACATGGAGTGTTTCAGTTGGTATTTTTGTACAACAACAAAAAGTGTGTCAAGTGACTATCAGGGGTGTTTTGCTGGTGAATGTTTAAAAAGAATTTATATAAAAATCGGCTGACTTTCTACATCTGCATTAGAAAACTGGCCAAGTGATACAGTGGCACAAGTTATTGCTGAAACCATGTTTTATGTATTTAGAATTTTAAATCTCTTGGAAGAGCAATGGACCTGAACCTAAATCATCTGGAGTAAGATTTTGAATGGCCTTTGGCAGCCGTCAGACACCAGACAGGATCCCGTGGGAATTTCAAGGGTTGTTTAGCTACTAGAGGTAGTGTGAGCTGAAGCACTTAACTCTTTCTGGAAAATCATTTGCTGCATTAAACTTACAGCTGAATAACTGAAAAATGCAACCCACTTGAGAACTGTCCCCTGCATGCAGTTCTTCCCACCAGTATTTTTACCTCCCTCTAGCAAAGGAGGAAATGTTGCTTCAGTTTCCTGGTGCTGAAGTCATAAAGCAGTGATCACCAGATGTTATGGATCAGTAAAGTTTTTTTTTTTTGAGCATGCAGCCCCCAATATATTTGTACTAATTTATTTATAAACTATAGCCAAATAATGCCATAATATGCAAACCATAAAATAGGTACAATAGAAATTTTACAAAGGATGAGATAAAGATAAACACTACTTAAAATATTACTTTATTAACTTAAATAATTAAAACTGTTTAAATTTGTTAATAAATGAAAATATTTATATGTATTTTTCATCCTGCCCTCCAGTGGATTGCCTTTGAATCCGTGAGGCTGCATGCACTTCACTTTAGAGATACTGATACAAATATTTCCTGCTTGCTTTCTCTGGGGTGTTCCCCAATTAGTGGAAGGAGGCAAAATAGAGTGATTTTTGGACACAGGAAAATGGAAGGAAGGGCTATTTTAGTATGATGCTTCTCTGCTCATTGTGGAAGATAAAAACATACTTTGGAAAGACATTGCAGTGTACAAGGACTTTGCTGCATGATAGAATGAGTAAGTTTTTTCTAATTAATAATTTCACCACAATGCAGAATTTAGTATTCTAAAGTTTGTTACTGTATCTGAGTTCTCATGTGTTTTCCACAGAAGATAGTTGAATTTTAAGAGGCTGTTACAAATACTTAGAGTTCTGTTTGAATTTTTTTTTTTTTTTATTTTTTTTTAGAACAATTCTCCTGGTCAGAGTAGTAATAATAAAACTTGGTATAGCAGCTGTCTTGATACTAACTAAAAACTCTTCTCATTGGAAAGGCACAGGAAGGAACTGGGTGGATAAACCCTTGACATACAACGCATAAATTGACAAATTCTGCCATTTCAAAATGACATTTTGATATTTATCGCCAGGTGAGCAGTGCTTGGCTGCAGAACTAATGGAAGATTGAAAAGTAAATGAGAGAGTGATTGAAAGCAACCATCTAGAGGAATAGTTGCCAGTTTCATGGTTGCAGTGATTTGACAATTTTAATGTGAGTCCAAGCAAGTTATCAAGTCTGTTATCAGACAAAAGGAACACAGCATAAATATTTTTGTCTTCTGTCTTTCCCTCTTATATAAGCTGCCCTGTTTCAAGACTTGCTTTGTTTTTCCTCCATGCTGCTGGCAAAATTTTGTACTGTAACATATAGCAAAATGCACAACTCATTTTAATTTCTTCCCCTTCTCTCTTTACAAGGGATTTTAGTTGCACCTGAAATCACTTTAGTACTTGCATCTCTTTCACATCCTGTGTTCTACCTCATTCAGCAGAGATTTCCTGTCATTTCTTTTTAGAGTTTATTCAACTCTTTTTTTCATTTGCTGTTGTTTATATCATAAAGCAGTTTGGATTCAAGACATTAATTCCTGAGAAATTAATTCCTTGACTTAAAGGTGTTAAGGAATGTTTTCATGAGATGTTGTGTTTTTAATCCTTACCTTTAACTGATCCTTATCAGCTTCAATTCCTTGTTGTTTTTATTCTAGAGATATCTTTTGGGGCTATTTCCACTCTACATTTATTGTTAAATAACTCTCAGAACCCTTCAAGACAGATGAGTGCTTTCTTTTCCTACCTTGATTACTGTTTCCTACAGAGGAGAGAAGCACAGTTAGACTTGATGGCATCACCAGTACTCTTTCAAAGTACGTTATATTATTCTGATAGTAGAGGTGGTCCTAGTTGATGGTGGTTGGTCCAAAAAGGTGAAGGCTGAGAAGCCCTGGTTGCTCTTTGATCAGGTCCCTGATGATGCAATATGAACTTGCTGGTGTCTTCGGTTTGTTTTCTATTTTCTGTGTGAGTGCTTGTGTCAAATGACTCTCAGGAATGCTTTCAGTGATGACAGGGCAGTGCTGTTGCTGCTCCATGGGAAGGACAGAACCAGGTGCATTCTTGTGGCCTTGGACTCCACGTACAGGCGCTGTTCTCTTCAGGCAGCCACTCTGTTTAGGTTTGCTTCCTATCCACCACTCTGCTTAATGGCACCAGGAGCACCGCTGCAGTATAGGTGATATTATTTGTGAATAATGAGCAGCTGTCTTGTGTTGCTCTCCTTAACAATATCAGCTTTAATTTGTGGTCCCTCTCAAGTTAATGCAAACACTTTGAGAGTAACTGCTGAAAGAGAGGTTATTGCTTAGGTCATTTAAAAGCGAGCTGCGTTGTGGCCTGTAATGTTGAAGATGTAAATTAGTCTACTTTGGGGAATGATAGAACCAGTCTGACTTGAAGGCAAACCTAAATATAGCAAGAGAGGTATTTTAAAGACTTAGAGGTGAATTAACAACTTCCCTTCAAAACAAGATGTTTTCTTTTTAACTGAGAAGCCTAATAAATAACCTTCCTTAATCTGATCTGGTTTATTGTCTGTGCATTCTCCTGAATACAATCCCTAATTTGTCACATAGTGTCACATGAAGTTATGCTTTGTTTGAGCTCAGATAAAGAATTCCAAGCTCTTTCACTCAGGGAGTTACTTCAAAAATGCAGTTAAAATTGTGTTTCTGCTGCCTGTGCAAAACTGCCTGCAGCTAAAAAGTCTTGGGAGAGCAAAATCCCGTGACATAGTCTTTATAATATTCTGAATCCTCCTTACAAATGTGCATCTGAATTTGTGCATCTTTGAATGTCTCTTGATGTCATGTCATTTAGGCTGCATAAAACCACTCTGAAGGGGTCTGACATGGTAGTGACCTACACAGTAAAATAGAAACCATCTCCTGTTTTTTCCTGAAGCAAATGACAGTGTGTCCCTCCAAGCACCGAGAGCAGAATGAGAGAATATTTCTAATGATCTTGTTTGAGTCATTAACCTTTGGCATTTCAGTCTTTCACAGAGGCTGTGTAGTTGCACTTCTGGGTGCCTTTTCTGATGGCAGTCACGTGGTTAAGCAATTGGGCTTTGCTGGCATGTTGTGCAGCTGCAGGGAGGTGAAGGGGAAGGACGTGTCTGGCACCGAGCAACACAGCCTCAGCCCACTAGAGGTCCTTTCCAGTTTGCTCTTGAATCCAGGCTCCGCAGCCTTCCTCTAGAAAGCAAACTTTCTCTACCTTGAATTTTTCAGCAGCTCCCTAGGACAGCAAATACTAATTTGTGTATATGCATATATATAATATATATTTCTTTGTTTTAATGTTTGTCTTTTTTTAGACACGGCAGCCAAGAGTTTGGAATTCGAGCCCTACATGAGGTAGCTCTATTTCATTGGTAGGAAGCTGGGTTTTGGGAATACAGGTGAAATACTAAAAAACAGCTTAATCAAAACCTCCAAATCAATAGGTAGCCCTGAACCTCTTTGAAGCAGAACCTGAGTTCAAGAAATGAGTGTTCAAAAAAGAAAAGCCTTTGTCCACCTGCCTTGGGGGTCAGTTTTGAGGTTTCAGGGCCTATCTTGAAGTTCCTGCATTTGATTATAAAGTGTTGAGCATGGCAAGAGGAGAGAAAGAAATGCACAAGCTTGGGGACCAAAATTCAGAAATGAACACTGGGAACTCTGGAAAATTTGGTGTGGAATAACAGGATGAAAGACTCTAGATGCATATGGAAATTGCCTTGTTTTCTGTATTGTCTTCAGAGCTGTTTCCTCATTCCATCACACATTCATCTCATTGGTGTTTCAACTTACACAATGATTATATTAAAGTTTTATTCTAGATATCTGTAACGTAGAAGATTTTGGCATTTTCTTTGGCTTCATGGGCTGGCATCATTCCTTGGTTTTTTTTTTAAACTTAAAAAGTTAAGAGAATATGTGTGTGTGTTTGACTTGTGATTCTACACTCCTATTCATGCTGTTCCCTGCTGGGAGTTACTTCTATGTGGTTTTGATAAAAGTCTTGAAGAAATTCATTCAATAGTTGGGTACAATAGGAACTGAAGGTATGTTCTGGGAGGTTGTTATCAAATGTTGTGAGTTGTTCATATGCAAAGATTTGTCACAGAATCTTCCTGACATCATCTTTTGAGTAATTGAGTTGTTTCTTGAGTCACCAGCCCTCTTTTACCTCTCCTTGTTGCTAGGAACTTCCAGTTGTACAGTAAATTGATTGAATTCATTGTAGAATAGAAATATCAGTGATTGGCATTAGGGACAAAGAAACTTACCTCAACATTTGAAATTCCCTTTGTGAGCTGTGACATTACATGGGCAAATGGAGATTCAGATGGCCTGGGAAGAGTAGGATTTAAATGGATTTTTGTTAAATATAGCTCATGAGTAAAAATGAGCTTAACAGAAGGAAAACAACTATCAAAGTTTTCCAATCTATTCTGCTCCTCTTATGTGTGGGGCAGCCCACAGAGTGTCCTTCTCACAGCAGAAGGGGAAGATAAGGTATGGAAGGCTGGTCTGTCCTGGATCTTCTGGCTGTGGCTTCCTCTTATGGAAGGGCCTATTCCTTCCTTGGAACAGGTTGCCCAGGGAAGTGGTGGAGTCACCATCCCTGGAAATATTCAAAAACCTGTGGATGTGGCACCTGGGGACATGTTTTAGTGAATATGGCTTTGATGCTGGGTTGCCAGTTGGACCTGATAATCTTAGAATTCTTCTCCAACTTTAATGATTCTATGGTTCTGTGATTCACACTTGCTTAGTCCTGTCCAGATGTATTTTACTAAGTACTCCATGATTGGAGGAGTTGGGAAAATGACTCATTCACCATTCACCTTTATGTTCTGGAGCTTTAGGCCACATGTGGAAAGAGGGACTATTATACTGAATTTTTCCCTTTGCCTTTTTTTTTTTTTTTGTGTGTGTGTCATAACCTCTCTTTTACTAGTGGGAACAGTGATTGTTGTGGACTTAAATAATGTAACTGTCCCAATTTGATGCAATTTTCATATTTAAAAAGCGTTCAGCAAAAAATGTAGCTTTAAAATGTGGATCTGGTATAGATTTTGTTCAAGTCATTAGTAGGTGAGATAAGGAATTCATTGCTTTCTCTAATTTTCCTTTTTTTTTTTTCCTTTGGTTTCTGTGGTTGGATTGCTGCAGTTTATGGCTACCCATCTATTTAGCAAATGTAATAAACAAGGTCAGATACATTAATAAGTATGTGCTTGTGTGCAGGAAATCTGTTCTGTTTTCAGTATCTTCCAGCACCAGAGCAACTGTGCAAGAGGAGCTGTAGTTTTGTGGGCTGAGAAGGGCACCTTGTCAGCTCTGCGCTATTCCTTGGGGGTTTATTTTTTCTTATTCTTTTTCTCTTAAAGCAAATTAAACTCTTGCAATGGTAATGATGATAATTGCATTGAAAACACCTCCCCTTTCACAACTACTGTGAGACCAGGGTACAAAGCTGATACAAACTTCTTTAAATGAAGAATAGTTTGGCCATAAGTCTTTCTAGTTCTTCCGACTACTTGCAGCTGGAACTGCTGGCACTATATAAGCCACTTGCTCTTCTGTTTGACTGTTTGTGTTTTGTTATATGTCAGACCCTTTCTCCTGAACCATACTGAAATCATTCACACTGTACTTGTGTCTCTGTCAATGCACCTATTTGAAGCTGAAAAGAAGCAAAAGTAAAGGCAAGAGAAAATTCAGTGTTTCTCAGCTTCTCTCATAAGCAGCCTCCATGCTCCATATTCATTGGTATTAATACAGAAAGATCCAAATGTGGAGCTCACAAGACCACTGTTGTTTGCTTGCTGCTATGATCAACTGGGCCAGACACTAAATAACTCACCTCTTTTTTTGCCTCTCAGCCTGTAATTCAGCTTTGAGGCTCCCATATGCTGTGGGTCCTAGCAACTATCCACAGTGATGCTTCTGTGTCAGGCCTGGTATCCAGCAAAAAGTGCATGGACTGGAAGACTGAGTTGGGGGGTGCTTCCCTACACCCTCTTCCAGCTGGGAGATCTGAGTGGGGGGCAAGAAAATTTACAGTTTCCTTTTGAGTGTTATTATATCATATGACATAGTTTACATGTAGCAAAAGGATGATGGGATTGATTGAAATTTTGGCAACTCAAAGCTCTTAGTGTAGAGAACAGACATGAAGCACACAACAAACAGTGAGAACTTGCACTCCAGAATTTGTGCAGTTATGCTAAGTGGATATAACATGGTCTCAGACAAACAGTTGGAATCCTTAGTAAGGTAGCAGTGCTTTCACTCACTTGGTATGGAATAAGAAGATGGAACCTGATAGTTGAATTAATGTGCATGGTAACTAATTGCCAAGAGCAAGGTGTATGTACTCTGCCCTCTTAGTTTTATTGGTCTTTGAGAGGTAGCTACTGCATTTTCAAATAACTACATTTAAAGCTACACATTTACTAAGCTAAGCATTTCTAAGCTCAGCTTCTGAAAGCAGAAGATGTGTGCACGATCTGTGCATGTAAGTGCATTGATCTTACTTAACCTTGGAAGCATTTTAAGGCCATTAAATACTTGTTTTCATAATCTTTAAGTGACATTTCCTGTTTAGTAATTAATTATTCAGGTTTAATGCTTACTAATGAGTCTTACTATTCAAACATAGGTAGTGGGCTTTTTAAAAGCTTAGTGGCAGTTGAGTACTTCTGAAAAACACTACTTTTCAGGAGCTCTTTTTTCTTAAGAACCTAGACACAAACAGGAAAAATATCCATAAAGCCTCCTTAGATTGTTCCTTTCATGATTACCTTGAAGTAATTTTGAAATAATTTGATGTAAGGTACTGTAGGATACCTGAGATGTAGCAACAGCTGTAAACTTTCAGTAACAAGTCTGTAGTCTTGTAGGAAGGCTCTGATACTTGGGTAGTATAATGAGATCTGCCAAGAATGTGTAGCTTTTCAAGTATTCCAGTTGTGAAGAACCACAGTTTGTGGTGTGGTAGTTGAAACTGAGGGTGAACTCCCTCTTTTTTGTAGCTCGTATTTGGACTTAATTGTCTCTCAGTGTAGCTACATATATTCTGTATGGATCCCAAACAGCTGAGCTTGAGCTCTGCAGATGAAGGGGAGTTACATTTTCTATGTTGCTTAGGATACACTTTAGGGTTTTGGGATGTTCTGCTGGATTTAAGAGCCTGTGTGGTTCAGGTCTGCTTTCTTCTCTATCCGGTATTATGGGGTCCACAGTATGTAATAATAAAACAATCACAATGGTTTATTTTTGGGGGACAAAGATCTGGATGAATAGAAGGTATTAGCATCTAAGTCATGCAGGAGAGAAACACTAGGAGGGGTGGGATTTCCTTAGGTGACTCATTCTCTGTTTTACTCGGTATCTAAAAAATCTAAAAACCACTGTGTAGTCAAAGATCTATTCAGGGGCAGTGCTTTATGTCACTTTTGCTAAGATCTTTTTATTGTGAATATAGGAAATCTTTTCTAGAATTTTCAAAAATTTACCTTTACAAAGTTGCCCAAAATATACATATAGAAACCCCTTTAGAAGTATATTTTCCTGCTTATCCTTTCCACCCGAAAATAGAAAGCAAACTGAAAATCAGTTTGGCATTTCTCATCTTGAGTTTTGGATCTTGCAGCTGATGGATATTTTGTAGGAATTTGCCTGTACACACATTTCAGGCTTGCGCCTGCTAATGACAGCTGCCTGGAGCTGAAGCTGTTCATCGAGGAGAAAACGGACACTAAAACATCCAGAAGTTAAGGTCAGGCTGTGGTGACAATAAAAGGGTGGCAGTGTGGATTACTAGATGTTCATGTGGGTTGGAAAATCATCCTGACAAGTCACGCAGTGCAAAGGAGGGTGTTAAATCCTGTTTTGTTTGTCTCCTCTTGCTTGTTCACTTTGCCAGAGATAAACAGAGCACACAATGCCCAAAAAACCCAAAAACATTGTGGTGTGCACACAGGTAGAAGCTGATACTTGAAATACAAAAAACTTCTGCTGTGTGTGATTTAAAAATCTGGGTAGTTGTTTAAAATTCCTCTAGTTCACCACAGCAGTGCTTCAAGTTCATGAAAATCTTTAAGCACAGGAGAAAACTCATGGTTTCTTTAGAAGCTGACCTATCTCATTGTATTGGGTGAAGCATGAATAGGAGGGTACTGCTCCTTTTGATCAATATCCATTGTAACATCAGAGGAAAGAAGATACTGAAAAAATAGAAGCTTTTTGTTCTTCATTAGTATCCCCTCCTTACTCCTAATGAGAATTCCCTTATTTCTCCCCTCTCTCACTTTAAAACCTAAGTCCCTCTTGGCTGCATAGCACATCAATATACATGATGTTCATATACACACTTAGGTAAACCTCAAACATAGGTGTGCTGGCTCTGCAAGCAGATACAGATGTTGTAGCTATATAGAGGTAGTTGTGGACAGCTATTGCTTTGCTGGGTCAGCATCAGAAGTAAATCCCACTAGCATCATTCCCTCTTGGCTGGGAATTTCAGATTCTTTTACAGGATAGACTTGCATTGCATTAATACGTAACATTTTTTAAATGTTTCTAAATTTTTAGACTTGCCCCATGCTCTGTGCCTGTAGCTCTGAAATGCTGAAAACCCCTCACAATGTTAAGAGACAGACACAGGAAGTCAGGACTCGAATGGAACTCTGCTAGTTGGATAGTGTTCCCTTGTAAAAGATGGATTTTTTTAGGGCATAAGCGGCATTCGGATGCTTTCACCATTATGCAACCATTTACACCTTTGTCCACTCTCTTCCTGCAGTCTCCTTGATGTTAAACATCTTGACATACTCAGGTGGAATCTTGTCTTGTGCTTTTATTTCTTCTTCCACCCCCTTGCCCAACTCTAAAACTTTCTTGTGGGTGGAGGGAGAAATTGGGATATTCCAGAGAGAATACATCACCTTATTGCTCATTATTCATCTCTTGACTTCAAAGGGTATGAATTTTCCTTCCCATCCTCTTTTAGACTGTTTTGTTCCTCCTGTCAGCGGGAACGCTGCTCGTTATTTGAGGTGCACAGCCCACTCTGTCTTAGTCAATTGTAGTTGCTCTTATAATGATATTCTGACTCTGAACAAGGCGGGCGATCTCCTGGGAGGCTCTGGAGGTGCCATTGTTGGGTTTGTGGTGCTGTTCTCTTCTTTGTGCTTCTTTCTTCAGAACAGCGCATAGTTAAGAGTTGAACTCCATTGTATGTAGAACTTGGCTGCTTCTGGAGTGACTGAGGAAGTTCAAGCCACTTAGCAAATCCAAGGACCACTCTTCTAACATTTTATTTCTGTAATGCTTTCTCTTTCTTTGTAGACATTGTGACTCTTCAGAATCATGCATATCTGAGGCTTGTTATCTAGTGAAAACTCCGGTGCAACTGGTCTCTGATCATTGGTAATGCATCTTGTGGACAACAGTGAAAAAGCCCAGTTTTCCTTCAGGCTGCCATTCCAGAGCATTTCTTTTGCTTTTTCTCTGTCTGCCTTTCCACAGCATGCCCTTCGGTCTTTTGACAAGGTAAATATTAGCACTGGGAACTTAATTACCTTCCCTTTGTTTATCTCTTGTAGACACATGCCTGTTCCTTCTGAGGCTCAGAAGGCAATGGGATATTCACAGTAGCTAGATCTTGTGTTCTCCAAATAAGGCAGGTTCATAAATGTTTGAAACATTACAGCTAGAGGGAATGCTTTTCATAAAATGATCTCGAAAACATGCCTATGTTGTAATTTGTAATCTCTGAGTAAGATTTTTTGTAGCACTGTACTGTGTTAAGTCTAATGAAACAGGACTTGGACCTTGCCTCGAAGAGGATAAACATCTAAGCAGTCCTTTTACAGACAAAAGATTAAGAAATCAGACACAAGAAAATAAGTGGAAACAAATAAAAGCACATGCAACATATTATGATAGTTCAAAGGTGTTGTTTTTTCAAAATGGTGTCCAGAAAGAACTGCATGTCTTTTCAGTTTTCTGGGGGATGTTAGAGGAAGAGCTGCTCAGCTGCAGAAGGAAGGAAATTCCAGGTTAGAGAGGCCTGTATGGAAGAAAGCATATAACAGTGCAGAAGGACATGGAGATATAAATATAGAATGTCAGTAAAAGTGTGTGACTCATACTGCTGTAGTAGCATAGTGCAGAATTTATTTGCAGAAGTACTGAGCAAAAACCCTATGGTATACTATGATGCATTTGCAGATAGTTTTCCATAGCTAGTTATTGTTTTATGCATCTTGCCTTTTTGGAGACATCACCAAATAGTGCTTTAATTTTCTTTTTTTCCTGCTTTTTGTTTGGACTTTGTTTTCAGTTGAAGAGTTAAGTCCTCTATTGAACCTTGAATGCAGCAGTTCTGTTTGCTGGGTAGAGATGAGTTAGATTTGTTTTTAATCATGTAACTAAATTTAGCCAGCAATCTGCATTTTAAGGCATTGCTATTAAAAGTCTAAAAGTGAGATATGTATCATAGTTTGAATTTAAAATAAGCCAGAGGCACAGCTGGTGAGGCAGTCATGACTCTCTAATCATGAGTGGAGGGAAATAAGGAGGGAATTTTCTCACCTTATAGGATGAATGCAAAGTCTGATAGGTGCTTTAAAATCCACCCTTGCCTCCAGCCCCCTTCCCCAGCTTTGTTTCACGATTGCATGGATTTCATGACGTCCCCCCATCTCCTTTGTTCAGCCAAGATGATATATCTGTTTGATATCAGCAATATGAATGCAACTTTACATGCATTTAAATTGTTGCATTTTAGTTTTTCCTCAGGTTTATTCAGAGCTTTGTGGGTACTTCATATTTCCCATCTCTCCTCTAAAAGGAAAATGGCCAGTATCCCATCTAAAACCTGAACCAGAGACAAGACTTCCAAGGCATCTGGAAAGTCCTGGAATTTGCCACATTCAAAGTTATTGTTCAGTCTTTCAAAGCAGTGAAGCATGCTGTTAAGTATGTGAATAATCCCAATAAAAGAGCATTGCTCATCTTGAGACATAAGTTGGTGTAACTATGGAAGCAAAAAAGGAGGAGTATGCCCGTTTTGTAGTGAATGAAAGTCAAAGCTGTTTAGATGTTTAAAGATGTCCAAAGTGGTGGTAAAGATGGATCTGTTGGTAAAAAGCATGACAAATTTAGCATGTCATGGAAATGGCAAGTTATATCTAGCCTATGATATGGAATATGAAATGGACTTAATACAGCAAATACTGCCTTTAGCAGTATTTGCTGTAACCAAGCTCCCATTTCACAAAGTTGTTTTCCAGCCAGATCAACTCCTTGGCTTGGTTTAGCTTCCCTTTCACAAATAGTTCAAACACAATGAATGCAAGTGACTTAGTGGGGAGAAAACTGTTTGGGTCCAAAGTTTCTTGGTGTAAACTGTTGCTGAATGAGCTCTCATTCTACGCTTTGAGCATTTTAGTCTGTGTTAAAGACTGTCACAGTTCTGATGTCTTCTCTTGGTGAATCTCGCACATCCTCAAAGCTTCACCAGCTTAGCAGAGTATTTTCCGTTGTATCCCATGTTCATACAAGTCCTTGGGTGTTCAATATTTTGATATCACCAGGAAGCTCTGAAAGGAGATGGGATGATTTCCTCCATTTTTTTTCCCCCACAGCAGTAGGAATGGGTCACAGTGAGAAGCCAATTTTTTGCTAGGTCACAGATGAGCCTCTGATTGTAGTGATGTGAAATCTTGTCGATTTGTCTTGCTCACATGTCTGTGGTTAAACACCAAGGGACATCTGATGTAGCTTGGGATGGCAGGGAATCTTTGACCCACTTGATGAGCATAGGAGTTCTAACTGGCAAATCCATAGCTGTTACAGGAGGACTGGTGATGCCCTTATGGTTCTCTTCCTGTGGCACTTGTAGCCTTTTGTTGTAGGTTTAAATCTCTTCATAGAGTGCTTGGAAACCCTTGTGAACTGCAGCTTGTTGTGTGGATGCTCTATGGACTATTCTGCACCAGCTGTGTATTGCAGCCTGTGAATGCAAAAGGCTGAAAGTGACAATGGAAATATCTCTTGTTTCCTGCTGTTGTCATCCCTGAAATGCTTTTGCTGCTTTGTTTGAACTTCCCTGAGGAGACATGACCTCAATACTGTGCATAGGTTTTAGTGATACATTCTTAATAGCTGTTATGAATGAATATGGAAAAAATTTCAGGAGTGCCCTATTATATGCAGTTGCAGCAGTTTGTAGGGAGGTCATGGAAAGAAGATGTGTGAAGAGATGTGGACAGCTCTGGTATGCTGAATGCCTGTGTTAAAAGGGTCAGGGAGCCATTTAAACCTGTGTCAGGACAGATTATCCTGTGTTATATGGAAACCATGCACAGGTACAGGAGCTAGGCTGCAGGTGTGCTGATGCCTGGTTTCCAGCTGCTGAATTAAAGCTCTCTTTAACCAAGAAGGAATTAAGGAGGTATGGATGAATATTTTTCTGTTAGATTGCCCTACACAAGGGCTGTTTTTAGGTAGATGAGGAAGTTTCTGAGAATGGGTCAAGGACATCAGTGATTTTCTGAAGGACAGCAGAAATCTGTAGATGTGGGAGAGGTGTTACTCTGTGATAGGGCAGGGAGGAGGCAAGAGGCAGCCTCTGAATGTCAATTTTTAATGTCTGCTCCTCTGAATTTTCATGTGAAAGGAGGCATTAGGGATTTTTTATATAGAACTTCGTATTTCAAGCCTGAGATTAAGCATTCAGTGTGATTATCCAGAGTTCATTTGAAAAGTAATCATTAATGCAGCCATGAACTGAGATAGCCTAGATGAACTCTTTCATCTAGTATTTATGAAGGATAGTTCAAAGCTTGCCTGGGTACCAAATAGAGACTTCAAGGGGATAACACTAGTGCATGATATTATCCTAAAACAGGAAAACTGATATAAAGATAAATCAGAGTCTAGTGAAAATAAGTAAATTTTAATGTACCTATTTCTGTTGTTTTTTACTGAGAAATAACCAACATGTTTTTAAAACTAATGTACTTATTTTTTTTATTGCTGATTCTACTTATGTGGCTGAGCTGAGCAGATTGATTAAAAAAGTGCTAAAAGAGAAAAATGACATGCTCTACAGCCTCAGCACAGGAAAAGCACATAAAACAGCACAGGAAAAGGACTACCTTGTCAGGAAGGAAGCAACTGGGAGTGCTTTATGCTATGTTGCCGGATTTGCACTACTCTGAAGGCTACGAACTTGTAATTTTGAGGACATTCTCAGCTGTCTGTGCTTTGCTATACATGAGGACAGAAGGATGATGTGAAGAAAATGCAGAGGAACCTTTCAGAGAGTGGTTTGTATTCAAGCCCTGAATATGTATGTACCTTCATCTGTATTCTGTGAGGGACGTGAGCATGTGTTTTGGGTGATTTGCTGCCTTGTGTACACTGATGCAGACTGCTGTGTCTACAGTTCAAAGAGCACGAGCAAACCAGATCT
Source organism: Donacobius atricapilla (assembly GCA_013397315.1). Classification (NCBI taxonomy): domain Eukaryota; kingdom Metazoa; phylum Chordata; class Aves; order Passeriformes; family Mimidae; genus Donacobius; species Donacobius atricapilla. Next base: position 863,299 of record WBMY01018179.1, on the reverse strand, counting down.
GCATGATCATGTAGAATCTCAAACAATGTAGCATACTGTTGTTTGTGTTGTTTACTTAAGGAGCTGTCAGAAAGTTTTCTTAAAAATCTTCTCTCCTTTGTCTTTGTTTTTCAGCTTTCTGAACTCCTGTACTTTGTGGTTCGTTCAGGTTGTTAACTGGAATAACGCAGGATGCATGAATTTATATCTCTTATATCCTTAATTCCAAATGGTATTGAACCTCTGGACTTTCTGATGTAGCATTTGCCTGGTGAAAAAATGAACAGTTTCTATAAAGTCATCTGGGACAATGCGGATGTTCACAGTAGGGGAGTTGAAGTACCTTTTGGAATTGGAGCCTCCATGCTCAGAACATGGCAAGATCTAGGTCTTAGGAAGCACTGGTAGTATCTTAAAAGAACTGGAAAAGCTTTTCAATATTATATGCTTCTTTCCACAGAAGTTGTAGAAATAAATCCTACCATTTGTGTGCCTTCCTCCTGCATAGAGTCTGGTATGAAATAGTGCATTTTCTGATGTCTCAGCCACTTCCATGGCTGATGTACTCTGTCCAGTTGACTCATCACTGTGTATGTTTTCTTGACTTCTAATTAAAATCTGTCCTAGTCTAATATTAGACCAACACTCCTTGTTATATCACCCTTCATTCTTAAGTAATTCATCCTGCAACCTCCTTACTCTGTATGACTAATGTCTTTTTCTCAAATATTCTTAGAACATTTTAAAATACCATCTATCTTAAAAGCAGCACAGTAGCAATACCTCCCATTACAATTGTTCAATGCTTTCTGTCATAGCTCAGTGCTTTCTTTTCCTTAGGATTTTGACAAGACTTTAACCTTTGGTGGAATTTTCCAGGCATTGGTGTTTGCCTCAGCCTGAAATTTCCACTTGAGACTGGGGTTTTTTTGTTTGCTGAAACTATAATCAGTATTTCATAAAAAAGGCACATCTAAATCAGCTTCTGTTAGTTTCTCTCACAGAAAAGACAGATTTATGTGCTTTGAGGTTTTTTTTTAAAGGATCCCTAGACAGTTGTTTTTTGGCTGAAAAAGAAATGATTGACTATTAGCAGGAGTCTGAGCATGGGATGGGGAATGTTTAGCGAACTGGAATAAGTCTGGGGAAGGAATATTTTTCAATGAAATCTAATAACTGCGTTGATGAGCAGTGAGAAGGAACTGATTGCTGAACTAATCTTTGGGCATTCAAGAAATTCTTCCTAAAAGCAAAAATTAATTTATCTGACTTGAATCTTTTTTGAGGAATGTTCTCCATGCTTGTGTTCTAGTAATCACCTGAAACTTGAAAAAGTTAATTGCATTGGTCTGTGTTTGTAATCAGAAACATTTTACATTCATGTTTTACAGAAATAATTTACATTCTGCTAAGGGTTCCGTTTAGTTTTGCATGTGTAAGGGATTCTTTGCTGGCTTGTCCAGTGAAAGAAAACAGAATCTGTGTATGGCAGGTGTTTTGTTGTAGCTAAGCACTGTTGCTGTTTTAATCCTTCGTACACGCTTGCAGTCTTCAGTTCCACTGGAACAGTACCCTGGTACTCCTGGGATGATTTTTGTTATGTCAGTGGCTAGTGTTGCTTGTTCATGTCTGGGTCCAGACAGAGCACCAGATTCATTTGAGGATGGAGTTTTTTCTCCCAAAAGGTTGTGTTGAGAGAAACCTTTGTTGCCTCTGTGTACAGATGGTGCTGTAGCCTGTGTGAGGATCTGGGTCTGTATTATCAATTCAAAGCTTGCCTTTTCAGAGGCCTTGCAGCTTGCTGATGTTTTTGCCTGTGGCACTTGATACTTTTGGCTTCTGAGAGCTGAAATGCTTTAATCCAACTATAGTCCTTGGGATCAATACAGCAATGTCTGGATAGGGCATGAGAGCCTGTGGTATATTAATGATCTAACTAGATGTTGAAAAAATTCTTTCTGGCTTTAGATTTCATATAAGTCAGTTTCAGTTCCAGTAGTTAATATAAAATGGAGCAGCCTCCCTATCCTTTCCCAGTCCACTAATAGGGCTCTGTAGAAGTGCAGTAAGCTGGTCTGATGTAAAAGCCTGAAGCCTAGTCTATGTTTAAAATTGTTATGTACATTTTGGCAGCTGCGGATATTTTTAGCAGAGATCTATATAAATTGCAAAGTAAATATACTAACTAACTATATACTATAAATATACTATACTAGGTCTTTTAAACCTCAAACTGTCTTCCTAACCTAAGATACACTAGTAGTTCTCTTGAAGAAATTTATTTTATCCTTTAACCTAACAAAATGTGGCTACTATGTTAAAAGTCCTCATTTTTATTGAATGTAGTATGACTGTTTTCAGCTTTTCCCTGAACTGAAAGGAAGCTGCAAAGGAAAAAAGCTTTGTGCCCTTGAGAGAGAAGGACAACTAATTTTATCACTTAATTATTTTAGGGGAAGCATTATCAGTGAACTGAGAGAATGCATCTGAAAAACTTGCAGTGATTGGAGTGAAAGATACTCCTGCCAGCAGATTTCCAAGGAAAATGCCTATGCTTCTCCTGTATTCATTTACAAAATGCATTATCACCTTAAACTCCACAAACAAGCAGTGTCCACCTGTGTCCCTTTCAAGACAGTTTGTCAGCACCCTAAGGAAAAGGGCGGTGTTCAGGTTTCCAAGGTTTTGTGTTTTGGCATCTGTTTTGAAACCTCTCAGTTGTCACCTTTGGCTGGTGTGACCATACCCCCTCTGTGAGGTGAGGTGTGCTGTACTGACTGACAGGGACAGGTGTGTGTGTGCAAGCTGACTTGCTGGGCTGGATGGTGTTTTCCCCAGATCCACATCTTTTGGCCTGTAAACGTGATGACTTGAGTTCAACTCCGGGGAGCAGTTTGAGGCTTGGCTGAAGTGTGTACATAACTCAAGGTCATTGCAGGTTTCTTTCTGGGCTGCAATGTGGGTTGATGCTTCTAGTTAAAACCAAGTTGAGGACTTTACCTTATGCTGTGTGTATATGTTTTTAATTGGAATCCCAGAAGGGACAGCTTTTCTTGGCTTTTCTGCAGGGACCTAGTCACTTCATTAAGAAAATAAAGCTGTCACTTTGTATGATTTTTTTTTTCTTAATTCAAGGAAGACAAAGGTAAGAAGGATGTTTATGGATGTTATCCATACAGGATAATGGTGTTTTGGGTGTCAGTCCTGCAGCAGTGCACTTGGAATGATAACCCTTGGAGAGAAGGGTGAGCCATATAGTGCTGATTTCATTTAGTTACCTTTCCTTGGCCAATATGTGATTCCTGTGAAAATAAACCAGTGCATTTCCAATGCTTAATGGCAGCTGTACTTCTGTTTCTGACTAACCAGCTGTCTCCTGAGGACTACAGCTCTGCTAACAGTAGTGACAGAATGTAACTTCTATCAGGAAAACATAAAAATCTGTTAAAACCAGGTCATACAATGAATTGTCTATGGCAAAGAATGGGAATAGAAAACAATTCTCTTTACTATAATCTTTTATATGTCAGAATAAGCGATTTTGTTTGTGCTTCTGTTAACCTAAAATATGTCCTTTGTGTAACCAAAGTGTATTTATTGTATGCAGAATATCCAGGCTACGCAGCTTTACTGACGTTTATTTACAGCCCAGGCCACCAGCCAGACGTTATTCTGCTAGAAAACAAGTTAATGAAGTATGAGTAGTTTCACAGAAGTATAACATAATATCTTGAGCTAGTTTTTAATGGGTTTTTTCGTTGTGTTCCCAGAAGTAAGTTTTCACCAGGCTTTTGAAGATAAGATGCATTAAAAAGTTCTGGTTTTGAGTTGGCATCCACATGTTTGGTGAATAAGTAATCTTGAGATGTTTTTTGTGTTTAGAAGCTGGCAAGGTGTTCACCTGGGGCAGAGTGGACTACGGGCAGCTTGGAAGGCATGCGGTGGTTCCTGGTGGGCAGCAGAGCACAGCATCTGAACAGTGCTTGGAGCTGTTGTGTAACACCCCTGTTTCGGTTCCTTGCCTAAATGGAGCATTTCAGGTAAAGAAGAAAATTACCATTTCCACC
>WBMY01018179.1:774094-859245 GCA_013397315.1 Donacobius atricapilla | reverse complement strand
TCCACCCCCCCCCCCCCCCCCCGCCTTTTTTTGTGTGCATTAAAATAATCAGAACAGTTTCCTAATAGAATCCTTCCAAATGCTGCAGCACAAGCCCTTGCTTGCTCTTCCTGTAAGCTAATAAGATTAAATTATTTCTTTTAAAAGGCTTTTGCATTCAGGAACTGATTTTTTTCCTTGGTGGAATCAGCTTTAGCAAAAGATTCCAAGTTCTCTCAGGTATCAATGTGTGCAGGTGTAAGTTGTGCCTGCAGCGCAGCTGAACAGAGGAGGTGGGACTTTGCCCAGGGGCTGCACTACTTTTGTTTGAAACTCCAGACCAGCACCCCACAAAACACAGCTGGTGATCCCTCTGATCCAGGGGGAGAGGCATGCACTGCCATATAAACAGTTCTCCTGGCTTGTATTGCAGCTGAGGAGAGTGGAAATTCCCAGTACTGTGGGGGCAGGAGCAAAAACTTGTGATGTGTTTGAGACGTGGTTGATGGCTGATCCAGAACTTCTGCCCACTAAGCTTGCTCTTGATCTCCTGTGCTCCTTAAGAAACGTCCAGTTTGGGTGAAGAAGGGGACATGTTCAGGAAAGCAGAGGTGGGGGAACAGGCAGAAGGTGGGCTTTGTTTAAGGTGCACAGATTAATGATCTGTCCAGGTACCACTCTAAGTGTAGTCATCCAGGTTGCATTAAACTTGAGTGAGGTATTAAAGAGAACCTGTGAAACTTCTGAAGAGTTGCCTTGTTCTAAAGCAGGCTGAGGAGTTCCAATCAACCAACCCAAAGGTTCTCCAGCCACATGGCCCAAGTTGCAGAGGGCAAAGGCAGGGACGAGGGGAGTGAAGCACTGCTTACTCCGGAGAAGACCAGGTTTGAGACCATTTAAGGAACCTGAAGGTTCACAAGTCCATGGGACCTGATGTGATATATCTGTGGGTCCTGAGAGAACTGACAGAGCAGTTGGCTAGGCCACCACCCATCATACTTGAGAAGCTGTGGCAGTTTAGTGAAGTTCCCACTGGAAAAAGGGAAATATGGAAGACCTGGGAAACTACAGATAGGTCAGTCTCACCTGTGTGCCTGGCAAGATCACAGAACAGATCCTTCTGGAAAACTATGCTAAGGCACTTGAGGAATAAGGAGGTGATTTGTGACAGCCAACAGGGCTTCACCACAGCAAATCTGACCACTAGCCTGACAAATCTGGTGGCCTTCTATGATGGGGTTACAGAAATGGTGGATGAGGGAAGAGCAACTGGCATCATATACTTGGACCTGTGCAGAGAATTTGACGCTTTCCCACATGACATCCTGTCTTTAAATTGGAGAGACATGGATTTGATGTGTGAGTGACTCAGTGGATAAAAAGCTGGCTGGATCTTTGCAGTCACAGGGCTGAGGTCAGTGGCTTGATGTCCACCTGGAGACCAGTGAGGAGTGGTGTTCCTGAGGTGCTGGTATTGGGATCAGTACTGTGTGTCAGTGACAAGGGCAGTGGCAGGAGGGCACCCTGAGCAAGTTTGCCACTGACACCAAGCTGTGCTGTGTGGATGACACACTGGAGGGAAGGGATGCCATCCTGAGGGACCCTGTCTGGGGCCCCAGAGCCTGTGATGCTGCACTAATGTTTAGTCATTTTAACTCCTCTGAGTCTCAGACAGCTTTCTTACCCGTTTTGACATGGGTGTCCCTACTTTTTGTCATTAGTTATGTATAGACAGCTCCATTTCTGAATCTGCTTCACGCTGTTTTTCATCTGTGTTGTGTGCAGTGTCTCAGATGTTCTGTCGTTTTTCGGACAATCCAAAGCCAAGGCAGCTGCAGCTTTTGCACAGTGGAACTTATCCTTGGCAGGACAAGTGATCCATGAAAGTGAAGGGATGTATTCAAATACGTTCCTTGAAAAGAAAGAGAAACACCAATCTCATCTTTATTCTGCTGCCCTCAGCACTGTTCCTCCTTATAGACCTGTGAGAGACCTGATTTGAGTGATTAGCAATGGCAGTGTTCTGGAGCAGACATCATTCTTTGCAGAGATAACAGCACAAAGATGACTTAAGAGGATCATCTGCATCCTAGGATGCAAAAAGGGAAAAACAGATAATAAGGACCAAAATTGTTTCACTTCAAGATTACAAAATAATGCCAAAGCTAGAATTTTGTTACTTGAAAATGCATTAAATCGCAGTATGTAGTCTATGTAGAGTGAGCTGTTCTTTGTTAACACACAAGCTACCCCTTTTCCCATTTGTTGTTGTATGGAGACAGGACTTCATTTGAGAGCTGAATTGAAAGGAATACAGAGACGAGTTCTTCTCCATGTTTACCTTGAATTAACAATTCCAATTTTTGTGTTTAATGCAGAGAGACAGTTTAACAGTTGAGGATTATGACTGATGACATTTTATTCATGGTCTATTTTTATAAATCACTTTTAATGATTCAACCTAATTTTTGGCAAAGCTGTGGTCTGCTGATTGCCTCTGCACTTCAGTTAATATTGTTAAAGCCAAAGTGGAGAAACTAATCTAAGGATTAGAGGACGGTATAAAAGACACAGGAGTTTAGCTCAAGGACAGCACAGTAGTTTTAACCTCCTATGTTGCTCCTTGTCTCCATGCCCATGTCTTGCCTACTTTCTCCACCAAAGACCAGGGATTCTCCTTTCTTTGAACTGACACTGTTATAATGTGTCTGCCACTTCAAAACCTGATTTTTGAAGTGTTGTGAGTGACCTATTATTCCATTGTGAGTTTGACTTCGACTGAAAACATTGACCTTGAGAAATAAGAGCACTTTTTTCTTTTAAGCTGAAGCAAAGGAGGAACAAAAGCCTGAGTTTTAGATGATTATCCACTAACCTGAGTGTGTCTTCCTGGCAGGTTTAAAAGTGTGGAGGTTCCTGATGTTGAATGTGTTTAAAGTTCTTGCATTTTGCCCCTGCAGGTCTATTTGCTGTTTTTGTCTCAGTGCTTTGTTGCCTAACCAACAAGGAATAGGCCAAGGCACTGAGAAGTTGTTGTGTGAGGCATTTTGCAGGCAGTGCTCTTGTGCTGTGGGACGTCCTTGATGGCACCTCTTCAGAACATCTGACTCATCTGATGCGTATTCATACACCACTCTTCAGATGAAAGGACAATTAAATACAAATGGCTGGAAATATGATGAGCCTCTGTATTTAGCAAATGCTACAAAGATCTGGTTTAATGTTTCCTCCTTGTCCAAATGCTTTTCCAGTCTGTTTGATATTTTTGGTTTTAATAGTTATCGTTCTACTGGTTTTGGTATGTTCAGCATGTCATTCACATTGCAACAAACATTTGCTGCAGCGATAAACAAGTGAGAAGTGTCTGTGCAGTGCTGAATGTTTCTTGCTAGACTGGATGGAGGGAAGGGAGGTAGTTATTTTGGATGTGCATGGCCTCACGTGGAGCCATGTTTTCATCATGTCCTTTTCTACTCAAAGCAAACTCTGCTAGATCACAGTTTTCTGAGGAGAGATCTCTGAAATTTCAGTTAGGAAATTAAAAAACAACCATCATTCAACTTGAATCTTGATGGATGTACGGACCAGTTGTGTCAGGGAATGAAAATAACTGATAGACTCATGACTGCATGTACCTACTGTGTTTATCCTGATCCTGCTGTGGTCCATGGTTCCAATGTATATGTTCATCCTGTGCAATACAGATTGCTTTGGATCCTCTGTATGGTTCCTTTCTTTCAGGGAATGACATCATAAATACCTACATTCTCATGGCACTTTGCAGTTGAAGTTTACTGCTGTTCTTTTCAGTGCAGTTGCAGTAAGATGTCTTTTTTGTTTAGGTGTTTGATGGGTACCTTTGGTTTTAGCATATTCTTGTTTTTCTTCCTTTCCCTGTCCATGTTGCAAACTATTAAGCAGCTGCCTACAAGACAAATCTAAAATATCTGTATGATGACAATTAATTCCTTATATAACTGATAAATTAATGTATACACATTATTACCTTAACACATAGTCACAATAATATTGAAAATGGAACCTTTTGGCTTTAAAAAAAGTGACAAGTGTTTTTGATTTATCAGGGAAATTAATTAGAGGCCTCTTTGTAAGTAAAGAGTTGATGCTTTAAGGGGTGTCAAAAGAAATAACCTAATATTATTATATATCTTCTTTATTTTCTGTGTGTGGCTTTTAAATACTTATTTGTTTGACTGGCTACTGTAAGTGTTTTTATTTTGAATATTCAGAATGAAAGATTTGTATTTTTGTGAGAGAGAAACAAGTTGAACTTTCCTAAACCAAATTTTACTGGTCAAAGTTTAAGAATGTGTGGAGTAACTGATTCAATAAGCTGCTTAAAAAAACCCCACTTTGGGTGTTAGGGAAGGAGGTAAATGCAAAAAAAAAAAAGTTGAAGTGATGTGTTGTTTCTCACTTGCTGAGCTAGTAATACTTTGGTGTGTGTTGTGAGTTTTTTGGGTTAGAGTTTGTTTTTTTTTCCTGTTATGCACTGGTGTCTTTTATGAGTTGGTCTTGATCCATGTCTTTTGAGAAATGGCATTGCTAGATTTTCCCTGATTGATTTTGTTATGCTGTTTTGGAGATGCAGTGATGAAAATTTTAATATAAAGATGGTCCCTTTCATATTCTTGCATCGAATTCTTGGCTTATCAATTAATTTTTAGTGACAATAAAGGAAAATAAAGGCCATAGGGAAGTGGGTTCTGAGTACAGCTCACTGTGCGAGTGACAAATTGCAATTAAGGATGAAAATAAGAGACCAAATTGTTGAAATTATTATTAGGGGGGGAAAAACCCAAACAGGATGTAACAGAAGATTGAAACTACAGTCTGCATACAAAATGCTGCAAGTCTGTGTTTGATTAGGTGTGTCTGTGTGCTCTGCATGCCCTGTGTAGGAGAGTAACACTAATCTTGGCAGCACTGCAAGAATATTGAGTTTACAGTCATGTCACAGGCAATGGGGAAACAGGATTTATTTCTTAGGTTAATCAGTTCACTCTGCCCTTTTCTAAGCAGGACATTGAGAGCAGTACCAAACTGCTGCAACCCAAATGCCATTTTTTGCCTAGGTAGCCATCCCACTTATTCTGTGCTTTTCTTATCCCGTTAAGACATGACCGTGGTTTGTAAAGAGTATCTTATGGCCTGGGTGGAGAGACATTTAACATTCATAGCGAAGTCATTTCTGCAAGTTAAGAATAGCACTGTGTTATGAGCAGAGCCTAGCTCACCAACTCTAGGTCTGTAATTTTTGGAAAGCAAGAGGAGGTGATACTGGTTCCCAGCACTGTGCTTCCTGCCACCCCTACCAATTTCGCTGCAGCTGGCACTGGATAGAGGGAGATGGGAAACCAAAGTCACACCAAGGGAATGGCAAAGGAGAACTCCCGCGCTGCCTTTGCGTGCCAGGGAGCACATGCTGTGTGGGTACAAACTAGAGGCTTTCCAAGTATCACTTTTGCAGATTAGGATTGGTTTAAAATGACCAGAATTGGTCTGCTGGGGTTGTACTGCAGCAGCGAGGTGGCAGCCAGGGCCAGGCTGCTCTGCAATCTGTATGGGAGACCAGGAAAGGTCAATTTCCTGACAGATGGGGTGGTGTAGGAGAGGACTGACATGGATAAAGTCAGGAGGTGCAGACCTACCCAGCATGTGATGAGTGAGGTGTTAGAAATGTGACTCTGGGCAAGCCTTAATCTTCATAAGTCATAAATTAATTTTCAATTTGGTGGTGTGTTGCAGTTAGAATTCCAAATGAGTACCTCACTTGGAGATCTCTGAAAGTATCAGGAAATGAAAAGAGGCTAAAACTCTGTGTAGCAGTAGCCCTGGCTTGTGCAGACAGGCATCAGCTGTTGGTAGTGAGGCCCAAACAATGACACCAAATCGGCAGCTCTGTTTAATGAGCTTATTAGTAGCAGAATTACTATCTTAAGTTGTCTTGTTGTAACTCTCTGATCTCGTTATGCTCATACTATATTCCTTAAATTAAAAATACTGACTGGGTCCCATCCTTCTGCACGGATTGTTCCAGTAACATTGCACCATGGCTGCAGCTCTGAGCTTAGAGACAACTTGTGATCCTAGTCCTTGGAAGGATTTCTTTGCGCCAACCAGTGCCATAAATGCTCAGGAATGCCCTTCAGATGCATGATGCAGTTAATGCCTGCTAATCAACCATGGGCAGTGCTGCAAAATTACGTAAAAATGTACTTGGTTTTAAGACAGTCTCTGTGAGCATCAGCCTTGGAAGGTGACAAAACTCCAGTTCTGCCTCACTGATGTGATTTTGGTTGCCTTGTTCATCCATGAGAAGCCTGAACAGAAAGGTATCAGTGTAAAATGCACCAAACCTAGTTTAAGGTAAATCAGATCTAACCTAGGATAAGTGCATGGACATGTTCCAAGTGCAAGTGAAAATATGGTTTGAAGCTGGAGGTTGTGGAAAAGACCCTAAAGCATGCAGTTTTCCATTCTCAATTTGTCATTAGGACTGTTACAGAGAAGGGATTAACAAATCAATGCAGGCTAAAACGAGAGAAAATCAATAAGAAACTGTAGTGAACTGGAACAAAGCTATCAATTTGCAGCATTCTCTGCAAAGAAACCTCATCCATACCTCCTTTTATGGATGGGAATATAATGCCAAAACGATGATGATTTGAGGTTAGAGTAATTGTTTTTTACTTGGCTGACCCAAGAACTTTAGGTCAAGAAACTTCTGGTGTAAATGCTGCTTATCTTTCCTATTTCAGTTGTGTTGATGAATTTTATTGGCAGGTTCTGTAAGACTGGAATCTTACAGAAAAATAGTCAAGGAGAAATATATAATTTAAGTTAGCCTCACAGGAGTTTGATCAAACAGTCTTTTTAGTGGTTTACTTTTTTGTATTAGTGGAAGTGACTTCATTGGTTGTTCATTGTTTTTCTGTCTCCTTAAGAAGAATGTTACTGCTGAAGAGTTAGTCTTACATAGGTAGTATGCATTCTGCGTTACTGGGTAGGTTACTGCAGGTGAATGAGATGGGAAGAGCTTAGTGGTGCCAACTCTACCTGTTTATTGTGTTGTAACATTGGTCCTTTCAAACCCATTTGTCACTATGGGGCCATAAACTCACCACGGCAGTGCCGGCACACAGACTGCTTCTCCCTGCTTTTAATTTAGGGGTTTTGGATTTGGTAAGAACCTGGGTTGTGCTTGTACTTTTACGCCAGTGATGGTGTTTGTATTTGTCTGATGTTTCCAGCTTTCACTTACCAATAAGTCACTCAAACTCTGGGCCCTGCCAGGCCTTCTGGCCTTTGTGCTTAGGTTATAAGCCATTGCCATTGTAAAGCTACTGTTTAATGAAAGATTCAGCAAGGATTTATGTTTCTGCTGTGATGCCATGGCACACAGCAGTTTTCCAAGACTGCTGTGCTGGGTAGCCTGCTCAGTGACAGGGACCTGTTTGTCCTCCCACCTGGTGGCTCATCTCCCTTGCCAGTTGGCTGCCTTTCTCTAATTTAAACTGAGGTTGTCAAAGGCAGAACCTACTTCTGGCCTCTGTGTTTTAGATGGCCTAATACAGTCTGTGCCTTTGCCCCAGCGTTCAACGAACAGAACTGTTCTTGTGGAAGGAGGAGGAGGAAGGGGAAGAAAAAGTAAAAGTGATTCATCTGGTCCTGTGAGGACAAAAATGCTAAACTGTCTCCTGTTTTAATACCTGCCTAAGGATTTTTTCTTGGTCTCCTGGCAGTTGATTGCTGAGACCTCCATAAATTCAGTGAATTTTGCATGTAATCAGATGTCAGCAAAGACTGAAAAAATTTCTATGCCTTGCATAGCAAAATAAATAAAAACCTTTGGAAAGATTTTTTGAAAAAATTTCATTCTCAGAGAGAAAAAAATTGTTAGTTCTTACCTTAGAAGTATGATTTTGAAAATGTCTCCTTCTACAGTTTGCCACTTTAGCTTCCATTTTTTACAATTCCTCCTCCCCTTCCCAGGTGTAAAACTAATGTAAACAATCCCTTCCTTGGTAACAAGTGCATCAGGATGTGGTAAGCAGTTTTTAGGATGTGTTTGTTTTTCCAGAACATTATTTGCCATAATGTTATTCTCTTAAGTGTTAAATTTACAAATATTAAATAGCCAGATTTCTTACTGGCGATCGCTTCAGTGGAAATCCCTTTTGTGCAGCTTTTTTTTGTTTTTTGAAGCTGTCAAGGTTTTCCTGCAGCCTCCACTGCTAGTTGATTTCAAAAGTGTGAACCCATTCAAAGCCTTGGAAATCTCAGACCAAGGTTCATTTCTATACAAAGGGAAAAAAAAAAAAGAAGAAAGAAAAAAAATAAAAGAGCTAGGTGCGTTTGGACCTCACAAGAGAATACTGAGGGGAAGGGTTGAAAGCCATTTAACCACGTCTAACAGATCAGACAATGATATTAGAGTGCCTGACATTTGATTAAGTTTATGACAAGATACATTGCTGGTGTTTATAACTATACAATTCCTTTATTGCTTTTCTATATGCCAAGATGTTGTCCTTTGTGTTGTTTTGTGTTCTGATGCAAGCATAGGATATGATTTTTGCTTCTTGGTTCTTATTCCCTGCTCATATTTCCTCTGTTTGGCCCTCTATTTAGATTTCTCATGGTTTTGTGGCGTGTTTTTTTTCTTTTTAATGTGTGGATGAAGGAAAATCCTTTTTCTTCGGTACTTTTGGGAAAGAGTTTATGACTTAAACACACAAAAGTAAATCCAGAAACAGAAAACAGTGAACTGATTTTTTTTGTTTGACTTCTTGATCTGCTACTGATCCTTTCTTAGGATTTAACCACTACGAAGAAAAGATAAACGCATCCTGATTTTTTTTAAAGGTGTACTACTCACTGTGGTAATGAAGTTGAAATGTAAAAGGAGCACCCAATTCTGGGGTAAACAGCTCTCTGTCTATAACATTTAGACAATAATTGGTTTACAATTGTAAAAAAAAAAATCCAACTTTGTGACTTATGGGAGCAGTTACAGATTTTTAAAAAAAAATTTGCCAGAAAATAAGGACAGGAAGTGAGATAGAAAGCATTACAAGGTTTTCAATTATTGTGGGTATTTCCAATTCTTGGTTTAAATGTATTTCTTCCTTACCACAAAAACCATCTAGGGAGATGGCTCTTCTGTTTGTGTCCCTGATGGCTTCCCATATGGCTCTGAAGTCTTCCCAATGGATTGTATCATTGAGGCTGCTGTGGTACCATGCAAGCAGAAGTTTTTCACCTGGCTGCAGACAAGCCTGCTGAGATCAAGCAGTGTTTGTAGCATGATGGAAGCATCCAAGTCCTGCCATTAGCCTTCTCTTGGGGGAATATAATGCTTTGGGCTCAGCTGTTGTAGCTGTGGTGGTGAGTTCAGCACATCAACAATGCCCTGTAGTTGCTTTCAGAATGCCTTAAAAACTCATTGGGTGAGAAACACAAGTGAAACATATGTGTTCTCTGGAGAGCAGAGGTGTTATCTTGATTCTTCATCTGTGGTTGTGTATTGGTTTGGCATGAATGGTAAAAAACCAATTGGTGATCTGCTTTGGAACTGACAGCCAGGTTGGCCAATCAGGTACAGGTGTACACCCCTGGGACACACAGCTTAAATACAGGAATCTTGGGAAATCTCTCCCTCTTGCAACGGACCCACCATGAGGTAACACTGGGGGGAAGCAGCGGGGCCCGGCTCAGGCCCCACCGGCCCCAGGGTCGGACTGGGGCGGCCGTGCCAGGACTGGCCCTGTGGGAGCCGAGCCAAGCCGAGCTGGGTCCCTGAGCCCGGCAGATGCCCCAGAGAAAGGGGAGCCATGGCTGCTGTCACCCAGCTGATCCTGCAGCCTGCCCCACGCCGCCAAGGGGCCGAGAGAGGGGGGAGGCGAGCCGCGGGCCTCGCCCCCAGGCTCCACACCCCCGTGTGGGTGGCTGTCTGTGCAGCGGCGCCAGCGGGGGGGGAGAGCGAGAGCCGGCGTCGCAAACGCTGCCAAGGGGCCAAGGGAGATGGCCCCGGCCCCCCACAGCCCCCAGGTTTCCAGATCCCTGGAGAGCAGCTGCGAGCCCTGGCTGGGCCAAAACCCACCCCATAAGACCGAGGGGTGCAGGGGGAGGGAAGATCCGGGTGCCATTTTAAAGTTTTTCTACACCACGCAGATTTAAGGTCACCGATGCTGTGGCATAGACCACGTGGCTGTCTGCTGGCCCAGGCAGGAGAACATTAACTCTTTCTTAACACCGACTGAGACCTTCTTTAAACTCTACCCCTTCTTAAAGAGAGAGGAAAGGCTAAATCGGAAGTATGCAAAGGGATAATATGAAGATCTCAAAGTCAGTAAAGAAAGGGTGACCTCTTAAATGGGAAAGATGACAAGTTGCCTTAGTTTTGGGCTATAAATCTCNAGTGTGTGTTAATAAATCTGTTTCTATTTTTAAGTTGAGCCTGTTTTGCCTTTCTTCTAATCCTATTCCATAGTAAAAAGATAGATCCCCACACTACGTTTCACAAAACAAATTTGGTGAATGTGAAACCACTACAGGTTGTCATACCTGTTCTGCAATTAAAAGTTCTGCAAAATCATCTTTTAAAAGTCTGGTCCAGTTTACAGTCTAGCATTGTGGTCATCGCCTGGGAGATGTATTTCAGTTTCTGTCAAAACAGGGCTGGCTCAAAGGTAGAAGTGGTAGAAATGTTTCCTGCATTGAAGTGTGGAAAGCATTGCAGTAATTCCCACGTTGGCTACTTGCTGCTTGTTCAAAGTTCCCACTGTATCATTGGTTGCTGTTTGACTGCCTTTCTCAATTCAGTATACAGGTGTATCTGTAAGGGACTCTGCTGTGGATTTGTGAGGCAAATCTCTGTCTCAACATCTTTTCTTTAGAGCAGCTGGCAAGAGGCAATCTTTTCACCTTTATTGGTCTGCCTTGAGTACATGTATGAAGAACTGATTCAAGTCTAAAGCCTCTGTTTGATCCTACCCTTTGTTTCATCTTCTTGAGTGGATTTTTGGGCAAGGAGAACATTTATTAAAACAACTCTTATCAGTGCTGGAAATACAGGTATTTGAGAGCCTAAGTTTTATTACCAGTGATCTTATCTTGAGCTAGTAGGTGTCAGCTTGTCTTTTGAAAATTTGAATTTTCCATGTCTGAAAGGATTACTTTAAAAGTGCAAGCCAGGTTCTTTAGAACACACAGATTGATTTTTTTGCTTCACAGTGACTCTAATGTTTTCTCTGGGAATGCAAGTCACAGGTTGTGGGAGGGGATGTTGTCAGTCTTCAGAAACCAAAAATTCACAACCTTCTTTTTGCTGTTTCATGGCACCTGTTGTGCTTTGATTCTGAATTCTGTTTCAAAAGAATCCAAATATTATTCCATGGTTATTCTACCAAGTAACCTTAAACAAATGAGTTAATGGAAATCTGTGATGACAGTCACTTTTAAAGTTTTACTGCATATTCCTATGACTTCTTCCTCTTTGATACTGCTGATTCTACTCAGTATTTTTATCTGGGACCTCTGTCACACAGAATTGGGGCTAAGAAAAATGTGGAGACTTGTAGAAATGCATTTACATGGTCAGTTGTATAACTTTCTCAGCAATTTTTTTGTTCGGTTTACATGTTAGACATAAATCTCCTAAACAAAATATAATGTTGAGATTTGCAACTTGTGAAAATGAGAAAGTACTTGGAACATAGTAATAGAAGACTTTCTCTTAGTTCATCTGTTTGCATTAAGTCTTACAGGATTAATTTGCTGTCTCTGGTTTTCCTTGCCACAGCAAGTCTGAAATGCAGACTGCTTGGAGGAGCATGAAAAGCAAAATGCTTGCGTCTTTTTACTTAGAAAGATTAAGATCGTATTTGTGAATTACAGTGATGGTGTTTAATAATCTTAAGATACAAATGTTTTAACTCAGCTGACAAGCTGTTCAGAAATATAAAATAGGATTTGATGTGATGTTAATGTCTTTCATGGTTGAGAGATAATGTGCCCCATCCCCATCTCTTTAACAAACGAGGACACAGTAGTGTCCTGTGTTGCTTTTCTGCATGGCACATGGAGACATCTACAATGTCTTGTGGCCAAATGAGTCAGGAGTGTGCTGCTGGTATTCAGGGTCTTCAAGGATGGATGCTTTTGTGTGTGAAGCCTCTGTTT
Source organism: Donacobius atricapilla (assembly GCA_013397315.1). Classification (NCBI taxonomy): domain Eukaryota; kingdom Metazoa; phylum Chordata; class Aves; order Passeriformes; family Mimidae; genus Donacobius; species Donacobius atricapilla. Next base: position 847,059 of record WBMY01018179.1, on the reverse strand, counting down.
TGCAGTCAGATTGGCAGAAAGCCAGTGAGAAAGGACTGTTTATTCACTTATGTTGCATTCCTGCTCAGCATGCCATGCCAGAGAGAATTCTAATAAAGTCATTTTATCAGAGGACTTCAAATTTAGTAATGCTAAGTATGTGAGGGACTACTGACATACTTCTGCTGAAATTAAATATACATTCTAGGTTGACCTTTTTTGGCCTGTACTCTCCCTCTTTTCCTTTAGTTACTAACAACTTCTGTTAGATAACCTATGCTCCTACCGGGATTTAAAATTATAGTCCTGTTTATTATCTTTTTGGCAACAGGTAACATGCTTCAAAAACATCTCTTCCATTTAGTGCGACTACATGTGTTTTCTCGTTTGAGTCCCGCGTTTGCAAGAGAAACGTACTCTTCTTTGGTAATTATGGACCTAAGCATTCTGTTTTGATAGTTTGAGGAATCAGAAGCTAAGTCAAAAAAACTTTTATTCATGCAAGGTAAGTATGATTGTGATGCATTTGTATGGCGTGCTTATGCATTAAGAGAAATTTCTAATAAACTGTCCTAGGTTACAATGTAAAATATGCCCAAGGTATGTGTTCTATCACCATCTTCATGAGGTGTTGAAACCAGGTGGGGCAGTGTTTCCCTTGTCCCACCCTCCGGACTGTCTTCTGTTAATGGGCCCATTCATGCTCTGCTGTATGACTCATGGGTAACTCCCTCCAGAAGTTATCTCTGTTTAATGGGCAATCAAGGACCCATTGCATGACTCATAAAATTACATCGTTCCATTGTGGGATGCTCCTCCCATGGGGAGGAGCCAAGCATTCCCACCTGGATATAACCCCNCCCCCCCCCATTAAATTGTATTTCTGACTTGGAGTTTTTCACTGGTTTTGCTTTCAAACCAGCTCATATACCAAATAACACTTATAGTTGGATTCAATCTAACTCTCTTATTCAGTGCTGCATGTTGGCTGATACTCACTGGGAAGAGGAATCAAAAACATTAAAACACTTGGAATGATGATGCTAAGTTAGTTTTTTGTTTGAGCTAGCAAAAAGGAATCTCTGAATTCTAGCTTAGTTCTTCAATGAGGCCATTTTAATGTCATTCACTAGTAATTTTTAATTCAATTCATGGTAAGACAGATGTTAGAAATGTTTATGTTGTTACATGTAATTTACATACACCCAGATATAATTGAAGAGCATTACTTCCATTTTGGAGAGCTGGTATTAGAAAAGCTGTGTTTTTTACATTTGTCCAGGCTGCACCTCCCAACACTATAGGTAATTTGCTTTCACTCATAATTTATTTGACAAAGATCTCTCATGCAGGATCATAATCATTACACAGGCCTTAGCTGGAGCTTCCTTGTGAGGTATTTTGCTGCTGTGCTTTTCCTCTGTTTTTTTCCCCTTGCTCTCTTGCCCAAGAGAGTTGTTGTTATGTAGACCTACTGAGAACCATCTGGTGTGCCTGCTGGGAAGGCAAAGCTGCACACCTAAACAAGCCTGTCACACTGTTCACATTTGTCTTAGTGCTGGACCTGCACCTGGGAGGGACAGTCTGCAGGGACAATTTTGTTACCTTTTTTGAAAACTGTGTTTGGCCATAAACTTTTGGATACTTCAGTGCATTATTTCTTAGAGAAAAGACTTTCTCTAAAGTTTGTGGCTATAAGCAGGTGTCCTTGGCATTTGAAAGCTCTTCAAGGTCTACAGTGAGTTTGGACCTTCAGGGGAATAGCATTCAGGCCTGCCAGTCACTGTCTTCAGGACAGTATATATTATACATTGTCCTGGTTTTGGAAACAAGACACCTCTATACTGTAGAAGCCTGAAGATATGGCTTCTTACTCATCCTTTTTTCAGCTATGGCAGTACCTTGAGGTGAGATGCAGTGGCACTTTTATTTCCTCTGGATCAGTGTCAAACTTTTCAGCTGAGTTTTAGAGCTGATCTACCTGATCCTTAAATATTCTTTTTCTTGCTCTAGCTATGTAGCAGCACACTTCCCCTATCCTCCCCTGGCAGATCTGCTATAAGAGTTGCTGAAATTAATAAGACTTAGTGGTCAATGGTTACATTCTCCCCCTCTTTCTCAAAGGGTGAGCACTGCTACGTGTAGAAAAAACCCCAAATGTTTCTCTTCTGTCTTTCTGTCTTTGTAAGACACTTCAAACCTGCCATTACTGGATGGACATGTGTGAAGACTTGAAGACCAGCACATTGCCAGTCATAACAAGGCAAACTTCCTGATCCGGAGGGAGCAGGAGAAATACACCAGCGGATTTACATGACTACAAAATTATTTTTTCACCTGAGTGTGCGTAAGCCCAACTGCATCTTTCCATCTAGGAGGTTCAAAGCACTGTTTGTACTGCTGCTCTTGTCTCATTGCCATGCTAAAATCAGAAAGCATTGTGTACCTGTCTTCTACTCTGAGTCATGTCCCAGTGGGCCGGGTTCTCAAACAATCTTTGCAGGTGAGCTGGCTTGGAACAGCAGCACAGTTCAGAGCTTATCTTAGGAAAACAGCTGCAAAAGGAAGAGGGGTAAAACCCACATGGTTAAATAGAGCACTTTGGTTTCTGATGGACAGAGGAGAATGAAAGGCACAAGGTAAAAGCCATCAGGCATTCCTATGTGCAGTACAACTCTTCATGGTAAATCTCTTGGATAGAACCCATTGATACTCTTCTGCAGACAACACTCAGCTCTGTAGTACTCTTGACAGGAGACCCGAAATGCAGCAGGAGCTCCTGGGACAAGTCCAGTGTTGATACAGAGAGGTGAACTCAAGTCAGGGTAGCTCTGAAGCATCCAGAGGAGTTGCCCACCAGGTCGGAAAGCCGTAAGATTGCTCAGTTTCTGGTGGCTGCCATAAAAATTAATGGTATAAAAGGTACCTGAGATTCATTTAAGGTAGTGATGATAGTGATTGCCTGTGAGAAGCTGAGTGTGGTGTTAGGGCAACTTTTCCTTGAAAGACTTGTGGTAATTATGATGATTTTAAAAAAGAAATGTATTGAAAGCTTGTTTTCAATAAATCCTGAAAACATGAAATTTCAGGTTCTACTGCCAAAGTGAAACAGCAAGATTGCAGCCTCATGTTGTCTCTATTAAAAAATCCAATGTTTTTAATTTAGCTTTACAGTACTGTTATAGTTTCAACTGAGTTTCTAAAATGGTTTTGGGTAACAATATTTTAGTTGTCATTTGATAAACATTCAGTTTTACATGCAACTATACAGAGAATGCTTAATTAGGCCTGTTGATTGAGAAGTAAGGTAAAGCTGGAGATGATTCAGTGTAACAGATTTTAGCACCATGCAAATGTTTTTAAGAAATTAAACATTTATTTATGAGCAAGAATAAGCATACTGACTTTGTCTCTTATGGGGGACAAGTGAAGAATTGGCTAATAACACGGTCAGTGAAATGGTGAGAGAAGTTAATGTTTGTTGTCAAGTCTCTTGCTTTCTTTAACGAAATTGAAGAGCACTGAAAAATGAAGACAGTTTTAAAATGTGTTGCTGTATTGCTTGTGACTGCTTAAAGTTCATGTGGCATGGTATAGGATGCTCAGTATTACTTGAAATTTTTTTATATTGGATTTGAGAAATCTTCTGGAATTGGGCCAGAGGGTTATGAGTTTCACTAAATGACTAAAAGTGAAATTGTGACTAAATGACTCTTTCACTGATATCTCAACCACTGGAATATGTGTTATTACAGTGGCTGAGAAATCACTTAATTATTTCAGAGAGCTTTATTTTAGTTAATGTAACCCTCTTCTTTTTTTCTAATAGTAATTTGGTTTATGATCTATTGGATTCAGTAAGTATTTGAAGTTTGAATTTTCCATGCCCTATGTCATGTTAATGTGTTTTTAATGCTTGGAAAGCATAATCTTGTGAAGGTTTGCAGAGTAATAGCACATAGATCCTTAGAGAAGAGTGAACTCTAACAGCAATATTATGAACCTAACCCAGTATATTTTAATGCTGCTGTGCATGAAGGCAGCATAGCGTTTTCTGTTCTAGCTTTCTGATTGGTTGCCCAAATTTATTGCAGTAATTTGCTACTTAGGAGAGAAATTTCAGTGTTCACCCTCTGTTCTCAGTTTGCTTTGAAACAGTGACTAAAACCAATCCATTCATTCTTAAATTGTAGGAGACTTGTTCAGCCCTAAAGGAGTATTGATGATGCTGAAAACATAAGATGGGTTGTTCTGAGTAAATTCTTGCAGGAAAGAGAACTTTCCTTTGAAAAATCAGAGTTCAAAAGTCCACTCTTGTGAGACGATTACAGTTTATTTGAAGATCACGTATTTATTTTAAGATCTGAAAGTCTGGGGGGGGTTGTTTTGAGGAGGTAACTGTCTCGGTACCTTGTTTACTCTTAACTGAAACTGATGGATGAAAATCTCATGATGAAAATCTTAATAGGTTTGTTCAGCAGGGAGAAGAGAAAGTTTCAAGGGTATAGAGTAGCAGCCTGCCAGTACCTATAAGGAGGTTCACCGAGAATATGAACTTGGAGAAACAAAAGACACAAATAGAAACACGAGGTTCAGACTTAATGTAAGGAAAACCTTTTCCACCACGAGGACAATCAAGCAGAGGAACAGGCTGCCTGGGGAGGTACCATGTGAGCCGTACGGAATGGAAAAGATCTCATGGCTGATTTGCTTGGGAGCAGGAGGTTGGACTGAACCTCTGGAGGTTGCTTTGACCCTGTATAATCCTGTGATCCTAAGGTCTTGGGTTTGTCCTCAAAACTGTTTCCACACATACTCGAGACTGGGAATTATGAAGCTTCAGTCCAGTTCTCTAATAATAAGCTGCCAGAGAGATGAGTTTTCAGGGTAGTTGTTAAAATGTTAAATAGACAAGACTCAAGTTCAGTTTGCAGGAACGATGCTTCTTACTAGGGGCAACCAGTGAGAGAGACGGAAATTGAAGAAATTATTCTGTTTTTCTCCTGTCAGCTATAATACACATTTTGGGTGCAGCAAAATGTATAGAAGCATTATGCAAGCAGTTCAGAGCTCTCGATGTGCCCCTCTGCATAAAATAAGGTGCTTGCATTACTCTGATAGGGTAGAAGCTGGCATCTTCTTTCCAGCACTGGCTTGGGAAAAGAAAGACTGTAACTGAAATAGCAGCTTGGAAAAACTGCTTCATGGTTCACTAGTTCTTTGTTGTTCTTTCTTGTTGTTATTTTGTTTTAGCCCAGAAACACTAAAATTAGCTGTCCTCTCCTTTTTGTTCTTTTTTTCCTTGAACTCCAAAGTTTGCAAAGTAGAAAATGAGTTGAGAAGCTACTCTGCAGTTTAACTATCCACACACTGAAAATCAGATCCCTTGATCTGGAGGCTTAAAATGATCATTTTGATTTTCAGGGTTTATTCTGCAGTTTCTCTAGTTATGTGCTGTCTTCTAGCATAAATTTCTCTTTGGCTGTATAAAATTAAGTTGAATCGGTTTATGCTGACGTGTTTGCTCCGAATTTGTAAGATGAAGTCTAATTCTCTGTCCTTCTCACTGTCCTCTGTTTTCTTTTGAGTAGCAATAGATGCACAGGCTGTGTGACAGGCTATTGAAATTAGTTCACTAAAAACAGGCTCTGCTCTTTGGAAAATTAAAAAACCTGATGTCTGCAATGTTGTGTTCTTCTGCAAGGGTAAACAGAAAATGAGACAGAGGAGCTTAGAGGTGACACAGATGTGACTTTGTCATCATTAAAATCTTTCTTGAAAAAGACTGTCCTGATTCATGAGAATCTTTTTTATTTGAATGTTTCTTCTGAGTTGCAGTATTAGTCATCTAGAATCATGTATACTGTCTGCAGTTCTTTTTAAGGATCTTTGCTTGTCTGAAGAAGTTCCCTTTATTTTTCTTCTTTCTCACAGCGGTATGTGAACCTTTAAGCACAAAGCTGACTTTTTCACCTCAATTAATCTTGACATGTTAAGTCAGCTTTATCCACAAATAACTGTGCTAGAAATAAGGCTTTTGATTTTCATTTGTTTATTTTCTATGTATACCTGGACTTTCTACTTTGGATTTGAATTCAAGGCCTCACAATCAATTTTGTGGGAAAACAACACATAGTCCAAGGTTTTATTGTTTTTGAGATCCGCAAGACAGTAACAAGGAATCTTTTCAATTCTTTGCAAGAGCAGCAAAACTGCTATTTTTACAGACCATATTGCTTGTGGGTCTGGTTTTGGCCTGATAAAATCACTGGGGTTTGAAGACCTGTATATTTGCAAATCACCTAAAGTAGCAGTCTTTTGCTGCAAGCTGCCTTGGCTTTTCAAGGCTTAGTGCATGGTGGATAGCTGATACTTACTTCCTAGTAGTTTCCTCTTGCAGGGGAAAATAAGGAATGGAAGAACACCTAATAGTTTTTCATGGCATATAAAGCACTTTTGTGGGATTGCTTGGGTACCTTCTGCAAATCTGGTTTGGTTGAAACAGGGCTGGGGAGGAGAAAGGTCTGCTCTTTGTACAGAGCAAGTGGCAAAGTATTGTGGTGGGTGGCTCACTGCAAGTGAAGATACCACCCCGTGGGTTTGATTGGGAAACTGCTTTATTGGAGGCTTTCCTGGAATGTCATGGCAGGGTCAGCACCACTTCCGTGTGTGGAAGTCGTTGATTCCTTCAGTGCTGTTGGCAGAGATAGTGGCTGCTGGCATTGCATGCTCTGAAGTCAGAAATCTGAGCATCACCAGAGTGATACATCCCATACATGTAGCTGGAAAGGTGCCTTATCAATTTAGTTGAAGGCATTGAAAGGATACCACAGTGGACTGAGATTGTTTAAAGTGCTTGGAAAAGTTTAAGATGGTTAAAAGGCAAAGACTGTAGGGAGGCTGTTCTGAATGCAGCTTGCCATTGAACCTATAATCCCCTGTGATACCTATTAATTTGAATTTCTGTGTAACTACTATGTTTGGGGCAGGTGATGAAGTGTGAAATTTCTGGTTTTTCATACATAAAACTTAGCACTACAATGGGTGTCTCTTGCAGGTTTGCGGATTTTTCAAAAATCTCTGTAGTTGTGAAGTTCTGGGGGGTTGTTGCAGTTAGTGCTATCATTGTGTGTGTGTCACAATTGTGGAATGGGCAAAGGAGAAACAACAACAAAAAAGCTACCTTCCCCCCTTCCCCCCTGACATGTTAAAGTACATTAGAAATCCCACTAGTTACTTTGAAGTGCTAAATCCAGTAATTGTTCATGTAGAGAGGGCAAGTCATAGTGGGTCCCACCATGATCTGATTCCACATTGAGTTCAAAGTATGCACATCTATAATGCTGAATGAACTTTGCAGAGTTGTGGATATCTTTACAATATATGTAGAATACCATTGAAACACATAATATTGATACATTAGGCAGGATTTATAAACTTTTCTGGTACTGACAGAATAGACATTCTTTACTGTTTCAAGGTGAAGTCCAAAAATAAGCACCTCAATTTGTGATAAATAGCCTGTGCATTAGATGTTGTCAAGGGCTCTTGAGTTAAACATGGTTGAAATTTTTAGATCAGACTGGTTTTGAGAGATGATGTGCCAAAATAGAGATGGAAAATTTTGACAGTGGTGCTGCATTTTTTTTCATTCTTTCAGTCACAGAAGGGAACAAACAGACCTGAAGGAAACAGACCTGTATTTTCTTACCCCCCCGCAGCCCTGCTTTGAACCTACTGCTGGGTAAATGTAGGCATTGAAGGGAAAGAAGGAATTCTTTTGTATCCTGTCCCCCTAAATGGTTGCATGTCAGAGTTTATTTTGCTTGTGTTGTAACAGTGGTACTGCAGCTCTGTAGGAGCATTCTGTGGCTGTGAGCCTCTCTGGCAGCTTGCTTTCACGCCTGCAACTTGCCTTGTTTAATTCTACACAAAAAATTCTACTGAAAATGATCTGGACACAAGGGTGTAGGCATTTTTATTGCTGCAGTTCCAGGAAAAGAAGCACAAGCTGGGAAAAGGAAGAGATTTCCAGTGGTAGATTTATTAGGCTGTAAAAAGAACCCCCAAAGTTATCCAGAGGGTTAGAATCCTGAAGAACTTTTCTGCTGAATTACAGGTTATGTTTTAGTCTGTTTTGATTGGGGATTAGTGGATAGCAGACTTTCATGGTTTAAATATCAGTGAGTCCTGCTCTCCTTTGTATATGGCTGACAGGATAATAAAATTAGATAGTGTTTCACCACACTTTCCTCAGTCAGAAACTGAGAATTGAAGCTGAAATGCATCTCTCAGAATAAAGCATGTTCACTTCTTCGTAATTTTACCACCAAAATCAGCTTTCAGAGTTCTGACACCTCTGATCAGGGACAGTTCTCTTCGTGTTGCACGAATGTGCCACGAGTCTGTTCTTGGAGGGCAGCAAATTTGTTCTGTTGGAAGAAGGTGGGTTTATAGCACTGCAGGTCTGAAATCAGAAGTATGATGTAAGTCTGGGAGTCAACTTGAAGGCAGAGCATCAAGTTCTTCCTGAAAAGTTTTAAACTCATCCACCGGGTGAGCTAAAAAGCCGTATTTGAAGAGGCAGCTTTCACTTTGAAAAACTAACATGGATATCAAGTAGCTTTGTGGTTTGTGGTTGCATCACTTGTCAAGTGGTACTGGTTGTGCAAGTAATATTCAAGTTCTAGGGACTCTGCTGTCCCTAGAAGAGGGGAAATTGGGATTTAAGGTGTGTTTCAGGCTTTCTGTCTCACTGCCAGTTCTCCTCACTTCCTAAAAGAGACAATGACTTGGCAACCTACAAACACCCCTTATTTAAGTGAGCTATGTTCTTCTAAAGATACTATCACCTGTCCCCTGAAGTTTGAAAGTAGTGCACACTGCTCAGATCAGTAGCTGAACTGTCTGGGTAGTGTCCTCAGCTGTGCTGCAGTCCCCTTGGAATTGCTTGAGAGAGCTGGAGCAGTTTAGAGCAGCCCAATAGCCCAGGGTGTGACTGCAGGCTGGAGGGGACTCATGGTGCTACCATGGCTTCTGGGAGGCTCCTGACAGCCCCAGGGTCTGGGATGCAGTGCTGCCATCGAGAAAACCTCTGGCATGCACAAGCTCAGGGGCTGCAAGGTTGCTCAAGGGTACATCTGCAGGCACTGTGGCCCCAGGGAAAGGCTGGGGGACATGTGGCACCAACGGGGTTGTGCTGTGGTCTCTACTGCTAGAGCCAGGGGTGTGCTGATGTTTGAGCTGGCAGGAGTGAGCCAGGGCTCTGCAAGGCTCTAGGAGCTCCTGAGCTCCAGCACAGGGCAAGATTCCAGCCTGGGTTTGGTTGGATGTGGCTTCAGTGGGTGTGTGGATCAGCCTGCACATCTCTGTGCAGGTGCTTCAGCGCTGGCTCTAGCACCTAAACTAGCTGGTTTAAGGACAGCCTGACTCTTGTGCACTGGGCAGTCACCCTTGTACTGCAGTGCAGATTGCAGGGCTATGTTCTGGGGTTTGGCCTCTGCATCTGGGATTTGGGGGGGTGCAGAAGTTGGACAAAACCTTGCTCAGGCTGCAGGTTTTGCTCTGTACCTCTGAGAGAGCCGACATAAAATCTTTTTTCTTCGTATTCCCCCAAAAAAAAAACACCAAAACCGAAAAACCAAAACAAAAAAAAAACCCAAAAAACTACAGAGAACCAAAATTGGATGAGAAATAGAACAACCTAATGCATTCTGAGAAAGCAGATATTAAGACAACTGTTAGAAATAGTGGTTTATGTCTCTAAACTATTTATAGTGTAGTCATGATGTCTCCAAAGAGAGCAATGCTATATCACTAACATTTGATAGTGGTGCTCTGAATAGAGAACAGAATGCAAGACAGTACAGATGGCTGACAGACTGCAGCAAATTCCAGCTAATGAAGAAATGCAGTATGTTTGTTTACATGCAAGTTGAAACAGTTGGCTGTTAAAATTGGTTTTAAATCCAGCTCTGAGCTATGTAAACATAGATCACCCTTATACAGCTAATAATAAAATATGTGTTCGTATTTAAGAAAAAAAAAAGCCTTCCTTTCGACAGTATTGCTGCAGTTTGATAACTTGGCTGTTCTGTATTCGATGTTCCTCAGTGCATGTGCGAATTCATGCTGCAAGAAATAAAACCAGTTTACGGAGTGAATTTATGCTTAGCCTGAAATTGTCATTTTATATCCCTGAAGTGTAGGTTTAATGATTAGATTCTGAAAAAAATTAGTAATTTGGGTAAATTTTGCAATGCCCTGGACATATAATTCAGACAGAGGAAACAGTGAAGACCCAGACATTCTGCTGAGCTGCTTCATCCAGTGGATCAGGTTATAGTTTTTTCTAGGAGTTTACACTGTGAATCATGAAGGGGTGGGAGTGTCTGATTCCTGAATTTTAAGAGTGAATTTCTGATTATAGTAGTTTTTTCCCCTGCCTCCTTCAAAAAATGGCATTTTTGAGCAGCCAGCAAATCTGTTGTTATTTAATATTAGCAGAGCAATGCCATACAACAGGAATGTTGCAATCTCCTGTGTATCAGGAAAAGACAGACACAGGAAGAATAAAATGAGGAATTATTAGTACATCCTTTTCTGTAATACATCTCCAAAATTCATGATTTGCTTCTCAGAGTATTTCTGAGAATAAGTTCACTTTACTAGGGCAGCATTTGTCTCGTTTGCTATCATTTTTTTAGAAGCATCAGCTGTATTATGGAGAGCTGTTAAAATTCTGGAGCACGTTTCAGGAAGATGTTTCAAATGTAACTTATTTGCTCTTGTTTTCCATGCTGATGGGTGTTTAGAATGCATTTACTGGTAAGCATTATGTGACAATGAAAATGTTCTTTACTATCCAGCAGCACAGGCAGCTGTTCTGCAGCTGACCACAGTGGGCTTGGCTCTGGAGTTACCCACTGGTAAGAGAAAGCAGTAAATAGGATGGGTTGTTGTTTGTGTTCTTTACCATAACATTTAAAGGCTTACCATGCAGATGATGTGTTATCAAAGCATTACAGGACTGCAGAAGGTGAGATAAATCACTTCCTCTTGTGGTTGGCTTTCAGAGGCATGTATGTGCCTGTGCAGATGACAGTCCTCATATGTGGGCTGTAGAGAGAGAGACCAGAAAGTCCTCTCTGATGTATACACACATACATGCTTTTAGTTTATGCTGATGAGGTGGGTTTTTCACTTCACAGATTGTAGTATGATGGACAGTTGCTGATTCATGGAGAAAAACAACCCTCCTGCCAAGAACTGGAAATCTGCCATGATGCTAAATGATCTGAGATCCCACTCCCAGGGGCATGTGTGGATTTGCAAATCAACCAGGAGTCAGCCTACTAAGCACAGTAACATTGAAAGTAACCATCAAAACCAAGGTTTATTTTGTGGTTTTTCTCTTAGTGCGACTCTGTAGTCCAGGACTAAGAAACAATTTAATGATGGCATCTTAGATTATATCCCCTGAAGTGCTTTCTTGATTTGCCAGATATTTATTACTTATGTAGTTTTCCATGTAAACCAGAATCTGTTCTACTTTTACAGCCAGAATTTTTAACAGATGTTCAAGCAGTAACAATTCAGATTAGAGCCTTGGATTCCTAGACAGCTTTTGTTTGATTAAAAACAATAACAAATGCTTTGGAGAAGGAAATATATCATGGCAGGGCTCATGTTTGGATGCCAATATTGAGCATTTCCAAGTTCACATTAAAAAGGCAAAGATCTCTATAGTCTCTTGAAAGGATATAAACTTTTATAGACCCTAAAAATAGACTTTGTAGGTTATTGTGTAACTGTCTGGCGAGGGTTTCTGTTATGTGCTTGTGAAACACTTGTCACTGGAGTGGGCTGATCCAGCATAGTAATTCCTTTGCTCTTCCTAAACTCCAAAGCCTCACTATGTATTTTCTACTTGAGTTGAGTAGATGTGAGGTTATAGAAGTGACTTCTGAAGGTCTAGGTTTAGTTTTGTGCTGCATGGCTCAGGAAGCTAAAATCAAATGAGCTGTAAAATTTAATCCTGAGTAAAAACTGTCAAGAGGATCTTTGCTTTTCCAGGCTCTTTGCCCTCAGACTGCCCTGAGGGTGATCTTATCTTAAATGAATAAAAAGGCAGCAAAATAATCTCTTAGTGGTGTTGCCCCATCATAAGTAGGAATGAAGAAGCTCTGTACTTCTAAATTTCTTCTTTGCTTGCCAGGTGACTGTGAGTTATGGTAGATCTGTCACTAACAACTGTCCCAGCTGTGTCCTTCCTGCAGAGCCCTGTTGGATTCTGTCTGCTTGTCTTGGGTTTAAATGTGAAATACTTGGTGTTAGGGCACTGGTGGGTTAAAAGCAGCAGCCTACAGCAGTTTTTTGATGTTGAATTTCTACTGTGTCTACACAGCTGCTAGTCTAAGGGTGCTGCTTTATGTAAGCTGTGCTTCTCACAGAGTTCCTTAATCATAAAAGTGCAAGTCTGGATTGCATCTTCCATCTGAAGATGAGAGGTCCTCCTTGGGTCAAGGTAATGAGTGATGAAATATAATTACCTTGTACATTATAATAATGACTCATATATTTATAGGTGCCTGTGGTATGAAATTTGGATGAATTGCACATTCTGATGGATGTTTAATTTTGTTTTCTCTTGCTGTTGGCTGGTATCATCCCACTTAATGGATAATAAGACTTCTTGTTGCAGAGATTTAACATAAGCATTTTGGGGTCATTTTTGGGAATCTTTGGTTTATTTAGTAAATTACTGTGATTATGGTAGTACAAATGCAAAAAACAAAAATAAAAAAACCCACCACAATGCCATCAGTTTGTGGCATCTGCCAAGCTACAAGAATATTTTTTTTAGTAATAGTTCTTGCTGGTCAAATACACCAGCAAAACTGGTCATATTGCACATGAACAAACTCCTGCAAGGGATTGAACTTAGGCTTGTTCACAGTGCACAGTGGGACTGCTTCGTGAATAATTGTTCCTTATGCTCCGTCCTGTACACAATACCTTCTACAAATGATCCACACCTGTAAGGCAGTCATGGCCCCGCAGGGTATGTTTAGTACTTTCTGTTGCTGCTTTTGTTTATCATCAGTCAATAAGTTTGTGCTAGTTTTAGTGTTTTAAATTCAGTGTACCTAATCTAAAGACACTTAAAATGTTTTGGCATAATGATTCTGAGTAACTTGCAAAACTTTTCTTGATAAGGATCTTAGTTTTTTAAGTACAAAAGTATTCCACTGAGCAGGAAAAGTGTCTTGCCAAAGGGAGAGTTGGTAAGTCCCTTAGATGTTTCATATTTCAGTGCCTTCTACATGGTAAATATTAGCAATGTATGATGTTCCTGCACTACTCTCCAGTTAACTTCAGTGCCCAGGAAGGAAGTAGAGATTCGTAGTGTAGTGAATTACTACCATGTATATAACGTAGGGGCTTGGCAATTGGATTTCTTAATTGAGGGCCATGTTACGGTAATTTTCTACAATATTTCCCTATGAGAGAAGGGAGATGCCTGCATTATTTTTGCAGATAAATGAAATATGACCAAACTCCAGTTTCTTGATCTCAGAGGTATTCACCTATTACACCTTTGGAGCCAGAAGAGTCCTAGCTGTCTGGTATAATCATTAATGTTCCAAAACCAATTTATCCCTTACACATATATGTGCAAGTAAAATCTGAAGTTAACTGCAAGTGCAAGTAGGATTTGAAGTTAATTCTTAAGTGGCTGTGTCTGAAGGAGAAATTTGGTTCTTGTGTGTAAGATCATTTTAATAGCTGTAGTGAGATTAAGTTTACAATTTCACTGGACATTAAGGTGTAGAGTCCCTTTCTATTTAAGATTAAATGACAGTGGAAGGAATTATGGCAGGTTTTAAGTGGCACAAGTTATGAGATTGATTAGGTAATCCGAAGACAAGGTACTAGCACTAATAGTTTTTGCCATTTGCAGCCCTTGAGTGGAAAAGATCCTTTTGGATTTACTTTATGCCTAGCAGATTTCGTAGATTTAAAATGAAAAGGCGTCTTTTAAATCTCTTGAGCACTTCTGTGTTGTTGCATTTGACGTAAGTTTTTGAGAATGACTTCAGTGTAATTAGGCTCCACTGATACAGTACTTTTCCACTGGATTTACTCGGAGCTCATGAATGTGTTGTAGCGAACTGCACTGCAGGCTGCAGTATCTGATTGTCATGCCAGGAGCATCACTAGCGTAGAGCTAAATAGAGATTGGTGAGGAAAGTGGGTCAGGAAACAGGCCTACTGTACCTGCAGGGACTGCAGAGAGCAGTGGCAGCGAGCAGAGTGTCCACAGCATGGCACTGTCTTACAAAGCATTGGCGAGGAGAGGGGCTCAGCAAGTGGTTAGGATAGGATAGTGGGCATGTCTGGGACCTGGAGATACTGCTTTTATCCTCCCTTCTCTCCCCTGCTATACAGACTTGCCTTCCTGGGTGGTTTGATCAGTGCCCATTTAATTCCTTTTCCCTTTTTCCTCCTTTTTCCTTTTCCTTTTCCTTTTCCTTTTCCTTTTCCTTTTCCTTTTCCTTTTCCTTTTCCTCACTGCCAGAGGTCAAAGCCATCCTGTCCTGTAAGACAGTTATCTAGAGACTTGCTTGCTGTTGAGACAGGGCGAAATGTTGCTAAGCACTCTTTCCTATACTTTTCAGATGTAGGAGAGGAAAAGGTGTGTAGGATGGAGCTCTGTAGACCTTGGTGTGGTTGTTTAAAAAGGCTTTTCTGAGTGTTTCTTGCTTCACTTGCAAAACTAGTCTTGCTAGAGGTGACATTCAGAATAAAATTACAGTACAAATAGAAAAAGAGCAATAAAAACTGAAGCATCTCTAAGCCACCAGTTGGACTTGCCAAAATCACCCAAGAAGTGGAAACTACAAAAGAAAGGGAGAAAAAAAATCCCAGAAGAGCCATTATAAGAATTTTTGCTCAAGTGTAAGAGGAAATGGTGAAAGAAACCAAAAAAGATAATTTTGAAATTCTTCTGTTTCCTCTGCTTGACTGCCTTTGTCACTGTGGAGCTTAATTGTTGTGGCTCAAAATAGTCCCTTTTTGTATGCCTTTTGGTATACTGTATGCTCGTCCATGTCCTGACCTTAAAGAGGACATTTAAAGCAGGGGACAATAATAGACTAAAAAAACCCACAATAACTGTTAGCCTTAGACATACATAGTTGTTTTCATTATACTTCATTTATTTGAGAAGGAATATATTTCCCTCATAAGATTTACTTGAGAATTTAGACCTAAGAATAGGAAGGAAAGACAGAAAGGTAATTGTCTGTTTTTCAGTTGGGGGAATGTTTTTCAGGAATCTTTTGCAATATGAATCTATTATTAACCTGGAAAAAGGAAAAGGATTGGGTTCAGAAGACTTCAGACTTTAGGTGCCAAAGCCTGAAAAGTTCTTATATTCTCAGTTTCCACGGCATTGATAAATGGTGTAAGCCCAAACACTTGTTGACTTAAGCAGAGGGATATTCACTGATTAGGTTAAAATAAAACTTGAAGGAGAAATAAGGTAGCTTGATACTTCCTACCCTGTTTGTCTCAACCCTTGGTTGTCAAAGAGGCATGGTGAGAACAGGAGATGGGATGCAGCCATTTGGTGTTGAGAAAAGCAGGGCGGTGCAGAGGGCCATGATCATGTGCCTTCAACCTGCTTTCATTAATCTTGGCTTGAATTGTTGCGCAGAACAGAACATCCACACTGGTACAGCACAGACAGGGCAGAAGACCATTCTGCCAGTAACTCATCCTCGTCGTGACTGTAGGGCAATCAGTTGTGTGGAACACTCAGACCATTGAAAAGTCCTGTTTCATTTTGTGATGCGCGTAGAATGATACTGAGAAAATGCCTTTGAAAACAAGGCTTTGGTTTGTAAGCAATTTGGATCCTCAAAAGAAGAGACATCCTCAATGTCATAATTTCCAGACTGTGTAATAAATGAATGATAACATTAATAGCATTTCAAAGACAGGAGTATAAATGCCTCAGACTGAAACACCTTCAGTTGCTGTAGTAGCACAGACAGTTAAGGGAATGGAATGTATTAAAATTCATGGATGTTAGCAGCATTAGTTTTATGTTTAAACCCGAGAGCAGCTTTACTGTGATAATTCAGCAGAGTAATCAAAACAAAAAAGAATTTTCTTCCCTACTATGAGTATGGCAGATAAATCCTGTGAATTTCCCAGTGCAGGTTACTGAAATGGACAGTGCTCTGTGTCACTGCTGCTTTTCAGAATCAGCTGCTCCGGGAATCCATTGACCAGCTCATGGTTCACATTCTGCCCTGCCTTCACCTATTGCATTAAGCAGGTTTTTCTGATCTCTCCATTCTGCATTTGTATAGGTCTGTAAGCTGTTCCAGCTCACAAGCCTTGACACAGGGAGCATAAACATACAGAGGTAAGCAAACGTGTGCCAACAGTAGCATTGACAGCATTCCTGGGCTTTCACTCTGAAAGGAGATGACTTCAATTCCTAAAAAGACAGTTTACAGCATATACCACGTGATCTGTGGACAAGATCACGTAGTGCCTTATGGGCTATTTATCTTTAAATACCAAGTAAAGGTCTAGCTAAGCTTAGGCTTTTCTTCTTAGTTGTTCTTTTATTTTGCTTTTAATCATGGCTACAGAGTTAATGCAATAACGAAAGCAGAAGGTGAAGCTGTACATGGTCTTTGCTTACTTTCTGGACTTTGCTCGTGCTGCCTTGTTCTAGGCCTGCAGTTGTGTCACCTGTGAAGTTAGGTTTCCTCCTGAGTAGTATTATCCTGAATATGAATACTAGCTTGGTCACAGAATCATAGCATGGTTCAGGTTGAAAAGGACCACTGGAGGTCATCTAGTCCAACCTCCTTGTTCAGGCACATTAGTCAAGATTGTCCAGATGGCTTTTGAATATCTCCAGGGAAGGAGACTTTACAGCCTCTCCGGGCAATCTGTTCCAGCACTCAATCACCTGCACAGTAAAGAAGTTCTTCCTGATATTCAGGATAAACCTCCTGTGCATCAATTTCTGCCCATTGCCTCTTGTCCTATTGCTTGGCACCACCAAGCAGAGCCTGATTCCATTCTCCTGACACCTTCTTTTCAGATACTTACAGACATTGATGGGGCAACCTCTTAATCTTCTCTTCTTGAGACTGAACAGGCTCAGCTCTCTCTGCCTTTCCTTATGAGAGAAATGCTCCAATCCCTTAATCACCTTCACAGCCCTCCAGCTGCTGGACCCACTCCAAATCTCTAGTTTTGAGGATCCCAGAACGGGGCACAGCACTCCAGGTGGAGACTTACCACAGCTGAGCAGAGGGACAGGATCACCTTCCTGACCTGCTGGCAATGCTCTTCCTAATGCCTCCTGGGACACAATTGGCCTTCTTGGCCACAAGGGCACACTGCTGGGTCATGGACAGCTTGTTGTCCACCAGGACCCTCAGGTACTTCTCAGCAGATCAGCCCCCAACCTGTACTAGTTATTCCATTGGGTTATCCCTCCTCAGGTGCAGGACCTTGCACCTGCCTTTGTTGAATTTCAGACAGGTCTGCTCTTCCCATCTCTCCAGCCTGTCAAGATCCTTCTTAAGGGCTACACAGCACTCAGGGGTGTAACTCTTTTGGGTCAAACTCTTTTGAACAGAAGTTTTGCACCCAAACCTCATCACACTTGTGCATTGTGTTGTGACAGCCTGGATACGAATGAGCAGGTAGCCCAAAGTTTTTGAAGCTCTGGTTTAAGTCATATTCTGCTATGTTAGACGCATAAAGCAACTGATTTTCAAAGATCCTGCTTGTCTTGCAATTTCCACTTGCCATCATTTTTAGAAGTAGGGTATTTAAACTCCTAGATATGTTATTTAACTGTGTTAAATTTTAATCAGATCTCATTTTAAAAAATTATAGAATCTTTGGCTCTCCCTGTGGAAAGACTAAATCCTTTGACAATACTGCAGACAGGCCTATAGAGGGGTTCTTCAGAACTCTGAGTCTTTTGAGGAGATGTAGGGATTTCTGTGGTGCTTTTTTAATTAACCTCTTCAGGCTTCCCATAGAGGTGGCGTGTTCATCCTATTCAGTAGTATCAACTCCACGTCACCTGTAAGGAGACAGGCTGCCTGTTTCTCTGGCTTTTCTGAGTTTGCAATTGGCTTTTAGTTTACAATTGTTCCTGCAAGATGGATTAAGCAAATTTCTGCCTTGCTTTTCTTATTGTAGTAAACGATGCAAGTTTCACAAAATGTACTTATTTTCACATCTTTAAAAAATTTGCTAGGTGTTTCCTTAAAGACCACGAACCAAAACCTTGAAAAATTCATATTAAAGCAAATAATTTCCTAAAAAAGCTTTTCAAAGTTTGAGCTCAGAGATGCAAACCCTTCCTCTCAGCAGAAACTTTTCGTAAGTATGCTTATCACAACACCATCTTGGCCAAGTATATCTTAAAATAATTTAACTTCAGTTACTAATGGAGATGATGATGTTCCCAGTACTTTAGGTGCTCTGTCCTCGGTGTTTGTGACCTTGCAACTAAAACAGTCTCTTTGGAAAGTTGTATGGCCAATTACAAATTCTAATGTAATTCCTAATTTCAGGCCCTGTGGACTTGGAATTTATCCCATAACTAATGTGCAGCCCTTTCTCCTCTGGTTTTGGATGGGAGCTCTTGAAAACTGCTGTTATAAGCTCCATCATTAGTACTTGATCATCATTTCCCTTGAATGCTTTATTAACCAGTTGATGGCTTTCCCAGTGTGGTAGTTACTCTGTTAGACTGCATTTTTCCTTGTGCTCATGTGCTACCCCATATGATTACTTGTCTTCAGAGTCCTTAATATCCTTACTGTTGTTTTAAATTCTACAACCCTTATGCTCAACCCTGGTGCTATAAATATGTGAGTAGGAGTGGCAGACTTCTGTTACAAGCTAACATTTCTCTTCCTTGTATTTTGCTTTTAGGATGTGTGTTTGAGTGATGGGGAACATTATCTTATTTAGGGTAGAGGCAAAGGACTTCCAGACAGTCCTAAACCTTGGTCAGAAGTTCAGTGAGGAGAAGTGGAATCAAGCTCCTTGTTCACTTCTTTCAGAAGAAGAGAATTTCTAATATACCCAGTTTTAAATTCAGTAGATAACTTAATATGCAAATCCCCAGGTTCAGGATTTTGCATTTACTGTTAATATTCTACTGTATATTCCTGCTCTTCTAATTGGAAGCCCTCCTTTCAAATGGAGCTTTTTCTGCAGTTGTGTTAGTGGTAAAGGATGATGAGATTTTTTTTTTTTACTTCTCCCACAAATTTCACCTACACTTCTCTCATGCTCCCAAATGTACATAGAAAAAGGATGCCTTCTTCCCCTTCTCCCACCCTGCTAAGAGTTAGCTTCCACCTACATAGTTTTTGCCTTGTCCCCTCCCAGTTTTATTCATTAAAGATGCCTTCCATTATAAGGGGTAGGTTTTCTTTTCCACAGTAATTCTGAATTTGGTGCCTGTGGTTTTGTGTGTCCTGTTCTAGCATTGCTTCTGACACCTGGTTCTACCATGCTGCTGTATGTGTGAAGTCTTTAAGAGCACAAGGGCAATTGAAATTATACAGTCATATTTTCTTAATTCAAGCTGGAGGCTTTACTCAAAATATTCCTGCAGCAGGAATAAGTTTTTTAATGTGGCATCATCCTTAGGCTACCCAGTCATGGCTTTATATGGTGGAGGACTCAGCCTGTTCCTGTGTAAGTTGTTGCAGTAGCTTCTTCTGTCTTGTGTTTGCCTGTTCTTCCAGAGGTAAAGTTAATATCTGTTGTGCTGCAATGTCCTTTTTATTAAGAGAGACACAAGAAATTTGAAGGTTTTAGAAAAACTCATCAGAGCTAATGTGATTCTTTTCCCCAAACTGTCAAGACTTGGGTGTATAATTGTGTCTCTGCAGCTCTTGTAGCGGACAGTTTCTGAACTGCCTGTCTTCTAGAGGAACCTGAAGCACTCTTCTCTAATGAAGCTCTCTGGTATGGTGTGACAGCCATTTGCTTGGAACTATATATACACAATTGATGCTGAAATTACCTATTGTTTGTCACAAAGATGTATTTCAGGAACACGCTGTTATCTTTACAGATAGGAAGACATAAATGCAGGAACAGTCCTATTTAATTTGATTAGTTTTGATTCTTTGCCAAATTCCACTCTTTTTGGATGTTTGTATCCTGTGAGCAAGTTGCAGAGCAGTTTTGTTGTACCATTTGATTTTGTGGGGGGTTACTTTTGCAGCTTTACAAGAGATTGCATGCCAAAATCTTGAAAATGTCAAAATTTAAAACTCCTTTAAACAGAAAAAACTGATGAAGAAGTGTTTTCTCAAGTGATATTTACATTTTGAACATGTCCTTATTCTTTATTTTTTGGAAGTGACAATTGATCACTTAAATGTTTGATTTAAAAAAAAAAAATCTTGTATTTCAGGGGGAAAAAATTGATATGTTTTTGTATATCTGAAAAATTAGGAGGACCAAATGAAACAAGGTAAATAACTCACTGATGCAGTTTAAGCTTGTAAATTATTCAAGTGCTCTTTTTTGTGACCATTTTTTTCTTAAGACACGTGCTGCACCATACACTTTCACTGCCTTTTAACAGTGTTAGTGGAGGGATAAAAGTATGTGTAAAAACAAGCAGCTTAGATGTTCCCTGGTTTTATTTTTTTCCTTCTTTAGGGGAATTTTTTTTTGAGGTGGTGATCACTATTAGAAACTGAAGTCCCTTGTTGCAGAACTGTGCTGTAGATCTTTATTGAAATCTAGTAATTTTTAAGAAAACAAAAGATAAAAGCGTATTTGATTCTAACCGATAACACTTGTAGTCTGTCGTGAGGTGACAATACATTAGCCTGCAAGCTGTTGCTGTCAGATGGTAGTTTGAGAGCCTAGGCCCTGCTTGGCTTGTGTGCTGCCTTATTTTTTCCCTGTGGTGTGTCTGCCGCAGCTTTTTGTGCAGGAATGCTCCAGACAGATGCAAGATGTTTTCTGATCCATACAGATCCCTGTGCTAAGTGGTAATCTGAAAGTAACCTTGGTGAAAAGCGAGAAGCTTTGCTGAAAAATTTCCCTGTGATGCTGTTGCTACAGCAACTGTGTCTATTGTGTGTGTGCTCAGCCGAGTCTGGCTCTGGGATACTGCAGTGTGGAAAAGCACTGCTTTTAAAAGTGCCTCCCTTCCCCCATTTCTGGTGGGTTTGTCAGCAGCAAAGGCTGATAAGGCCTCCCTTATCAAACTCATCCTTCCTGTTTTGCTTTTAATTTTGCTCCTAGTTTAGGCATACTGCCTTATAAGACAGAACTATGCTGAAAATGTGGTGGTGATGGCTGGTGATGTCTGGCTGCAGCTCAGGCTCTCTGTTGCTCTGTGGTGTTTATCCAGGATGATTTGCAGAGGCAAGACAGCAACAGGGCAGGGTATGCCCCCTTTCTTGCTCTGCAGAGGGAGAGCAGCCTTTTGTCTGTGGCAGTGAGGCGGCAGTCGTGAGCAGTGGAAGAGGACTGGAAAAGATGTGTGCTGCACATTGGAGGAGTGGAAAGGAGCACACAAGGGATGCCAGAAAGGTGGGCTGAAAAGACCATTCATCAGCAGGAGTCCTAGTTTGTACTCGCTGGGCAGTGAGCTGGCTATTCCTGATTAATAACCATAGAATGTCAGCATTTTCTTAAACCAAAATAGTAATAACAATATTAATGATGATATCCCTGTCTGCTTGATGGTGTAATTTTCTGCTACTTTGAGAGGGTGCTGGGGGGTGGTGTCCATCAACCAGAATCACCTTCTGCAATTTCACCTGGAAAAATATTTTTTCTTTCCATATATAAATATATATATTACTCATATATATTCTGAAGAACATATAGGTGTGTGTACAGTCTTGTTCTGTGCTGGCAGTGTTTTAGTGGCAGATGATTGAAGGGTACCAATATTGTGCCTTGAAGAGGCTTGAGCAGCCAAAAAAAGCCCTGTTGATGTGCAAGTGAAATGGGAAATAATTTTCTGTAATTAATCTAAAATTTATTAGGCTGATGAAATGGATGTCAGATTCAGCATTCCCTTCCCTCAGCTGCACTACCTTCCTGTGGGAATGTGCAGATGCAGTAACTGGATGTCCCTCTCACCATGGATCACAAACACCTCCTGTTTTGGAAGTGAACTTGACAGTCCTATGACATCCAGTTTGATGAAAGCTTTCACCGTCCTCCCTGTGCTCTGTAGTTCACAAGGGCTTTAAAAATTCTTTATGAATCAAGAGAGCTCCATTTTTTTGCTGCTGGCTACTGGTTTAATATTGCAGAATCCTAGAATAGGGCTCTGTATATTTTTATCTGAGGTTATCTGAGTGAGAGAATGAAGGTGATGTGAGGAGATGCAAGTGACATGCCAAACAATGAGGCTGTGCTTGGACAGCATCTGAATGGAAGCCAGGGAAATAATTTTAATGGATTGCCTTGCTACTCATTTTTTTTCCCCCTCCAAAAGAGTCTTTTGTTATCAAAGTATATTTTTAGTCTTTTTTTTCTGTTTGGTCAACATTTCATTCATGTGTGCATTGAATAGATTGTTCCTTCAGTTTTCAAGAGCCTGTAGAGATGGAAACAATTTTCTTAATTGCTGAGGTGAATGTTACTGCCCTTCATCCTGACCTGAAAGAACCTTTTTCTTCCGGCAGTCTCATGAGCAATTTAGCTTTTGATGCTTTTACCTTCCTTTTAGTCAAGATGGAGCCTGCGTAAAAAAGCATGTGAGAAATCATTCTTTTAAAAATTATTTTAAGAAGCAAAATTTTTGCACTCTGTAGATCATAGTCTTATACTGAAATTATTCTTTTTAAAGGTGCAGCATAATTTTGAGCTTGGTCTTATTTCTGTTTGTTTTAAATGAGCAGTGCCTTCTGTTCTCAAGAAGGTCCAAAATAGAAACTTATTTTCTAAGTACGGGCTTATATATGTTCCTAATAATGATAAATTTAGGGTTATGTTAAATATGTTCCTCTGTATGGGTAAATTAGCAGTAGTAGTCTGTTCTCTCTTGTATACAAGGATAGTTGCTCTTTGGCGAGGAATTGAGGGTAGGAAAAATGGGGAAACAGTAAAAAGCCTGATAATTTTCCAAGGCAGGTGGGTAAAAGAGAAACTTTGCACTCTCCTTTACTTTCAGTCCCTGTTCCCTTTCTGTTTTAGGAGATCATTTTACCCTGGCAGACTACAAAGTCCACCAGGAAAATCAACAGAATATTTTACTGCCTAGTTTTCACTTACAAGTGACCTGAAACATCTTCACACACCCTCTGCTCGTCTATTAGCTCTTTTTCCACAGTAACCTAGCTCAGCCATTCTTTTACTTGTAGGTAATGTAGGATATCCTTTATGTGCACAAAGAAAGAAAAGAAAGTAGGAGACTGCACAGGTGAAAAGAGAGGATGAATAAGAAAAGGAGAAGTAGTCCAGGAAAAGAAGTGCGTATGACATTTGCAGATAGTTTGCTTCACCTCACACAGGTGATGTGAAGAATTCAGCAATGAATGAATGGCCAGAATCATCCAACATGTATGACAAATGATGCTCAACAGCTGAATTACAGAATGTTTTGATCCTCTGAGCTCAGGAATGCATTGCTTCCATCTCCAGCAGTAGTCCTTTGAAACACTCTGAGCAACTGAAGAAGTGCAAGATCTTACAAAAAAAAAGTTTTTCAGGCATTTAGTAAGAAAAATGGTTGCATGCTGTGTGCAAATATGACAAAGGTGTAAAAATTCAAAAAGACAAGAAACGTAGCAGAAATTCCCTCACAGGTAAAAAGTATTTTCTTGAATAGTATAACATTTGAATTAGAAGTGAGCTAATTAATCTAAATATTTTTCAGGTTGTATGATTCTAAAGGTATTGTGGCTAACCAAACTCACCCCTATCCAGTAAGTACCACAGTGTTTCTGCACTAGGTTGGAAAGGCAAGTTTCTTAAAACTGCCATTTCAGTTTTTTTTTCTTGGCCAAGCAGTTGGGAATGAAGTGCTGCTTTGTACTTTGGAAGACCTCAGGTATTTTTGAGGTGAAGTCTGCTGCAGAAGATGATAACCAAATATATTGAAATAGTTGGAAAATCAGATACTGGTCTTTTTTTTTTCTGTCCCCAGTGATTAAATATGTTTTGAGTAATTGGAAGTGATGGACTTCAGTTGCCATTGTTATTTGAAATGGTAATAGCAGGGCAGCTGTGCTGTGCAAAGGCCACCTTCAGTAAGAGGATGTGGCTTTTATTTAGCATGAACATTGGAGAGTCTGGGCAAAGAAGTAAATTTTTAACCCCATGTGCATCAGTGGACTGGGAATATGAGCTCCAGCTCTCAAGTGTTCTGTGTCCAGGAATGGTGTGTTGGCCAGAGAGTGCTCAAGTCAGAATGGCAAAATCTTTGGCTACAGCCAGACTGCAACACTTCTGATATTTGCCAATGTGTAAACATGACGTTTTGGTAGGAAAACACACAGTTCACCTCCTGCATAGCACACTTGAGCAGTAATTCTTAACCTTCTGCACATGATGACCTTCCTTGTGAGAATAAGTCCCTTCTGAAGTTGATTGACTGAGAACTCAAGGCAGATGAGGGTGGGTTTTTGTGTTGTGTGGGCCTGCTTCAGTTTAATCAGGTTCAAGAATATCCAGGAAGGGGTTTCCTTTGTTGTTATTCTTAGTTGGGCTGCCTATTTTGCTTTAGGTTAAATGAGTTCACCAAATGCCTGGAAGGTTCTGAAATAGAGAGAATTGCTGCCTCTTGATTTCTAGCTAAACAGTGATGCCACTTGGAATTACAAATGCACAAGAGGTGGGTGTGGTTTGTAATTACTGATGAAGTCTGGTGGGCTGTTGACTTTAATATAACCTGCAGTACTTTTCATCTGTTGCAAAAACGCTGCTACTTCAATAAAAGATATTAAAACCCTATTCTTGAGAGTTTCTGTATTTTGTATTCTGTCAAGTGGCATATACTGTTGTATCAGATGAAGCTCGAATTTTTAAACCACATGTCATTTATTACTAATATTTTATAAATTGAAAGGAAAACAGGTATTGTGAAGGGATTTCTTATCAGTATATTTCACAATGACTCTCTAGTTGTATTAAGGAATGTGTTCCTGTCTTCAAGATTTATTTTAAAGCATCGATTCCTTTTTATAATGAGAATACAGCACTGCTCATGAAATGTTATTTGAAAAATTTTATTGCGTGTCTTGATGATTCCTGTGTGTTGTTACAGAGCCACCCTGTGAGAGCAACAGGAAAAATGTGTTTTAACAGTAGGAGGATAGCAGCCTGACTTCTGTGCATGTGGGAATGTTGTAATCTTTCTGAGCAGCAGGAAGACGCATGAATTAATGCAGGAACCACTGACAATATCTCTGCCCTCCTCAGCTTGGTTAGGTTAGCCAACTCCCTTCTAGTCTGTATCAATGAACAAAATGCTGGTTTTGAAGCAAAATGTGTGTTTTGTTGCAACATGGCTTTAAGCCATGATGCAACAAAATATTTCAGCATGAAGCCTTACAAAGTTGTGATTGCAATGTCAGTGTCTGTGGTTACAATTTATTCAAGAAGAATCAAGTAGGTTCATAGGAGTGAAAGGGGCATTTTATATTAAAAACTGTGTTACCTGCTTGTTGGNTGAAGCACCAAGGGAGCCCTGCACTGAGACCAGACTGCCCCAGGCTTTTATGAAACAAAAGCCCCTCGAGGTTCCTGGTTTTGTTTATTATTAATGCTGTAGTTGTTGTTGTTTGTTTGCTTCATTATACATACTAGTAAAGAGCTGTTATTCCTATCCCCACATCCTTGCCTGAGAGGCGACTTAATATCAAAGTTTTAATAATTCGAAGGGAGGGGGATTGAACTCTCCATTCCAAAGGGAAGTCTTGCCCTCCCTAGCAGACACCTGTCTTTCAAACCAAGACACTGCTTCTAAGTCATTAGCAAGTTGGAAATAAGACGTTTTAAGGACTATCCAACAGGTGAGAAATCCTTTCCACCCTTCTGAATTAAAACATAAGGCACTGGCTGCAGCCTGGCCTGTGAGCTACCACAGCACAGAATAACCAGCTCCAATTAGGAGGGATAGGAGAAGATACTGAGGGTGAGTTTGCTCTCAAATACAAGAGACTATGTACTGTCAATACTAAAACATCTTAAATAGGTCTGTTGGCAAAACCCTGGGAAGGCAAATTCTTTGTTAGTAGAATTTTCTGTTCTGCATTTGGGGGAAAAAGCAGGAGTATCATAAAAGGATGGGATTCTCTTCTCCATACCAGCATTTTTTCAGTGTCTAGAGGTAGAATTTTAAAAATCAAGGCTGAAACTTTTTGTTTTCAGAGTTTAAGGAGAGATGGCCCCAGTGCTGTACAGGTTGTTGATATCCATAATTTTTTCCCAGAACGTCAGGTAAATTTCAGAAGATTGGTTGGAAGACAATGCCCTGCCAGTATTTTAAAGGACTGAGCAAAATGACTCAAATAATTTTAGGCCTGTCTGCCTGGTATTTGCCTTGGCTAAGTAATGGTGTGCCTGACATGAATTTGGATCAATAAAAGTTTAAAGGATGATGATGTAGTTGCTTGTAAGTGCATATGTGACCATGGAAAAATATATCTTGTCAGTCTAATGTGACACCTATTTTTTGTGAGATAAAAGCTTGATAAATGCGTCAATGTCAAATGCAGGCGTAATACACTTGGATTTCTGTCAGGAAGTCGCCTGGACAGTGTATGGCATTCTGATCTGGAAATTAAAAAGATACACAATTACAATAACAAAAAAATGAATAAGCCATAAAAAATTATAAATTCGCTCTGAAAGGTCCATCACTGTAAACTGAAGTCTTTATCAAATATGTGTTTCTTGTGGAATTACTGGTATTAAAAAATTACCTAGACTGTTTGTGTGCTTAGGACTAAACTGATCTAATTTCTTGCTTTTTGTGTTGCAGTTACACATTGAATTAATATTTCTGATGAATTGTCCACAGTGATGCTATGTAGTTCCCCTGAGAGGTCCCAACTAGTTTAGAATCTTTTTGTATATATGAGCAGTCTAAATTATTCTTTTTGGTATCCAGAAAGATTTATTATGCAGTACCTGACTGTGGTAAATTTTATCTGTCTGTCTTACCTATTTATCAAGTTTTATGAACTTCTTCTGGAGTTTTGATTCAAGAACTCTAAATGAATTCACATTGCTGAACCTTTGCTATCCATCTTGTTCACTTGGTAGGAAATTGTCTTGGTTAGAAAAGACAGGTATCTGCAAGGGAGGGCAGGACCTCCCTTTGGAATGGTGAGTTCAAACACCTCTCCCTCCAAATTTTTAAAACTTTGATATTAAATCGGCTCTCAGGCAAGGATACGGGGATAGGAATAACAGCTCTTTACTAGTATGTATAATGAAGCAAACAAACAACAACAACTACAGCATTAATAATAAACAAAACCAGGAACCTCGAGGGGCTTTTGTTTCATAAAAGCCTGGGGCAGTCTGGTCTCAGTGCAGGGCTCCCTTGGTGCTTCAGTACCAAGNGGGGGGTATATATGGTGACAGAGGATGAGGAAAAGGCTGAGCTGTGTAATGCCTTATTTGCATTCTTCTTCTGCAGTCTTTAATAGGAAAGCCAGTTGTTCTCCAGGTACCAGTCCCCTGACCTGGAAGACAGGTAACAGAACGAAGCTTGCATAATCCAAGGGGAAATGATCATTGTGTGNCCCCAATCTAACCCCCAACAGAAATGAAGTAAGAGAAGTAAGGAAGGGGATTGGCAGAACTATTACTTTGGACTTCCAAACTGTTTAGGAGCCTGGTTGTCAGAGTCCCTTGGAAGGCAATCCTGAAGGACAAGGAAGTCAGGAGGGCTGGACATTCTTCAGTAAGGAAATTTTAAAGGCACAGGAGCAGGATGTCCTTATGTACTGAAAGAAGAGCTGGTGCAAGAAGACTAGCCTGGCTGAACAGGGAGCTTTGGCCGGAACTCAGAGGAAGAAAAATGTGGGTTTATCACCTTTGGAAGATGAGGTAGGCAGCTCCGGACAACTACAGGGNATGGAGCAGATCATCCTAAGTGCCGTCACAAGGCATATAGAGGACAACCAGGGCATCAGACAGGGGTTCATGAAAGGCTGGTTCTACTTGACCTCCTTGACCTCCTCTGACAAGGTAACCTGCTTGGTGGATGAGGAAGANGTCATGAAGTCATGCAGGGAGAAAGTTGGAAGTTCCAAAAGGCAACTAGAACTCAATCTGGATACTGCAATAAAAGACAATAAATGTTTCTACAAATACATANTGTCTACCAGGACTTCAGTAAAGCTTTTATCACCATTTCTCACAGTGTTCTCCTGAAGAAATTGGCAGGCCATGGCTTGGACAGATGCACTCTTTGGTGGGTGAAAAACTGGCTGGATGGTCAGACCAAGAGAGTGATGGGAAAAGGGAGTTAAGTCCAGCTGGAGTCCGGTCACAGGCGATGTTCCCCAGGGCCCAGTGTTGGGCCCAGTCTTGTTCAGTATCTTTACTGATGTTCGCAAACATCTGTTCGAATCTAAATGATTCTATGATTCTATAATTCAGCTTTATAATAAAAATGACTTTTTATCAGCTCTATAGAGTCACTTCAGACATGTTTTTTTCCCTAATTCTTCCTTTGTGTCTAGCATCAGGGCTCAGTCTCTATTTGAGTCCTTTCAAATGGTAATCTTATTTATTCAGAAGAGCCTTCCTATTAATTTTTGCATTAGACTCTTAGCAAATTTACATTTTATTTATTTCCAGCAAGCTTGCTGTAGGGAACTGTGCTGTTAGTAAGTGTTACAGAAACAGAGAATCCAACATTAAAGAGCAGAGTTACATGATACCCTAAAGACATAAGCACCATTTATTTGGAGAGGTAAGGGAGTGGACAGTCAGCAGAATTCATGGCTTGGTATTTTTGTACAAGGATATAGAAGCTGCATGCCTGCAGCTTTTCTGGGAAGTAAATGAACCAAGAAAATTCTGTCCTCAAGTTGAGGTTGTTGGTGTATGAAAAATGTTTTTGTTTTCCTCTGTTATTTATTTTGTCATATTTTAGGAGAAGTTCTTAATGTGCTGGTGTTTTTTCTGGCTACGAGTTAAGTTAATAACATTTTTATTTTTATGTGCATGTTTGTGGGGGAGGGAGAGGTCAGCGAGTCTCATGCTGGAAATCAGGCAAAGATTTGCATTCTTGAACAGCTGCTAGTTATCTCAAATAATATTTCCCAAAGGCATCGGGTCCAGTAAGGGATGTTTCTAATGATATTACACAGTAATAGTTCTTTGCTTTAAATAACCTGCTCATTTCTTTCAAATAACATAAAATGTTTTGGAAATTAAGTAGGTTTTTTTTATTTACTTCAATGACACTGTACTTGTGTACTGCCAGTTCGAACAAGCAGCAGTACACACTAAGGTCAGCAGGGCTAGCATAGAAATGAAAGTTCAATCCAATTTTGCATGAGAGCTTCCTAGAACATTTAGTAATTTCCCTGAAAATTAGTCTTCCCACATCCCAGGGCTGGAAGTTGAACTGAGATGTTTAAAATTCTATCATAAATGTAGATTTACTGCTGGAAGAAGTAAAGCCTCTGCACTATAAAGTAGGGCTAGTATTCCATAACGACATCATTAGTGGTACTATTCTGATAATACTGCCAGGAGTTTTGGATGCAGTTTTTTAAGAAGGATGGCATGGGTAAAAAGCATGTGAAAGACGAAAATGCTGTAAGGATGGTGAAAAAACCCCACATGCTAGAAAAGAAGGGTTATGGAAGATGAGCAAAGTCAGACCTGATAATGGTGGGGCCAGTTCCGTCTGGCCCTAACGAAGTGGCTGCTGTCTGGCCACAGCCACATTACAGTACTTGCCTACTTTAAAAGGGTATTTTAGGGACACTGTCTGCCTCTTCGCAGCATCCAGTTAGAATACCCTGACGATCAGTTGTTTGAGGGTATGAACTTCATAAGAAGTGCTATTTTTTCTTTTGAGTTCTAAAGAAGTGCCGGGCTTTGTGCTATTGTGTAATCCTGCAGGCTGTGTGTCCCGAGTTCACTGCAGTGTGTTTGTTGTGGAGAAGAATTGTAGTGACACGTCTTGCAGTAACAGCACAGTTAGGGGAGAGCTGAGTTCCTGAGAGAGCTCAGTGCCCATGATATGTGTTTGATTGCCCTCTTCTCCCCAGCTGCACTGAATATTCCAGAAAGGATTCCAAATGCATTAAAAATGGTGGACTGTTTTACCACAAGGAAAGAGATGTGAAACCCAGATTCTGTTGAAAAACTTAAAACTGCAGTTATACATCTACAAAAGGATGTGGTTGTTTAAGTGGTATTCAATGTTTTTATTGTCAAATAATAACATGCTGTCATGACTTTTATTCTAATCCTATAAAATGATTGATAATGATATATACTTTGGCAGAATGTTTGTCTGTAATCATTGTTTATCAGAACCATTTCATTAATTTCAGAGTACTAGAAATTAGCACATGATGACATTTATATGCTATAGTGAACTTTTGTATTTTGCTATTTTCACGTACAATAGAAAGAAAAGACAGATACCAAGTGAGTTTTTTGCATGCTGCAAGCCACAATTCCTGACCTTAAAACATCAGGATAATCTGATCATAAGGATGTGTGGGTTGATGGTAGAAATAAATCAGTGTATAAGGAGGTTTTGAAAATTTGTGTTTCTGTGGCCTTAGTTTCTTTAATTTCTTATGTCAAAATGCTGTTTGTGGCCTCAAATAAGGAGCAAACTAGTTGCAGTCCCCAAAGCAAACCCAAACAGATTGTAAGGTATTCATCTTAGAGCCTCTCATTCAGCTTAGGAGAGAGTGACACTGAGACTGCAAGGAGCTGGGAATTGTGCATGAAACAATCCAAATCAAAGTAATTTTGAGACAAATGGTGAAGATGTTCCCCTGGGTAAAATTGTGCATTTGCTGAAAACCCCATTCCTCTAGCTCATATCTAGATGTCTGTAATGTTAGTGAGGATTTTGGTCTTGTGGGATTTGCAGTGCACAGTCATAGGTTTAGGAGTACATACATTAACAGGGCTGCTGTTATGAATTATTTCTTTATCAATCAGAAGGGATACCTCAGTCTTAATTTTCACAATATAATGAAGACTGAATAGAGAGCTCATTATAGAAAACAAACTGAAATTGAATGACCATGACTTGGTTCATTTTAAAAAAGATGAAAGGAGAGACAAAAATTGTTTTGGGGCTGAGGTCTTGATTACAAAAATGGAAAATTTTTTTGGACTGGTGAGGCTGAGGGATATAAAACTGGAAGAGCTTGATTTTCCTGGAATGAAAGATGCTAAAGCCTTTTGAACCCCAAGGAAGGAAGAGAACTGCCCGAAGAAGGGTATAAGAACTAATTGAAAAATATTGAGGCAAGAGAGAAGAGCCAGCTGACTTGTAAAGATTTTTATCACACTTGTTTTGGCTGCATTCTTGTCATTCAACTAAAACCTAATACCACTGAGTGTTCTTACTGAGATTTCAGCATTTTTTGTGTTGTTCTGGAGTTATCTAACGATGAGGTTTTTTTCATAGGTGGACACATATCCTACACTGTGTTGATGTCCTCAGTCTTTCCATCCTCAGCTTAAGGCAAACAGTCCATATTTAATTTATTCAGTGTAACCAGTTTTTCAATGTGACCTCCCTTCAAGTAGACTTGAAGGTGCATGTGAGTTTCTGTGATGTAAACCTTCCATGAAAATGTGGACTGCTTTAACAACTAGCTTTTCTTTTCGTCTTTTATTTTCATCTCCTGTGCCTGATACTAAAAGATAGTTGGTTTTTGGTATGTGGTTTTATTTTGGCTGTTTTGGGGGGGTTTGTGTGTGTGTGTGTGGAGTTTTTTTGGTTGTTGTGTGGTTGGGGGGGGTTTGGTGGGGTTTTTTTTGTGAGGGTTTTTTTCTTATTGGTGGTTGTTTTTTTGTTGTTGCTGTTTGTGTTGTGGGTTTATTTATTTATTTATTTATTTACTTATTCTCTTTGTACTTAACCAATGTTTCTGTCTTGTGCAAGCCCTTGAGGCCCAAGGTGCACCATCTGAATCACAGCAGTGCACCTGCACCCTGTTAAATCACAAGAAGGTATTCCTGGAAGTGTGGTGCTCAGTCAGTGGAGAGCAGAGCAATTCCTCACGTGTGGTTAGTGTCACAGAGAGGGAATGTGTACAGAGACATATATATATACAGCACGGAGGGTGTGAAGGCAATCTCTTGGTGTTGACTTTTTGGTGACTGTAAGACAATTGGCAGGGCAGGGTATTAAGTGATGGAAGACTCTGAAAACAGTGGGTGGAGAAGCAAGGGAAATGCTGCAGGGGGCACAAGCATTTTGTGTCTTGCGCTACAAGTGACGCAGGCTTGGAATTACTTTCAGGCAGGGAGGGCATAGATCGTAAGTCTGGAAGCTACAGAGAGCTATAAAATCTTCCTTTAGAAGCTTGTAGCATCCTGGCAATGTCTTAATGCTTCCTCTCTCCCTCCTTGCTTGCGAAGGTCCAGTTACGTGGCACATTAGCTTTTGAGCAAGTGTGTTTTGAGAAGAAATGTTTTCTTCCAGACCATATTGTGTGCATTCAGTTTAAATTCTATTGTGAATTTTCTTGTTGTAGGGGAAAGTGAAACTACATGCTGACTAAAAAGCCAATCACACAAGTACAAAAGAATCGGCATTAAGTGGAAAATAAGATTCGATGAAAAATGGAAAATACCCTGTGACCTACAGGACACTAGCCCTCTTTCTTTTACCTGCTGCAGCCAACGGCTAGGAACATGTTCTGCATTAAATTGAACTTAGTCTTAGCTCCCAAGGAATGTGACTAGGTTAGCAAGCTGCTTTCTTATCAATCAGGAGTCAAATGATCCAGAAGAGGAACACTGAGTTCCTAGTAAAGGATCATTGGAAGCAGGACAACTTTGCTAATTAGATTCCTTTTACTTTATTTTTACACATCAATAGAATTCTGCATACAAATGTAGTTGCACTGAGTGTGTCAAACAGTACAAATTGCTGTTACAATACATTAATCAAGGACGTGGAAGAACAGCTCTGGGAGAGAAGATTCCTCTGTCTTACGTAAGCTTTGATCTGCTGTCTCTCAGTCACCTCGTCTCCTTCATTAGGACTTCTGATCTCAGAAGGAATTAAATTTGCTATCTTCTGGCCTTGGTAATTTTCTTACAGTGAAATTTGTCAAAAGACAAGAGATACCATTGCTAAAGTCCTGGATAGAAGTACTTATCTGCCCACCCTTTCAGAGGTTTCCTTCCCTTGCCCCCTGCCCTCTCTCTCCCTGAAAAATAGCTTTAGTGCAATTAGGAAAACAGAAACTAGAATCTGCATGCAACTTAAACATCATATCTTCATTAGTCCTTAAAAATCTTCTTTGTACATCATGCTCTCATCTCCAAGAAGTGATGGAAGCCTCCACAGCCTTTTGTGTTTTGGGAAATAATTGCACTGAAGGGAATTAACACGCATTTATAGGATGGTGAAACAAAAATAAATGGCATTGAAGTATTTTTGTTGTTCTAGCTTAACACCTTGATGTTTGGATGCTTGTGATTTTTCATACTGCAATCTGTCTTGTGAGTCCAGCTCCCTGTGCCTCTTGCTTGCACCCTCTCCTGTACTGTCCCTTCCCCTCTGCTGCAGTGGGAGGTTGACTTTGCCTGCAGTTCTGATTCCATTTCTTTCCTGGTGGGTTGCACAACAGATCCTCAGTCAAAGCCCTGGGGTTACAGAAAGAAAAGAAAGAATAGACTTGTGATCATGATACTAGCCTGAAACTTGGATTTTTATACACTTTGTCAGACTTCTTTTGTTATAGTAGTTGGAAGTCCCTTTGGGGATGGTTGGCAAAAGGTATTTTTGTGTCTTAATTACCTTTTGAAATGCAAGGGAGACTGTGTATCTAAATAGCCACAGGAGTCTTGTCCTGTATGTGTTTGTTTGCTGTCTGCAAAGGTGAGATCTCTATCCCAAATAGAAAAGGTGGTGCTTTGTCTGAACTTTCTTCCCTGATAAATATCTTGTTTAGTAGATAACCCTCTTTTCCTAATATGCATATATTTTTTTTCTTTTTTATATCTATACACACACAGAGGTATATATGGGAATGTTTATATAATATGTACTAAACATTATTTTGCTTCTTTGTGTAGTGCTTTTAAGATAGAAAAATATTTTATTTTTAAGTGAAATATTTTCTCTATTTTGCATAATCCATTGATTTCACATTCAGTCAATTAATTTTTGTTAGGACTGGGCCATAAGCATATATGTAGGCTGCAGAAAGGTGTTGGTGTTTTGCCCAGAGTTTGTGGTTGCTGTGCTAAGGTCTTTCCTCACCATCCTTGCAGCTTATGTCTGTGATTAAGCTATTTATTATACTCTTTATGATTAATAAAATGCTCGTCCCTTGGCTGCTTACACCACACCTGTTAAATCTGGATGGATGGATGGATCTGAACCGCAGCCATTGCTAGGTAGAAAACAGCTTGCTAGCACACAATTTAAGGGAAGAAACAAACAATCTATGTATGGTTGAAAGAGCACAGATAATAAGGTAAATAAGTTCTGGATGAAATGGTGATCCCTAAGCATTTTTGCCTGCCTTATAGACATTTGTCACGTGTCTTGAGATCATTTATATAGAGATCACAGTATCCTTCACAACTCTTCTAAAATTTCCCTCCAAACTGAGAACTTCAGTGTGAATTGTTTCCATGTAGGGGGTTGTGTTTCTTAAACTCACAGAATGCTTTGCTCAGCAACAGTCTCTGATTTGTCATTAAGTTTAGTGATTTTTTTTTTCAATTAAAACATAATGTAAAATTATTGCCCAGTTAGAAAGCATTATTGTGTGTTTGTAAGCATCCCTGAATGTACTTACCCACTGGAAGCATGCAGATGTCTGATGGAATTTAATTTCTCTGCAGCATGTTGGGGGTGGGGACACAAGAGAAGTAGCCAGAAAATTATAGTTGCTGCAGTAAATACCAGGCTTCTCCCAGTGACCTGCACTGACTGCAGAGCTTATTACATCTCATGTAAGCATAAAACATCTGTTCAGCAGTGCTGTTCTCTGGCTGGTCTGTGTTTGTACCAACAAATCAATCATTCTTGGCTGATTGTTGCCTGTTGCGGGCAGACGTGGAGAAAAGGAGATGCCACATTTTAGAATTTATTGTAAGAAAGATGTTGTGTAATACCTGCAAGGCTTCAATGTGCATTTAAGCAGTGGCAACCTTGCTTCACCTCTGTGGTGTGGTCCCTCCTGAGCTCCAGAGGCATAGATGTGCAGGCCAGCAGGAATCCTGTGGGTGGATGGTATAGCCTGTAGCAAGGAGCATGGATGATGGACAAGGTGTTCCAGGAAGCTAAATTCAGAGTTCTCTAAGGTTGTTTTTTTATCAGGGGGTTCCTACAAAGTCAGTCTGCGTTGTCAGGTGGTGACACCCTGCGATAAGGCAGAGGTGTGGTGAACTTTGTGCTGTAAATCAAGCAAATTCTACTTTGGAGCACAGAACTGCTGCTTGGTACACAGTTTGTGCTGTCCTTGTTCTGGTCTGTCAAGGGTGAATCCAGGGCACTGCCTTCAGCAACTTGTGATTTTACTTGGTTTCAGTTGTTAGCAAAGCTGCCACTTCACTGAGGTGGCTTTTACCCCCAGAGAAGAGGTGTTTTTGTGCTTTGTAGTAGCCCTTACCCATCAGCCCCGGAGCTGCAGCATGTTGGCTGAGTGGCTGCCTTGGGGGCAGCCAGCACTGGCCAGTCTGTATAACACAGCAGTTCCTGGCCTGGTTTGATTGACTCCCTCACAGCCTGATACCTGGCTAGTGGGAGGCTCTGAATGGTGGCCAGAGTAACAGCTACATATGCAAAGCTGCTTGAGATTGCCAGTATTCTTTTATCTGGTTTGCAGGCTCTGTACCTGCTGCTGTTAGATGTAGCAAAAAAAAAAAAAAAAAGCTTCTTTGTCAGGGGAGGTTTTTTACAATCTAAGTAATGCCTTGTTCGTGTGGGGCTTTTTTTTTGCGTTTTTTTCCCTTTTTTTAAATGTAGTGTTTCTGGAGCGGGTCCTGGCAGTGTCAGCCACTGTGGTGCCTGAACAGTTCTTTTGTGCCAATGCTTTTGAATCTCTGCCTGTGTCAGTGTATTTCCTAGGGAATTAGCCACGATTATTCACACCTCAGATAAAATTTATTTGTTCTGTTAGCAGCAACTTCAGTATATCCAATTTTCAGCACTTGGTGAAGATGAGAATTTTGCTTTTTTTGTTAGAAAGCCTTTGCATGTATTTGCATGTGTGGATCTTGTTTCCATGGCATCAGCTTATAAGTCTGAGAAGCACAGGTGGGAGCATTAGCCAGTAAATAGACATTAGGAGCCAGCCCTACTGCTATGTAGGGCTTGGTCTTGTGGTGAGGATAGTGATGTGGGATATGGCAGTGATTTATGTATTTTAATGGTTGGGACTTGGAGCTTTTCCTGTCTGCAGTATTGTGGAATAAAAGACTGGATGCAGTCCTGCTAGTGCTCTTGCAAAGGTATTGCTTTTCCTGATGCTTTGTCTTGATTTTTCTGAAGATGGGGCCACACTGAAATATGCTGTGACTCGAATTATTTTTCTTGCCCTGTTTTCCCCAAATGCTTTAATGTGTTGTCTAAGCACCTTTATTCTTGTAGTGGTTTCACATTTGCTGAATTTGTTTTGTGAAATGTAGTGTGGGGATCTATCTTTTTACTATGGAATAGGATTAGAAGAAAGGCAAAACAGGCTCAACTTAAAGATAGAAACAGATTTATTAACACACACTAAAGGGCAAACAAAAAAACCCCATGAAACCTTTTTAAAGGCACTCCCCTCCTCCTTAGCAACAATCTACTTTTCTACAAAACAATGTAAAGAGACAGAACATCGGAACTCTTAAGTCAGTAGTACTTATAAAATAGTCTNGTTGGTGTTAAGAAAGAGTTAATGTTCTCCTGCCTGGGCCAGCAGACAGCCACGTGGTCTATGCCACAGCATCGGTAAAAAGTCTCAAATCCTCGAGGTGTAGAAAAAAGCTCAGAAACAGCGGCCAGGATCTTCCCTCCCCCTGCACCCCTCGGTCTTATGGGGTGGGTTTTGGCCCAGCCAGGGCTCGCAGCTGCTCTCCAGGGATCCGAAAACCCGGGGGCTGTGGGGGGCCGGGGCCATCTCCTTTGGCCCGGCTGGTGGCGTGGGGCAGGCCGTATGATCAGCTGCATGTTCACAGCCATGGCTCTGCCAGTGTCTGCTGGGCTTGGAGGGGCCTGACCCAGCTCGGCTCTGGCCCGGCCCTGATACGGCCGCCCCGGCCCGGCCCCAGGGGCAGCGAGCCCTGAGCCAGGCCCTGCTGCTCCCTGCCCCAAAGTTACCTCATGGCAGGCCCGCAGCAAGAGAGAATGTTCCCAAGATTCCACCTGTACTTAAATCGTGTGTCCCAGGGGTATACACCTGTACCTGATTGCCCAACCTGGCTGTCAGTTCCAAAGCAAATCACCAATTGGTTTTTTACCATTCATGCCAAACCAATACAATTCTAAAGAGCCTTTTTTCTCCTTCCCTGCCATTGTTGCGTTGGGATGACTTTGCCAAAATGTTTTCATGTAGCAGTTGTGACCCGGGTGAAATGTGAATAGTAGTGATTGTGATGTTCATTTGTAACACAAGAGCTCAAGCCTACTCAGTGTGTCAGTCTTGGGTGTCTCTTCACCAGTAAATAGTCAAGCACAGTAAGCTGAACACAAGGCCTGTTTTATTAATTTCTATGGGTTTATGTTCTGCAGACATGGAGGTGATTATAGCTGCTTCTCTAGATGTAAAAGCTATAAAGTTATGCATGCACAAAACCACATAAACTTTTGATTGTATGGACTTCTATTTTTTAATATAATTGAGCATATACTCCTGCATTGTATTTTCTCATTGCAAATATACTTTAACAGGAATGTGCTAATTTATTTTCTCCAGCTCAGTAGTAGGTATAATGGGCAAGTAGTTTTAAGACAGTAAACTGGATGCAGGATTTTGAGGGGGCTGCTTTTATTGAAATTAAAAACTTGAGGACACTCATCAGAGTAACCTTGTGTGAAGTGAAGTCTGTTATGACTGATAACAGTCATAATTATGCTGGTGGTGACCATGCAAAAGAAATTCTGTGGGAAAGACAAGCCCTTGCAATAAGGACAGGGAGACTGCTCTTGGTGCCTGTGTTACCATCATTGGTGGACAACTTACAAAAACTCAGTACACTAAAGCAACTTAAACATCAGACATGCTCACAGCAGCTACAAAGAAGGATAAAAAATACTTGAACTAGAAGTTTGCTTTGAAAAGAAATTTGTAACTAACTTCAATCATTAATGAGCTAACAGAAGGGTTGAGTCCTAGTGTAGTTTTTCTCCATTCTAGGCAAATGACTATAGTGATCATATTATGTCAGGTTCATCACACTTCGAGCAGTTCCTCAGGGGTCAACTGGAAAAACAGCATAGATAAGAGATATGGAGATCTTCATCACCCTGTTGATTCCCAGCTGTATGGCTTAATCTGTGTTTGCTCTGTGCCTCTTGTTGGACCCAGTGGGTGTTGTCAAAGGTGTGATATTTCTGTAGAATCGTGGCCAGTCTTGCTTGAAAGGGTTGAAATGTCTGCATTTTGAAAAGAAAATACCTCTTCATTAAAAAAGCAAACAAACAAACATGCCACTAAGCCCCTAAGTGAGGCTACAAATGAAATTCTATTTAAGAGTGAGAACACTTCAACCTTGATTTTGCATCCTGCAAAGTGTAGTTGTTTGTTTCAGGTGAATTTTTGATTTCCTGTAATAATCGTGACTGTCTTCCTACTGGTAAGCAGGTTCTGATTTAGTCATTCATATTTCTTTTTCAGATCACGTGTGGCTCAGAGCATAATCTAGCAATAGTTGGTAAGTAGTTTAATTTTATAACAAATCCTCTCACCTTTTTTCCATTTTTAGTAGCACAAGATGAAAGAAAAGTGTGTACATCAAACATACTGAATGGTTATGGGCGTTGTGTGCAGCTGAAAGGAGGAAAGTAACATATAGATGTAGAGGAAAGAAGAAGAGAATCTGATGACAGTAAGTGGTGGTGATGAAATTGTGGCCTTGTAGACCAGCCCCTGTAAGGAGAGAGAGGTTGATGGATGTAACAGGAAAATAAATTTACAAAGTGCTACAGCCTATTTTAGATTGAAGCCATTGCAACAATCCTGACTGCAGATTCAGAGTAGCATCTAAGCTTGACCCTGGTCAAAAGTATCTTTGTTTAACAAGATGGAAATTATTAACATGGAAATTATTGCTGAAAAAAAGTCCTGGGTCTTTTTTTGTTTGAAGCTTGGAAAATCTTCAAAATGTCAGTCAGTGGTAGACAGGTTCTTTAGCGCATTTTAGCATAATACAGCTGTTGTAATAATGATGGAAGTACTAGGAAGCTAATGTCAGTGGAGAAATTCAATTTTGTGTACTAATTCCAGGAACAATCAAATTCTTGCTTTCATGTGATGAGTTGATAACTGAAGTTTGATACATGATTGCTATTATATATAATTACTTGTTTAGGAACACTTTTAACTGTAGGTTTTCAAGTGCTTTATAAAGGAGGTCAGGATAATTATCCCCATTAATAGGGCAAGACAGATGAAGAAAGGAATTCTATGCTAATGAGAGCTGGAAATGAAACAGCACTC
Source organism: Donacobius atricapilla (assembly GCA_013397315.1). Lineage (NCBI taxonomy): Eukaryota > Metazoa > Chordata > Aves > Passeriformes > Mimidae > Donacobius > Donacobius atricapilla. The sequence continues at coordinate 807,190 of WBMY01018179.1, read as the reverse complement.
CATCCACATAGATGTTGTTGATTGTCGTGACTGATGCATTGATGGAGCAAGTAAAGAATTTCCTAAATTTTCCAAAGTGTGGTTTGACAGAGGTAGAGAAAAGCAGCTCTTTGGTATTCAACCTGCTTTCCACACTCTAATTTTTTAGGTTTTAAGTGGCCACAAAGGTGGCATTTTCTGTATTTCCATATCTGCTGTAGTATATTTTCTAATTAACCTTCTCCAGTTAAACTTTGTAGTGAACTTGTTAAGTTCTATTAAGTTTGTGGCTGGATTTAAGAAAAGATTTTTCCTTTTGCCTTCTCCCTACTTGTTCACTGTCACATGCCTGTATTAATTGTCAGGCTGATGCTTTTGAATGTCAACTGAAGAGCAATCTTGTTTCTTGCTGAATTGATGAAGTAAAAATGTACTGCTGGCAGATTACTCCAGTGTGCATGAAAGCAAGCATTGAGTTTGAACAACCTTCTCTGTTCTTATGTCCTTTTATGCTTTCTGCCTTCTAGGCAGAAATCTCTGGAAAAAAAATGGGTTGGGGAAAGAAATTCTAGAAGAAAGTTACAATAAACTAAGAACTTTGCATATGTAAAGAACGCCATATGCCTATCTAAGCTGTGTGCTACACTCATTGAATTCAATGGGGAAATTATCAGTGCTGGAAGCCAGTCAATTTTATTTTAAGGACAACAGAAATGTGATGTTTTAAATTTTTTGAACTAAAGAACTATGATACAATTTCCCTGAATTGAATTTTACATATGCTATTAAAAGGTTGACCTTTTAGAACATTCTGTGGTAGGATTTCTCTGATCACTGGTCACTCTTGGTTCAAAGCTGTCAGCGGTTATAGTCCTTAAAAGATATCACACAGATTTCCATGAATATCTCTACTTGATTGTACAATTTTCTAATAACTTAGCATTCAAGCGGAGTTCATTTATAATTATATCAGCCATGTCTTTCTTAATTAGTAAATGCTTGAGTGATTAGTTTTAAACTGAAATAATTCAAGTTCAGTATGACAGGTAAACTGAAAAGCCTTTAACAGTATAATATTCAAGTCAGTATTTCTGGTTGTATATACAAATATGCTTCTACTTTGTTTGTTGCAGCATTTTTAAATGGAAACATTTTTAGGACAGAGAGGCTGGATTTATGATTCATTCCACAAATGCTGAAGTAGCGTTCCAATCATCTTGCTGGTGATACAAGCTGTTTGATTTGTAAGGCTCGCAAGCAGTTAGTTTTTTTCATGTTACTTTATATAGTCTGCATCCATTTGTATGGTTCAGTTATTTGAATTCTCTTTTCTTGCTTTCTTCTACTGAAGTCAGTGCAAAATTTGTCTGTTCTCCTCACTATGATGGCACTTACTCCTTTTTCTGTGGCTATATTGGTAGTATTTTCGTTTTTATTTGATCATGAGGTAAATGTTTGATATAAAGGAGAATAAGATGTGGATTGTCTTGAAATGTACCTGCTTTTCTAAACTTAGAGTTAAAAGTTGCTATAAGTATGTGAGAAAGTGCCAACATCTTCACTCCTAGCCCTTGGTGAAAACACATTTTTATCTTCATTTGGGGTTGTACTGTGATACTAATTCTAAAATTTGTAAGTGCTGTAGTATTTTTTATGTTTGTATGACTTTTCACTTGAGAACAAAAATCCTTGCCTGGTAAGAAAAGACCTTGCACTTTTCACCTCAGTCAAGGATTAATCATTTTAGGAGCCAGCCTATTTTTGTACTGAAAGAAACGGGTAGTTATTTAATAAATGTTGTATAACATATCTGAAAAACACCTTGCTACACTGAAAACTGCGTGTGTACTCACCGAGCGCCACAAAGGTGGTTTTTCTACCTGAATGTGATAGCTGCAATGTTAGTGCTGAACTTTGTGATATTGAGGCAGAGTCTTTGAATGACTGAAATACATAATGGAACTAAATCACTTTGCCAAAGCTGGGCTTTTTCCGGGTTTGGGAGTCTATAGTGTTCTCAACACTGAAAAGGTAAGGAGGTTTGATTCTTACCCTAAAACGCCTGTGTTTAAAAACAGTATTTATGGAGAAGGCTCTCATCAGTTTCCTAACCACTCCCCAGTAAGACTTTGATGCTCCTTTTTTGAAAAAGAGAATAGTTATCTTTTAAGAGACCACGTAGCTCATGCAATGCTGCAACTTAAATAATCACATAGTATTAACTGTGCAGAAGTAGAGACACTATTAAATGCAGCAATGCCTTGACTGTGCTGCAACCACAGGGTACAGGACAGAATGCCGTGAAGAGGGTACAGGACAGAATGCCATGAAGAACCTCCAAGAGCAAATGTCTTATTTTAGTAAAAATTAAACCATGGAATTGTATTCAAGCCTCCTGGAGGTAGTTAAACCCCCCCTTTAAATGATTACAAGGATGACAGTTCTATAGTCTGTCTCCCCAAAACCTTGGTAATGCATTATATCCCTTTTTGGTCTTGCTTTTAGTAATTTCCTCAACCTCTATAAATTAATGACAATCTTTTAAACAAAAGATACTAGAGGATATGTAGGGAGAAGTGCTTGTTTTAAGAGCTAATTAGTTTTTGTTGAAGTCCAACTTTAAAGGAGCCTTCAAAGGGGAATTTGTTTGTTTGGAAGAGAAAGACTTGGATCTTTCAAGTTAACATTTTCTGGTGTGGTGTTTTGATGGGGATAAGTGTTGGGACGTGTGGCTACTTCAGATAGTGCAAAAAGCTTTTTCTTGCACTTTCATAGTCAGCACAGTGAATTCTGACTTCTGCTCATTTTCTTGCATGGAGGATTTAAAACCTCCTTCAGTGAGATAGTCCCCAAATCGTGACTTGGACACTGCTGTGTAGTGACCCACACCACAGAGGCAGGCACTGTCAGTGCAGGTGGTGGCGGTGCAGTGGTGTTCACAAGGAGAAATTGGGCTTTGTGATTAATGTCATCGTTACTCGTTTGATATTTGTCTCTGTCTCCTTTGGTGTTTCCCCTATTCAGGTTACTTACTGAGAACTGTTTTCCCCCCATGATTAATGGTAGTGGAGAGGGTGCCATGTAATTAATGTTAAAACAATAAAAATGACCCCCAAAGGCTCAAGCTGACCACCCAACCATAAGTGTGTCTTGCACGTGGAAGTACAAGTGACATATGAGGAGACAAAGCCCTGGCTGGTCACATGGAGTTTCAGGGTGTTCGGTGCCAACAGCGTTATCATGAAATATTTTTAAAATCACTTCTCAATTTTCTGCTAAATCACAGGCCCTTCCAGAAGAGGGTTAGTTTTGACTCCCATTGCCTTTTTTGTTTTGTGTGAATTAGAGCAAGCTTCAGGATTTTGTCTTCCATGGTTCGTGTGCAATCACAGCTGTAAATATCACAACACGGGCATTCACATCCTTCTGAAGCTGCGGCTGGAGAGTAAAAAAACAATACTAAATTTAATGGAAGAATAGTCTTTGCAGAGGAAATTAGGATAAAACATCCTTCCACTCAAATGGGAGTTCATGCCCCAAATGGTCTGAATTAAAGTATACAATAGTGTTAGAGAGGCAGTAAAAGAGCTGTTATTCTATGCTCTGTTGAGATTTTCTTTTCTGTCCTGGAAAAACATAGCAATTATGAGCTGGAAAACAAATGTGATCAAGGCTAAGGGAGGTGGTGATGCACATCTTAAAATGGTGATGGTGTTGATGCCATCCCAAACACTTTGATTCTGCATTTTTTAATAAGGAAGCTGAAGAGTTCCTATGTGCAAGCCACTACCTCTTAATTAGCAGGGTTTCATACTTTTAGTAAAGTTTGACGATTCCAACTGAATTATTGTATAAAGCATCAGCCAAGGAAGGGCAGTAACAGATTATGAAAGATCTATTTCTCTGGCAGAGTGAGCACCAATGGGGAGAGGAGATTGTGCAGGCTGATGGACGGATCCCTGCGTTATGCTGACAGTATTATTTAGATATTCGCAGCTGCCCTATGAAGCAGCAGATAGAGTCATGTGTCTGACATTCAGTCCCGGGGGACTCAGCAGTCTGTCATGAGGAGAAAAATCATAAATTCTCTCTGTTGTTGTAGTGTTTGGAGGAATCTTCAGCATACACAGTGGAGGGCACTGGTGTTCAGCAAGGAGCCTGAGTCTGGTAGTCTGTTGTTTTATTTATTATGCATGAAAAATCCCAGTGCAGCCAGGGGCTGTATTGTAAAGGTTTCCTGGCAGACCAGCATGGAGTCATGTTGCAGCATGCTGTCTCTTTGCATTGCAGCACTAATCACATTCTCTGCTTATTAAAGGGCACCTGGCAGGACTTCGAGTAACCATCACTGTTGTCATTTTCATGCGGGTTATATGTCGACCTTCTAAATTTATTCTCTGGCAGAGCCATTCTGTATGTCATTTAGCTCTTAATGTGGCTTTGACTGTTAAACTAGCTCTTCAAAATATAAGCTCCTTTGGTTATATTTGTTGAGAAAAAACAGCCTGATACCTGTCATTACCTGATCACCTCTCTGAGTACTTTGGACGTAGCTGGATGTAGATTTGACATCACAGTTTTCTTGTCATGGTTAGATACAGTGAGTTGTTCAAATATCTTCTCACTTTGTGTTTCTTTTCTGTATACTGTTGGTGCTCCAGGTAAACAAATTGTTCTTCTGGTAGGATGGAAGCTGAAATTGCATTTCAAATTTCAGAAGTCTGATTATTTTGTTATTTTCAGCAGCCTATACTCACAAAATCTGATCTTCTGATCTCTTAGTGTTTCTTTTCCAAGGGCTAATGGAAAGGCAAGTTGCCAACTATCTCATGAATTTGTGGGCGTAAGGTGATGAGGAGAGAAATGAAGAAATGCTAATTTGAGCATTTGGAAAAGCCTTCTGATGGGCCTAAAAATGGCTTTGTAGCAACTGAATTGTCTGAAGTCAGTGGCTACTGCCTATAGGAAAGGATGGATGTTTTGCTGTGAAAAGCTAATTAGTTTCAAAAGAGAAAATGGGATTGCATTGACTCCCTAAAAAGAAATTCCAGAATTTAGGATAAGGTCTGGCTGAACTGCATCTTCTGTTCTGAAATGAAGCCCAAATTTTACAGCTACCATCTCTTGCAGGCTTTGTCACTGTATTGATGCATATTTTAGGTGACTTAACTCTCTGGAATGCTATGTTCAGCTTCTTCTCTTCCCTGCAGCTTGTCAATTTAGATTGTGAAATCTTTGGAATAAAAAGTTCCTCTTTGTGTACTTTAGAACTGCCTAGAGTAAAGGGACCTGATTTTAATTTTTTTTCTAGCATTGCATTGCAACTAATAATACTTGCAATCACTTCCCCTCAGAGAGGCAATTTTAAAATATAATTAGTCTTGGTGAATGTGTCCCTATCTTAATTTCTATAATTTAGCATATACACAGGTAATAATGCAGTGCTTGTCATATTGTTTACAGTGTGGTTTCCTGCTGCTACCAGATGCAGAGCTGCTTAGGCAGGCCCTGAAGTTAAAAGCTGTTATTTTTTTTCTGTACAAAAAGCTCACGGTTCTTGTGAAATTTTCCCCTGAACTTTACATATCACTGTAGTGTCAGCTTAGAGTTTGTCTAGAGTTGAGCTCCTGTGTGCTGTCAGTCTGTTTCCTGTGAGACACCACATCACATCCACAGGGATAAATCTGCTGCGTCAAGAACCCTCCTGAAGATGGGGAAGAGGCAAGTGAGCAATATTAACCTCTGGTGACAGCTGAACCCATCCAGCTGGAATTGAGTGGCACCTAGAGGAGATAATTGCCATGGGAAGACAGCAAACAACCAGCAAATGCTACCAAGCAAGAATTTTTACTTGAAGCTGAATGAGTAGGGAGCCCTTCATTGCAGGTAGAAAGGAAAAGTCCTTCCACCTGGTTTGCGAAAATCACAGAGGATGAGAGCACTCTTAAGAGCAGGAGCTGCAGTACAGGTGCCTTTGTCAGAGGGTTCACTGGATGGATATTGAGTATTGAGAAAACAAATCAGATTTTATCGTATTTGTTTACTCGCAAGCTCTAAGCAGAACAATTACTTTAAAGTAGAAGAAAAACACATCCAATATATCTAAGGCACATTTATCTGAATTTTCAAGGAAGCAAACAGGAGTCACAAAAGTAGGCACCCTTGTTCACCAAAGAGAGATTAAGAGTTTGGTGGCTAAACAGGGAAATAAAAGGAAGGACAAATGTCTGGCTTCAGGGAGTCATGTAGAGCACGTGGCAGAGATGCTCACGCAAGTAAAGCACAAGGCCAGCAAAGTAGCTTAAAGTGCTTTGGAAGGGCAACAAATTAAGGCTTCGGTGCCCTCCTGCTGAGCAGCTCTGCAGTGAGCTGTGCTGGTCATTCTGGGTTCTGTATGTGCAGCAGCCTCAACGCTTTATCTTCAAAGTGTATCACTGAGTGGAAATTTTGCAGCTAAATGGCTGGCTGGCAGGAGGGCAAGGTGGTTTATATTTAGAAACCTGGTGTGAGGAGTGCCCTGACCATGCTGTGAGATTTGTGGCTCTCCAGGAGGGAATCTCTTGCTACAGAACCTTGGGTTGACACCCCCCTGTCTGTGTGTAGTCACTATCCAGATCCTTTATGGAGCACTGAGAAATTTTCCTCTCAGCACATGGGTAGATGTTTGTGACCAGCTTAGTTTGTCACATGCCCTGAGTGAATAATCTCAGAAGCTTTTTCCTTTTGATTATTTTTTATGTGTGTGTCTTTTACTAACACCATCTTCAATACTCTCGGTAGCTTTCTGCATAATAAAAAGATTGAAGTAGGGATTTTCAGAGATTGGCTTGACTTTGAATTGGTTTTTTTACAAATGCACATTTAAAAGTCATCTTTGCTGCCCAGTTTTTGGATTTTCCAGTGTGTTTTGGTCATATGGTTCTACTGTTCTCTTTCAGTTATGAAGGTCACAAAATCTTTCAGGAGCCAAAGCTGAAGGCAGGGGTGTTGACAGTGACAAGAGCCTGAGACATGATGTTGTGAAGATCTATGGGAAGCATTGCCAGGCTGGTGGTTGAACAGGGACCCTTCTGAGCCAACACTGCATTGTTTGGCTGCAACTGCACAGGACTAAATACACACATCAAAGCAGGCTTCCTGAAGCTTTTGTAAACCAAGGTGGGGTGGGGAATTGTTTCTATACCTTTCCTTAAGAGCAGATCCTCTTTTCCCCCTTTAGGATTTAGGACTTGGAATTTGAAGGTAGTTGAAATTGCAGTGGAGAAAATCTTGAAGTATTAGCTGCCAGGCAAGATTATTTTACTATTAATAACAAAGAAGCAGCTGTTCAAGCTTGCAAGCCTAGAGCAAGCTTTCAGGGTAAAAAGAAAGAGTTTTACTAAAAATCATTGGGTTTAGAGAGATAAGTGTTTAAGAAAAATATTAGGGAAAAAAGTCAAATGAAAAGAGATTAAAAGAGATTAAAAGTTGGCATATTTATAAAAATTATCCTTTACTTGTCCTTGCTTTTTGAACTTGTTTCACTCAAGTGCTTCTTTATAGAAGGTAGGTAACAAAGTAATTAAAATTAAAAATGCTTTTGAGACTCATTTCACTGTTGTGCTTTTTCCTGTGCTTTTTTTTAGAGTCTCTGAGGAGCATGCAGGCTAAACTGAGACTTTTATTATTTCTGAGAAATGTCTTCACATCATTTTATTTTTAGATTGTTGGGCTTATTTGAACTGTGAGAAAGTGTGAAGGACTGAAAGCTATATGAACAAGATTTTAAGAGGTATTTAGCATAGAACGTTTAACATTTCTCATGGAGCGGTGAGAGGGGTTGATATATTCGTGGTGAACAAGTCAACCACACAGAACTCATGTCAAGCATGTTATACTTGTTTGTGGTGAGGCTTCAAACATAACTGTGATTAGCAGGAAGGTGAATGAAGTGAGAGACTACTGCCACATATACATGATTGGTGCCCATCAGTCTTTAAGGAGCAAAATGCCTGTATTACCTGTGTATTTGATAGCTCTGAACCTGCTAGCATGGCAACACATCTGTCAGTGTTCTCAAAATCAAAGGAACCCAACCACCACCACCAGCAATAACACATATGAACTGTAATGATTTTAAAAACCAGTATGCTGAGGCCTTCCTGGCAGATTTTTCAGATGAGATAGTTACATTTTCCCTAGCTTAGTTCTGACCGACATCCTCCTCCCCTCTACAAATCTAATGGAATAATTACTTTGAGAAGATAATACAGGATCCCAGTATAAACTTTGTTTGTATTTGTTCTAGCCTTGATTTGCTAAATTAAATGTTGTCTAGGAGGACCTTCACATGACACCAGGAATTCATGTTATAGACTCTATCTTCCTTTGTTCAGATTTAGCATCTTATGATATCCCTGCTCTGTAGCCTTGTATTGGAACAAATGACTAGATTACTGGGAAGAGATTATGGTGGGGAGCCCCAGCCCAAGGCAGTAGGTGGAAGAGGTGAAGCTTCCAAACAAGCCCATAACAAACATGAAATCCAGTTTTAACTCTGCTCATATTCATGGGTCATATTCACTTTTATTTGTTTTTTATGTGAGATGTTCAGTGAGTGTGAGGTTATACCCAGGGAGCCTGGCCACCATATTTGCTCTTTTGTACACCTTTTTTGAAATACTTTCAGGCAGCTCAGGGGATGCTGTACCACAATGAAATTTCCAGTGCTTTTCACAGCTGTGAGAACGACCTCCAGTGTCCTTTATGTCCCCCCTTTGGCCTTTCCAGCCCCCTGTTCCTCTGGGGGAATTTAGCAAAGATGTGGCACATTCTCAGTTTGGGTGTTATGTGACCTGTGGTGCTTGTGACTCAAAACCCTATAAGCGGTTCACAGATCTCCTGTTATTCACCCTGTGAAAGAGAATCAGGCTGCTCTGGATGTCTCGGAGTGCCACTGCCCATGGCATGTTCTGTAATGCCAGACACAGTGCTTTCCTCATGAGTGAATGATGAACATGGCTGGAAGATTTCAGTTTCCATTTTTCTCAGTAGGAAAGAATTTCTGTCAGTTAAGACTTTTGAGTAAAAAGGATTCTGAACTTGATGAGGTTTTTTTTTTTCTTTCTGGATGATGCTCAGTACAACAATTCAGTGAAACGTGGGACAATTTTTTTTCAGGATACATCATTAATCTCCCCTTACCCTCCTTTAGGCATTTTAATATTAATAAAAAAAAAATTAATCTGCCATGACCTTGGTGACAAATCTGAGTTGCCAAGAGATTTTATAAGTAAGCAGCTGCTTTGCTGTGAATGTCTCATATTAAACTGGAGGTTGGCTTCCCTATGCCTTTGGTTTTCAGTGATACCAGCTGCTATCTTGCTGAGTTGAGACATCTCAGAAAATGGGAAGGATGACAAGCAACACAAATCATATAATTCTGAGTAGGAAGCTCCTTGCCTTGAAAGATAGTTTGCTTTGGCTTTCAAACTTCCTATTTTTTCCTCCTGAACTGTTTCCTCCCATGCACTTTTTCTTGTACTTTTTTTGAGTTATGAACATTTCATGGTCTTTTAAAATTGAATAAGATGAAAGGTGTATCTCTTAAGGTGTAGCTTAAAAAAAATCTCTGCAACACGTTGTACTTCTAAATGAGCACATGGAACACTTGGTGTGTGATGTGGTAGTGGTGACAGATGTATGTATGCTCTAGGGGTAAGAACTTTTTTCCAGTGTAGCCTGCTGACTTTTGTTCTATTAACAGAATCTTGGTAACTGTTACATTTTTCAAGATGTGTATTTTTTGTGATATTGATTTAATAAATGCTTGCTTGCAACTCCTGTAAAATAAATTGTTCCCTAGTTTTGATAGGAATAATTAATAATTTTTTACTGTTCCCTGCTGATAGATCAAATCTGTGACCTTTACTTCAAGGGAAGCTCTATTACTGAGGCCTCCAAAAGGGATTACTTAAGAAATACCAGTTGCATATGAGTTCATCATGTTAATGTGTGCTTCACATTGAGCATGCAGGATAATATGTGACAAATTTCTAGCACTCACTGGTTGTCTATGGTGCACACCCAGAGCATGGATGATTCTGGCTTTTTCTGAGAAGCACATGTTTGTTTAGGCAAGAAAAGTATTTACTTTATTTGTGTTACTTCTGTACAGAGGAGGGAAAAATTGTTGCCAGTGTCTGTGCTCTACTGCGAGTTGTTGGACTCACCATCTGATTTGTGGTCACTGAGCATGACTTTATCTCCTTAATTATGGGACTTCTTAGTGAATAAGGAAAAGTTTCATACTAGTTGCAGCTTTTAGGTATGCTTATTTAAGCTGGAGTCCTCCTTTAGTCCCAGTAGTGCAGTTCTGTTCTTCTCCCATAGAGAAATGCCAGGCAGGAAGCAGGCAGCTGTGACTCTCCCTGTGCCATATTGGAGACTGGAGACAGGAACAGGTTAGTCTGTGCTGCTTTTTTTGGTACATCTGGCCAGCCATAACCTTAAAGCTCACATGAACTTTTTTCTGTAGGCCTATAAGAGAAAAAATGTTGAAGGTATCAGGATTTGGTGTCCTTGCTGTTCTGAGACCACGCACCCTAATTTCAAGGTTTTTTTCCTGGCCCCGAGATTCGTCTTGCCACCTACCAGTGAAAAGAGGCAGGAATCCAAATGTATTCTGCTTACATCCAAATCTTGTGTTGCCTGCCATTTATAGCAGGAGTAGCATGATGGTTTGCTGTCACTCAGATGTCACTCAGATTCCTTCAGGCTCACTACTACACTGTTGATCAAGTTAACTGCAAGGCAAGATTCATCCTAGGTAAATTCTGGGTACCCTGAAATAAAAAGCTTGAATGCTATTGTATAGCTCTGTAGATTTTTTGAGTAAAGAAGCAGGCACTTCAATTTTTTTAAGCACTGTAGTAAAGAAATCTTGTTCTGTTGACAAGTTCAGCATGTGTCTTGTGCAATACTTCTCTGTCTGCTTGGATCCTCCTCCTTCTCCCATCTGCCACCTTCTCACTCTGAGGAAAGGAAACTCCACTCTGTCAAAGCAAAGTGCCAGTGAAAAATGGGGAAGACTTTTAAGAGTAGCTTTTGGGTGAGACCATTCACTAAAATCAAAACAAATATAACCACAGCTCACTCTAGTTTTGCCCTGTGTACTTAGCAAAAGGTTAAGACTGACGGGTAGTAAGATAGAACCCCTCAAGTGAAGGCTGTGCAGTTCAAAAAGGCAGAATCACTTACTTCTGCCTGTGATCAGTGCTCCATGGCAACATGTGCTTTGCAAGGAAAATAGCATAAATACCTATTAAGCAAAGAGATTCCCCAGCAAATGAATTAAATGCCAGAAATCGAACAAGAGTGGGGTTGGTGGTTTTTCCTCTCGGGGAAAAAATTTTGTGTAGCTACCAGTGAAGTATCATAATTATAATGGATGCTCTCTGACTCTTCTGAAGTACAAAATGTACCTCATTTTGAAACGTCCTGCTTCAGAGACTGTGCATTTCTGTATTTCCCAGTTATTAGTCTTCTTATGTTTTGTGGAGCTAATGCTAACTAACCTTGGGCATTGTTTCCCTCTGCAAAGGTTTTGTGGTTGCTTCTGCCTGATGCTGACTTGCAAATTCAGTGTGAGCTGTTAAAGCCTTAAGAACAATAAACTTGTATTATTATGGGGACTTTGTGCATTCATTTAAGTCCCCAGGGCTGGAGCTCAAATTTGGTAATTGTCTTGGCTGGAAGCAAATGTGCCAAGTTTCACCCTTATGTCTGCAGCTGATGATCTCTGCCTGGGAGAGTTAAGGATTAGAGAACTCCAGGACTGTTTTTGATAGTTTGTCTTGATGTGCAGTTACCTACAAATAATAGTAGTAAATGTGCTTGTGCTTTCTTTGTAGTTGATTGGCTATTTGAGGCAAGGGCAGGAGAAATCAACAGGACTTTGTCTGCTGGAGGTGCTGAGCCTTCAGGCTCCATAGCTCAGACTGCCAAATATCCAGGGGAACTGAAACTGAGGTTCTGCTTGAGTCACCATGCCTCACTCTCTGCTGCTTTGGGCACTCCAGATTACCCTCATCACAGACTTGTTGGGGTTCATGTGAATGAATTAGGTGGTTTTCATTTCCTCTGTTAACAGGGTTTTCTAAATCCTCATTCCTCGGCTGTCAGCAAGCATGCTTTACTGCTCAGTGTAAACTCTTAGGATATGTGCTTCTCTCCTCAACCTGAAAACCTAAACAAAAAATCTAAGTCAGAATTGTGTGATCTCCTTGCAAAAGTCTAGGACAGGTAAGAAAGAGATTATATAGGTGAGAACTGTATAGATACAACTTGTCTGAAGTCCAGCTTCTCTGCTTTATCCAGGAGAATCATTGTACTGGCTCCACAAAGGCACAAATCAAGTATTTTGTCCTGTGAAGAACTGATTTCCAGTCTGTTATACAGCACTGTAAAATAGTCTACTAGCTGCATTAGTATTGGCAAGAAGAATTCAACTTGAAGTCAGGCTTGAATCATGTTTTAAGTTGTTAAACCCCTGAGCAAGACAGTAAAATGTTGATGATGCTGTGGTACTGCAAAGCTGTGACTTGATGAATTAATCCTTTCTATAATATAACACACCTCTGTTTGGTATTCTGTACATCACAATGAAAGGTATTTTGAGACACAGAAGTTAAAAAAAAAATAGTTTTATGCCCTTTATTTAAGCAAACAAGCAGAAGTTGCTTCCATTTAGTTACATTTTAGCCACTCGAGGCCAATCTAATAGGTACATTTTCTATCCCTAAGTATAGAGAAACTATGCTGAAGGAAATGGAAAACCATGTGATACTTTAAGTATACAGTGAGAAAGTTAAGTTTGTATTGCATGGTGCAATGGTCCATATGTTTTGGCATTTAAAAAATTATTTATGTTTTTAAATAGCTGTTCCATGGCTTGGGAGAGCTGGAGTTCATCTGTTAGGCTGAACTAGCAAGCACATTATCCAAAAAGCCCCCATGGAATTGTGACAAGTAAGTTTCCCTGAAAACAAACTTCACTCACTTCTAATCTAGTTAGATGCCATCAATTTATAAGTGTATATATTAGTTTAATACTGATCAGAGCTAGTGAACTTTTGTCATCTTATTGCTCTGGAATGCTTCTGGTGCACACTTCCCTGGTAAATAAGATACGTGACACTTTTGGTCACGGAATTTGGGTGATTTCAGCCAAGATTTTTAGAATTATTTTAAGATTAGTCATTTATTTTTACATACATGTCTTCTGGGCACCCAACTTCTTGAGTTCTTAGGGCAGGCTGAATTTTGTCACAGTGCATGATAGTCAGGCTCGCTCTGGTATATCAGATTGATCATGGTCTTTGAGTATTCCTTTTCAAAGTTTTACTCTTTTAATATTCTGGTGGTGCTGGATAATTGTATGGTAGCACTCCTTAACTGCTTCCTACTTTCCATCCAGATCACAGCTCCTTCATTCTGGAGTTGTAAATTCTCGTGTCAGAGCCAGGCAGACAGAGGCATTTAATACTTCAACCCTTAGAGGATGCAACTGGATAAGTTTGTGCGTGCATATTATGTATTGACCCGGGTTTGTGGACCATTTATATACATATTGATATGTCTCAAAGATGTGAAAACACATGTACAGGAATGACATCTAAAAGCTATTTGTCTCTTTTTCAATCATGTTGCAAGGCTACAGTGCAGTAAGTTAGCTTTTTTTTTCTCTCCATACTACAATAATTTTAAATATTAATGGTAAATTAAAATAATGTTAAATCCCCTTTCCCTAGAAGGCTAGGCTGCTAGTCTAGAATATAATAGAAAGTATTTAAGTATTTCTGGGTCTGGTTCTGAGATTCCTCCAATTTGTAGCCATTTTAAAAACGGGATAAAATAATTTTTAGTTGTCCCACTCCTTTTTACTATTTTCTGATGAATCTGAGGGATGCTCAAAGTAAGAGAGATTCTCAAGGCCATTTTTAATGGGGGTTCCAAGGGAACTGCTAAGTTACTTCAGCCTTCCTGTTCTCTAGTATCTGCACTACTTATCCATCCTGGCCACTGAAGAAAAGTGTTCAGTGTAGCTGTATTTGATGGTCTTCCTAGTTTTGTCAGTGTGATTCACTATTAAAAAGTTCAGGTGCAGTATTCTGTATATTTTGGACAGGCAAGGTGGCAGAGAAGTGACAGCGAAGTTGATGCAGCTGTTTGCATGAAACTGTTCGGTGACAGATGAGTTGCAGTAAGATGGATCACTCTGGAGTAGAGGGGGAACAGATTTCTCTGCAGGGCACAAGGAACAATCTGAGATTCTGATAAATGACTTTTCAGAGGGTATAAGATGACCCAATTAATAATTTCAGCTGAGCCTTTGATGTGAATGTTAAGCAGTTAGAATCTCTAATATTTTTGTGAGGGTAGTAGTAATCAGGCGTTCCTTTATAACTCCTCTAGTTTGACCCTTATGAATTTGGTGTCTTTTTCTCAGTATCCTTACTTGTGTTCTTCCAAACCTGCTTTAGTTTTATAGTGATACTGACTGGATACCTTCTTAAAGCTCAGCATCTCTTTCTCTTCAAGATTTGTGCTTTCTTTTCCATCTTAGACTGGCACTTTGCTGTGTTGTGGTTTGGTAAAGCAAAGTCATCTTTAGGGTACTCTCGGCTTTCCTGTCATGCATTGGTGCTGCTGTTCTTCATGGTAATCAAACTGGAACAATGCTGCCTTGTGCAAGTCAGTGCTCAACAGAAAGGGGATGGAATCTGTAATAATTCAGGGCAGTGAATGTTCCCTCAGAGCACCGCAAGCTGCATTGCACAAAAGGAGCAGCGGTCTGTAAATAAGTGAGAGGCTCCAGCATGCGCAGAGCCTCTCCCTTCCTCAGTGGGTCAGTTCACAACAGCTGCAACAAACAGAAGGGGAAAAAGATTTGTAAAAAACACAGGAAGTGCTTCAGCTTCCTCATAAACAAGCAAGACATTTCTCTGAGAATGCTCCTGCCAGATGCTGTGCCTTCTATCTTTATCACAGCAGGTTGAAACAGGCATCATTAAAGAATAACCAAGAAGAGGGAAATGTACTGGCTTTGTGTCTAAACATGTAAAAGCTTTGTGTAAACGTGATAGTTGAAAACACTGTATTCTGGGTAGAGAAGTGGGATGTGTAATTTCCCAAGAGTCAGGTACTTTGTGTACAAATAGCCAGGTTGCCAGTGTGCATTTTATAATCCCAAGAACGAGGAACATCCTAAGTGAGGACTTTGGTAGGCAGTGTGCGCAAATCTTGATTATTCTCCATAAAGCTCTTAGAATTCATTCTTACATAGCTTCTTGCTTCTGGGGCAGCTGTATCCAAATATAATTTACAAAGGAGTGACAGAGACTATACCAAAAGTCTAGTATACTAAAGGACTTACCATCTTAAACCAAGGCTCTCTTTGAATTCTGAATGCAGAGTAACTATGTCTCCATGATGATCTCACTTACATCTGACCTGTTTTAGAAATATATCTGCTCTTCTAATGCAATTTAAGAGTACAATGATAGAACTAGAAGGAACATCCTCTCACAAGTGACTGAAAAAAGAATTCAGTGGCAAGTTTTTATTTAATCGTATATGGAATGCTGTAGCCCAAGTGCCAGTTCTGGGGTTATCCTGGGATGTAGTAACATCCAGAAAAAGAAGGTACTTTCATACTTAGGGTTTGTATTTATGGTTTCAGTTTAAATTTGAACGTGAGTGCAGACCTTGCGCTGGGTTTGCTCTCTGCACAGAGGGCAGAGCCCTGAGGGCTGCCATCATTGCCCAGTGGGAGAATTTCCCCTCCACAATCCACAGCTGTATCTGTGCTTGGGCTCTTTGCAAACCAGACAGGGATCCCATTTGGAAGGGCATATCATCGATAGCCACTGCCATGGTGATACCTCATTACGTTGTTAAATGTATCTGTGAGTATGTAGATCAACTTAAACCATGGCTGATGCTTTTCTGCTTAGCAGCATCTGATTTTGCGTGTTTTAGATGTTTATCTGAAGGCCTCCAGAGATGCCTTTCATGGTCGATGAAGATAATTGAAAGTTGGCAGTTTTCCTGCTCCTGGATGTCAGGTAGCCTTTCAGTGAACCTGGCCCTTTCAGAGGTAGCTGTTCCCTGTGGCACAGTGGGTGGAAGCTGTAGCTCGGAAATGATTTGGAGATTTCTGTGGTGCTGATGGCTTTTTACCATGCTGAGTTTTTATGAAGCCTGGCTTGCAGCCCCAAGAGGCAGGACTGACCTTGGGTTACCCAAGGTTTGACTACATGGCTAATTAGTGATAGAGGAAATCTGACAAATATGTGACTAATGCACAGGGATTCACCTAATGAAAATAACACCTCCTCTTTCCCAAATAGCTCCCTTGCAACATTTAGTAGTGTAGCAACTACTGCTGTTTTGTGAATGAAGCAAGTGGATTGAACAGCAGTCTTCGTGCACACTCCCCATCCCTCATTTGACTCACAAAATTAGAATTACATTTTAGTGGTTTTGTAGACAATATAAGCAAAAATACACACGGTATAGGTAATATACACAGACAGGTAATACTGCTGCTACACTAGATGAAATATAATTTCTCATTTTTGCAGAAGGCTCCTTTTCTGTGAACCTAAAGTATCCTGTAAATGTTGGGGTTTGCTGGTAAGTGACCAAAACCTGGAGAGTAAATTGTGCAATAATAAGGTTCCATTCTTTATTGACCATGTTTTTTCTCAAGTCATGAGGAGGCAATGATGGCACATATAATTTTGATAGCTGATAAAATTGTCTCATTTTCTCAGGGTGTGAATAAATTTTAAGAACTGAGAATGCTTTAAATTATTGCTCTGCTTGTAGTTAGCAAGAAATTCATCCTGAAGAGCCAAATAAGCATATAATTTTGTCATGGCTAGTCAAATTTTCCATGTAAACTTAAAAGGAGGGTAATTTTCCCATTTCTATTTTAGAATGTTCCTTATTCCGCCTTTATAATTTTGTCCATTTCCTTATTAGCGCTCCTTTCAGAGCCCAAACATGTCAACAGTGACACCATTATCAGCCTGAAATAAAGGAACAAACGTTCTCATCTTCAGTCGTGGTTTGCCTGTGGTGGCTATTTTTAATTTTGCAGCTGCTGGAGACTGAGGCAGATGAGGCAGATTTGCAGCTGAAGACTTGGCCCCTGTACCACATGTCCACTTTCCAAATGCTCTCAGAGGTGCCAGGAAACATGGAGGTTTCCAAGGGGTCTGTTCACTGAAGTAATGCTTCTGAAAAAAGAGACAAGAGAGAGCATGAGGCAAAGCAGTGGCAGCAGAAGGGAGGTATCCTGCTGATTTACCATTTGTTTGCAGATGTTCAGAATGGAGTGTGAGGTGGTAGCTGATCATTGTTTTCACCAAGTGTGAATATGAGCTGACAGCCTCATGTGCTCTCCCATGTATTCCGAGCAGTGCGCGTTCCAGTGGGTCCTCAGCCTCCAGGATTTGTCTTTCCTGGAATACGAGGTAGTGTGACTTTTTGGCCATGAGGAGCAGCTTGTGCTCTTCCCAGCCTTGCCCTCTGTTTCAAAACTGGCATCACAACTCTGAGCTGAAGATCAAACTGCAGAACACACAAGTGCCACAGTGACCTGTACCTGGCTTCATGTGGGCATTCAGGCAGGTGAACTTTCACCTTGCAAAAGTGGCCAGGCACGGAGGGCACAGCTGTGTGAGTGTAAACATTATTTATTGACATGTCACTTCACCTAACCTTGTTCAGTCCTCAAAGTACCTCCCTTGTCTTTGTGCCAATATTTCTGTAATTTATTGTGTACTGTGATAGAAGTTAAGATATGGCAGTGCATTTAGTTAGTACTTCTGAGTGGCATGGGTTTAATAGATGGTTGGTAACTGTCCTCAATTTTCTTAGATGCTGAAACACACAAGACTTTATTTTACAGCTTCCCACAGTGATGTGAAAAACCAGGCCTAAATGATGATGAATTGGTTGAATTTATTAATGGTAAGTTGTCTGTTTTGGGACTGAAATATATTTTGAACTAGTTTGTTTAGTTTCATTTTGTCTTTGGCATTTGGCCCAAAATACATTGTATGTTACCTACTCTTTTGCCAAAAATTCAGTAGCAGTGGTGCATGTGTGTTTTTACTGAACTTTTAAATCCATATTAGTGGATCCAGACACTTTGAAAGGTGCATAGATTTTCTTAGTGATCCATAAAGAACAGTTTATCTAGGTCTTGGACTACTTTAGAGCTTCATAAATATAGTTCTGATTTTTTCTTTGTTGGTTTGCAAACTTAGACTAAATTTTGACTTGTAAAATGCGATATTAACTATAAAAGTAGTCAAGAGGGTTCAGATACTTCCACTTTTGACCGCAGTGTTAATTAGGTAGTTAAATACTTATGGTCTTTTGGTTTCACGTGCAATGATCATGGCAAAGTGGTGCAAGTAATTTGTTTTCACTTGCGTTGAGCATCTTTGCTTGAGTATTGTTGTTAATTATCTTGCTGATCTTAACTTAGCTGACATTCCTGTTAGTTACCTGACCTATTGAATAGTCTGTTATATGACCTTGGACTTTTTGATCGTATCTTTCTGAGAACAGATACAGACATGCACATATAAATAGGGTTTACAATAGAGGGAGGTTTTATTCAGCAGAAGTATTGCTGGGAGAGTTAAAAAAGAGAATGAAGTAATGTGTCTTTGAAGTGCAGTCGCTGCATTAAAGTGTTCCAGCATAACACTTTTTTGATCTCCTTAGAAATAAAAAGGCAGTTAATGCTATAGCATCTTGGAGAAATTAAGGTCTAAAAGGACATCCTGTTGAGAGGACTCATAAGTTTTGTGGTCTCACACTGTGAGACATGCTTAACCTTGTAAAAAGGAAAGAGGGCTGCAAGTCTTCATTCTGTAAGGAACTTAATGTACATCTCTCTTGTATTCAGGTGACTAACAGGCCTTTCAGAAAATAACATGTTCATTTAAAAACAACTGTCCACATATGCCAGGCTTCTCCAGTGTGTCACTTGTGCCCTGTGACTTGATGATAGTGAAGCAGGTGAAATACCTTTTAAATAAAAAGTTGATAAGCCTTTCAAATATATACGTGAAAAATACATATCAACAGACCAACTTTACCTTGACCGACTGGCTAGAAATAAGAAAATGGTATCTACTTGGTGGTTTGCTTTTGTTTTGTTTTGTTTTAAATCCACAGTCAATCCCTAGCAAGATGTGGCAAATCTGGAGCTCAGGATGGTCAGATATGCAGACCCAGGCTGTATGCAGTGTGTATTTCATACCTTTTCAGTGAATGGGAAACTATCTGCACCTTGGCTGGCAGGGTCAGTTCCCCCTTCCTTCTGTGAGCACATTTCATATATCCTTGGTAAGGGACTGCGTGGTTCCCCTTGTGGTGATGTATTTGAGCTCATCTTTCTCAGCTGGTGAGGCCATGGACTTCTCACACAACTTGTGACCTACTGTGCCTCCAGCATCCCTGTAAATGACACCAGCTGAAAGTCAGGCAGTGCTGAGGCTGTTTTGTCCCTGGAAGACATTGGATTTTCCCTCTGTCAAGAAAGCCCAGATTTGGCAGATGTTATTCTTAGAACAGCAGGAAGTGAGAAACTTGGTTTCATAACTAAATAACAATAAAGTTAGGTTAATGAGCTCATGAATCATTTGAATGGTTCAGCTCTGTGTGCATCTGCTCCATGCTAAAAAATTCCCAGCGGAATTTGCAGTGATTTAAGCAGAAAGCTGACATAAAGTCAGTTGTCTTTGATCTTTGCTGGATTTTGGGGTGTGTTTGTTTAAGATTGGGAAGCTGTTGAAGTAATGAAATGAAGATGCAGTATTAGCCCAGGGAAATATGCTAGTCTTATTCTGTCAACCTCAAATAAAACAGCGAGGACATAGCATATTCTTTATGTTTGTTCACTATCAAGCATGAAATGGTCAATAATACCTATTTCAGTCTCCTGGTTAGGATCCTCTAATAAGTTCTTGCTCTGGCAATTCATACCTTCCTCTTCCTCTCTCTTTTAAGTAGTCTGTGATTGTTAGATCTAAATTTGCCAGCTCTCTTCATGGTATGATAATCATGCGATGCTTTGGATTGGGAATTAAAAATACAGGATCTTTTGAAAGAAGGTGCTGGCTTTTTAACTTGAAACATTTTGACTGATTCCCTCTTGTCTCTTGCTTTCCCAGACTTATCCTAGTGAGGGGGCTAAACAAGAAAAGCTTGGCTGTTTTATCAATAGAGATGTCATTACGGCTGCCATTGTATCACTTGAAACATTAAATCCTTTGAAAACATATCTTGCAAGAATAATACTGAAAAACATATTGTAAGTGAAGGCAAATTGGATGGCAGGCATTTACATTCATGATGCAATATCAATAACTGGGTTTGGACTTTTAACTGCAGCGCAAGAAACATTTCACTTATTTAAGCAAAATTGTCTGTGTCCTTTTATCTACATGAGAAGACTGGCTGCATCCCCAGCAGTGAATAAGTTAACCTACTTAGTGTTTGGTGTGTAGGCAGCATGCAGTTCTGTGAGATTGCAGTGGGCAATGAAGCAGCAGAATTCCGTTTGCAGCAGTGACCTAAGAGGGACTATTTTTAGTAATAAAATAGGTCAGGGGATGTGGAAGTGCAGACTGATAAATGAACAGTCTTCCCTTCCACTTGTGGGGCATGTTTCTGTTCTCCATTGTCAAAGCTCTGTGATGGAGTCAGTGCTGTCATGTGATTAGTGTTTAGAGGTTTTTTTTATTATTGTGAAGCAATCATAGCAAAGTGCTAAGTTTTATTTTAGTGAAGAAAGAATATAAGTAACTACTTTGCTTTGGGATTCATGGAAAGCAAAGCCAACTAGGGAGCAGGGTGTTTTGAAGCCATTGCTCAAAGCTGGTCTTAGCACTGCTGGAGATCTTACTTTGCAGTGTTGTCCATATGACAAGTTGTTCTTGCAGTCTTTTTCCCTTCCTCTCTACTAGCCGTTCTTGTGTGCTTTTTTAGCTTGCTTCTGTTTCCAGTTTGCTTTCTCAGTGATTTATGCAGATGAGTGTTAGCTTCTTCCTCTCAGGATGGCAAAGATGAAACACGGCTTTATCCTGTCGCTTTGAGTCTCTGGGCTCTTGCAGGAAGCTTGCAAAGGATCTGTTCAGCCCATTCTTACGACACAGAGCAGTTCAAGTCTCTTTTTAGCATTATGCTACTTGACTTTTGCATTTCCACACTTCTTTGATCTCCTTGCAGTTCTGTTTCAGAGCAAACTTGGAAATTGCCTGTTGCCAGTTTGTGCCTTTATAATCCTGCTGTTCATTACCAGTGTGGCAAAGTCCCCAGAAGCTCTAGTCATGGGGCTGTGCGTCTTCATGCCATATAAACAGCAGAAAACCAGCAACTGGCCTTAAAGCTTTCTTTTTTTTTTTCTTTCTCTTTTTTTTTTTTTCTTTTTACCCTGGAAAAAAAGTGCTTAGCAGGAAGCAATCCCACTCCTGGCTGTAGCTGCATTGGTATCAGTGTCTCACACTATGTCTCAGGCTGTTGCTGGAGCTATCTCCAGGAGTTAATGAGCCCTAATGAGCCCTGGTGAGATGTACTGGGATGCCCAGTTCTTCCACTTTGGAACTAAGCAGATCTCTCCCCCTGGGTCTGCTTAATGTTGTGTGAATTACGTGCCTCTGCTGGTGCCCATTCCTGCCCTGCAGTGCTCTGTGAAGCACAGATATGGGTGTAAGGCATGGGGGAGAGATGTCCTCAAACTTTCCCTTATTTTACATTCCTTCTAGCAAAATGCATTTAATTTTCATGGTCTAGTTAGGATCATGATGAAATATCATCTAGCAGAGTTTTTAAAGTGCCTAAAAGTCCTTGAATAATATCACTTTGATACCATATTTATAAGGAAAGTAAGCTCAACATTAGTCACTGGCTTAAAAATTGTAAACTCTGACTTTCCTTGACCCTTTTCATTTTTTAAGATTGCAAGTTAAGTTATGAACCATTCTCTAATATAAAAAAAATTCATAAACTGGTAAATAATTTGAATTGCTAACTTCTGTATTTTTCTGCACTGAAGGTCTGTTTCTATATTGCAAATAAGCACTGCACACCTCAGATGACGAAGAAAGAGCTGTGGGGAAAAATACAAAAAGACTTCCAGTGGGATCAATACAGTGGAGTTATTTTCAGCAACACTCTAAGAAACTTGAGGGGGCTTTTTGTTTATATTCCATCATTAGTGCAGTTTCATGTGCTTCTAAGGGACATCTTTTAGTATGAACACTTTCTAAAGAAAAGGCCAATGTTTTTATGAGGTTTTTTTCTTGCTAACCTGGTTTTGCAAAAGATAGCCTGACAATATCATTGCATATAAACTGAATTGTTTGGCATTCCTGTCCACCCCAGTCATCATGGGAGCTGGAATTTCATGGCAGTTCACAGCCTGTCCACTGCACACATATGGGTCAGCTCAGGTAAGCAGAGCAGTCTGAGCCAGGAGCTCCTTTATTAGGCATGCAAGGGGAGAAATCCACAAATACTCACAGTTTTTCTTCTTACGAGTTTGGAACACTGCAGTCCACCTTCCCCATCTTCACCCACCCTAGAGATCACTGGCCTGTCCAATATCTTGTGTGCTATGCTCTGTTCTTTAAATACCATAAAGGGGAAAACCTGCGCTCAAAAGTTAACTGGGACTATTCTTTTGCTACTAACATTTAATGATGGTTTCATATTTAAAGGGAGGCTTTTTTCTGTTCGTCACAAACTAATTTATTTTAATTGATTTTTGAAAACTCTTGCTTTTCTGTATTTCCTTGTGTTTTCTCAGCATGACTGAATGAATATCACTTTGTGCCAAAACACTGGGCTCTCTTTCTCTCCTGTGAAATCATGTTTGGTGTAGGTGTCACAGGTCTGTTTGTGTGCAGTGTTTTACAGTGCCTTGCTCTGGCATTTATTTTGTGCTTGTGGGGGCATGAGCCTGGTGGGGAGACATGAGCTGCAGTATCTGACAGTGTGACAGTGGAAGATCTGGTGAGAAAGTCACCAGTGACTCTGTGACACTGCTATGTGTCTATTCAGATTATCCAATCAACACTTGCATAACCAGTAGGCTCAGATATGGGAGAAATAGATCCTGCTCCTGCTGCTGTCTTTGGTGTTTTAAGCTGACATGAGGTAAATGTCCTCCACCATGTGTCCTCTCCTTTTTCATTTGAAAAAGGAAGATGATGATACATGATTACCATCAGGGCTTCAGGGGAAAGGGCATATATTCATCATCTCTAAGCTTTTAATCTAACTTTTCCAAAGTAAGGGTTTGAGGGTAATTTCTGGACTGGCCTTGGCCTGGAGAAGTGCAAGAGGAGCCCTGTGGTCTGACTGTGTGCTGAGCAAAAGGAAAATCCGGACTCTCTGTATTCTAGATATATTTCCAGCCAAAAACCTAGGAGTGAAAAAAGACATTTGTCATCACTCTGAAAATCCCAGGTCTTTCAGCTCAAACACTTCCCAGAACAAGTAGCTCCAAAGTTTACTTGAAGAATGTGTTTGTAGTCCAAAGACTGAAAACACAGGATTTTCACACTAGGTATGTCCAAAGCCAGTTCATACTTCAACAGCCTTTTTTTCCTCTTGCTTTATATGGTTGCACACACATTTGAGCAATGAAGAAAACTGACTGGAATGGAAATCTGCCTGTATTACTGACTAGTAGTTCAACAGGAATGCCAGGAATGAGTTTCATGTCAAGTCACAGATAAATTTGTCCCCGTATCTCTTCCATATTTGCTGCTTTTTCAGCTCTTTTGTGTAGGGGCTGTGTGTTTACTGGGATGCCCATGACCTATCCCTTCCCACTGTGGTATGGCCAGAGGGGATGGATTGTCAGAAGAGACAGGAAGCACAGCCCCACAGGGTTGCATAAGCAATGGATTCTGAGCATTGCTAGTAGCATGACAGGACCTGCAAAATTAATATGCTAGCTGGAAGGTGCAAAATGTAGCTCTGTTTTTCCTTTAGGCTCTTTCTCTTCTCAGGGCAAAGCAATGCTGGCAAAGAAGCGTTTCTGGTGTTGCTGTCACTCCTTGGTGTATCGCCTGAAGGAGGCAGCCTGCCTAAGAAACAGGTGAGCTGCAAAGGGCAGCAGACTGTGTCCTCCCAGCAAAGTCAAGTGTCCTGAGAGGACCCTAAGAACTTGTTTTTTGCTGTGTCTAAGCTAAGAAATTCAGACTATATAGGGGAGGCTCTAGGGGAGCAGCAAGCTTTCTGATTTGCTTAACATAGTGTTTAATGAAATTATCATTGTTGGAGGTTTCTGTCCTTGCCTGCCCCCCCCCAGTTCTATTTCATCATATTTCATCACTTTAATTCCTTCTGTTCTGGTACAGGGCCAGATGAACTGAGGATGTTAGAGGTGTTTGTTTGGGGGGTTTTTGTTTGTTTTGTTTTGTTTTGTTTTGTGCAAAAGTAGTGTTGTGTCCTTTAGTGGACTCTTTCTGCTCTCCTGCCTATTGCTCTGCTGTTCTGCAGGGCCAAGCAGAGCTAGCAGTGGCCAGACACAGTGCTCCAAGCTGCTGTTCACCATCCTCCCAGGAGAAGTTTGAACTAGGGTCCATGTTCCTGCTTGGATTCATAGGTGCTATCATGCAGTTCTGATTAATGCTGAGTGAGTTTGAGCTGAAGACCTGGTGACAGCGGTCTGTGTGTGCAGGTGGAAACCACCTTGTGAAAATTTGGCTGAGAAATGGTGTATCAGTTACAACTGAGAGTACATGTGCATTTTCTTGTACACAGGGCAGGTCTTGGCTATTGTTAGAACTATTTGGGAGGAGGAAAATTGGTTTCCTTGCCAGGTTTGGAGGTGACTTGAAAGGATTTCTGTAAAATTAAAAGTCTCTACTGTGCAGACTTCGATTAATAAGTCCACTCCGGAATCATAGCTGCAATAATTTTAATTGGAGGTGGGTTTTGCTGGTGAGTCACCTTGCTGGGGCTGTCTTCACTGCCCTCCTTGAGAAAGTGGAAATCTGGAAGAGATGTATTTGTGTGACCTGTCAGTACCAATCTGGCAGTAGAAATTGGCACAAGCTAGACCCTGCTGTTGGAAAAAGCCTGGAGAATCAACACAATCCTTTGTGCTCAGTTGGTGCTAGTTTAGGTCACAGGTGTGTTGAAGTTGTATCCAAAGGGAAAAAAGCAAACCGATAAACATGATTTCAGCATGAAGGAGTGTGGTAGAAGTGAGGACACCTGGGACTGTGAGGCAGCTTTGTCCTTCAGTGGCCCCTTAGATTTCATAGGTTTTGAGTGTGATCATTTGGAGCTTGCAGCAAATCAATCCAGTCTTAGCAGGAGAACAGTCTTGGCTTTTGCCTCTTTTGTGTAAATTTGATGATAGGTTTCTGTGAAGAGCACGTGTAGCTCCTGCACTGAAGCATGCATTTGCAAAGTTCAGTAGAAGCATGATCTGGTTATTCCTAAATTTTTGGGGAAAACTGGAGGGAAATGAGAAAACTATTGGGATTTAGTATATGAGCTTCGGGGAGAAAAGATGTGCAACTGAAAGGCAAAGAAGTTTGACTCAGTTTTTCAGGCTTCAGTGAAGCTCCTCTTTCTTTTCTCAATAGTCTCTTGCTTTGAGCTTTTCCTGAGTTACTGTTTAATTTAGTCCATTGTTGCACAGAAAATTGAATAGTAAGTGAAAATTTTCAAAATGTCTTTGACAAAACTTTAAGAAGTTATTTTTGTCTGTATCCCAAGGGTAAACCCCTTGAATCCCTGATGGAAGGAGAGTGTAAAAGCTTCAGGCAGTGATAACTTTCTGCATGTCTGATATCTGTTTGTATGAAGTTTTACCCAAAAAGGGAAGAGCTAGGGCCCTTTTTGGAAAGTTATAGTTATCTATGCAGTAATAACTTGCTGAATATTCACAGGCTTTTTCAACCTATAAAGTAAATTTTCTGATATTAATTTCTTTAAGGATTAGAAACCTAGAAAGAATTATGTGTTCTGACACAGTGTTCTTGGATGACACTTAAATTTAAAATAACATTATATTGTAAATGGTTAAGAATTAAAGAAACAACCAATTGGTGATGTAGGCCTTGAGCAAAGTACAGTATAGGAAGCACTGAAAAATGTTTCTCTTCATGATTAAGAGAGTCTGGTTTGCTGTTTGATTTATTGGCTGGCTGAATGAATTCATTAATTGTGTATGACTACTTTTACTTCTGGGTGGTCATTTTTCATTTCAGATTTCATTACTGAATGAGCTTTTCCTAGGGATGTTCTTATCATCCAAAATTAAATACATGAAAATGTTAGGGAGGCTCAGCCCTCCCTTTTTATATTGGTATTTTTCATACTATGGTTTTACCAAGTGCAGAAAAAATTCACTTAGGCTGCAATACCTTAGGTTTTGTGTTCATTACTTGAACACCAGAAGATTTCCTCTTACTGAAATCATGCCATGTTCCATGTTATGATTTTCAAAACTTGAAAGTGGTATGGAACTTGAAACCCTCTTTTTTTGATTAGATGGTGAAGAATGAGACAGACACTTGTTTCTGAAGCATTTCAGATGTACATAAAGCACTCAGCATTCAAACATCATTGTGACTGCATTTGTAGAATGAGAGTTCTGGGTATGCAGCTCAGTTGGAGGTAGGGATAGGTAACATTTGTAAGAAATCAGAGGACTTAGGGAGAGATCCTGAACATCTTGGCTTGTAGTTTGAACACTGTTTTTTTTAATAGGAAGGACTCATTTCCTGGACAGCTTGCGAACAGTATGGTCTAGAAACACTCTTCTCTTTAAGGATCTTAAGGCTTTCAGCTGCATGGAGAAGAAGCATTTCAGGAAGTATATAATGTCACCACTGCACTAAGGATGCTGTTCCAGGGAATGGTGCATCTCTTGGAAGGCAGCTCAGCAGAACCTCAAGTGGCCTTGCTGGCCCTTCCAGCCAGAGGGCAGCAGTCTCTGGATGGGCCCTGAGTCCATAAGGGCAGTGGAGTTGGATATGGCTATTAGGAATTAATTTCATTCTCAAGTATTCTCCTTTAAGTGAGAAAAAAAAAAAAAAAAAAAGAGTGTAGGGAAATCCTCACGTTCTTCCTCTTCTTTCTTAGCCCCCACCTTCAGGTTTTGTGTCTGCAAGTAGAACGCAGAGCTGTTAAAGACTACAGAGTGAGGACTTTGTCATCCCGTTTCTCCCCCTCAGTTTTGGCTCAATGCTGACCTCTTATCCTGTAATTGTGTAGCAGATGGGGTGGGTGAATCCCCAAGTCAGCTTTGTGTAAAAGGCTACTGTGATATTTTGACAAATCTGTTCTTGCCTGTGGGCTCTGACACTCCCGAGATTACTTCATGTGTTTTCTATGAGAATTGTCTCTGACTATGTAATACAAAATAAGGTCTTGTGAGGAAAGAAGGTGAATGAGGTAACTCTTACCCTCCTAACATATGGATGTGATGAGCAGGAGCTTGGGTAGGAAGCATTTTTCCTACAGTCTGGCTTGGTCCCATTCAATACCAGCAAGCTGTAATTATTGATCTCTTACACAGTTTATTTTTTCTCTACTTTTACAATACTGATACATATCTGTAATGTCAAACTCTAATTTACACCTGCTGTCCAAAATGGGAATAGCCCATGCTTCTCTGTCAATCACTCTGGAGACTGACTGTAGAGAGAGCTCTCTAGTCAAATATGATTATTGCTGTGTTTGTTATGTCTGTGGATAGTTTATTATGCATAAGAATAAACTCTGTTGTGGAAAGGGTGAGATTTGTATATTGCTTTGTTTCTAAAGTAATCGGATGATTAGTAGTATTTATAATTTTTTTCAGGTGGATTAAATAAGCTTTACCTTGGTAGTCATATACTTAGACGGCAAAATATAGCAAAGATATTAAGGATGAAACTGATCTGAACCTGGCTGATAAATACCGTAACAGTGCCATCCTATTTTTGTCCAGAGCTTCCTCCTGCTTCTGGGTCTGTAAAGTGACCTTCTCTCCATAATTTAGGACACATAGTAATTTGAAAAAACACAGCAATGATTCTCACTGGCATAGGGCTAATTAGGGTAAGTTTGAGTCAAAACAGTATTGTCCTCCCAGCAAATAAATGTATCATGTAAAGTTAGTTTCAGCAGATGAACCCAGCAGCTGGCCTTGAAGATCGTGCAAATTGGTCTGTTCTGGGTGACAAGATTAAGGCTGGAAATGTCAAATCTTCTTTTGGGGAACATATTTAACCTTTTTGTGAATATATTTCTGTGTGTGCATATAACTTACAAACACAGATGTGTACACACACATAAAGAAAGCTCAGATTTGTGAGATCTAGCATATGGGGTTGTTTTTTTCTTTTCTTAGTATTCATTTGGCTTCATTATAAATGAATACTCTGCTGTTCCTGACTGTACTGTCTCTGTATAACCTGAGCTGAGCTCTTGCAACAAAGATCAACAAAGATCCTTGTTACTCCTTGATGCCTCTGGTTTGGAGCTAAGCTGGAACATAGCAGCAAGGGGCACATGTCCCTCCTGTTCCCAGCTGCTGCACCTGTTACCCAGGCCTCTGGCTGTTTGTTTGTTGAAGAAGTGTTTGATTGCTGGTTTGGGGTGAAGGAGAAGGATATTAGCAAGACAAAATGGCTTTCAGTCCAGGGAAGACAAAAGATGAGGAAGTTGGGCAAATATCATCATATTCTATAGCTCAGTCTTGATAGAACCAGAATTGGCCCTTAACAACAAAAAGCTCTGTTTAATGTATGTTATTTTCCACTCTTCTCCAAATAGCATTCTTGACACCCTGCAGGATATCTGCCACGATCTTAAGGACTTGAGAACTCCGGTTTTTGTCTCAGTTCTGGGTGATATATTTGTGCAGTGAGACACTTCACTGCATTAGGGACATCTCAGGAAACTTGAGCATCTTTAGGGATGTCATATCCTGCAGCCAGAATGTGGTGAGTCAGCACCAAGGGTAGCAGAAGTTCAGTTGCTTCCTCCTCTTCACTGCAACTGCAGCATGTCACTACATACAGTTCCCTCCCGTTGAGTAACTTCTGATGTCAGTTCTTTTTTTAATATTTATTCAGTTGGAAGCTGTCTGTAATTTTGGACTGCTTATGAGGCTTCTTTTCTTAATACCATCATACTGGGAAATCTGTAGAAATGGTAAAGATGTAGGCCTTGGCATAATGCCTTAACTTCCAAGGTTTGTTACGATGTTAGAAGAGCTGCACCCCCTCAAAGTCAGAGTACTAAGGAAAAATGATCTGGAAAAATGGGACAGATTATATCTTCACAACTGCCAAAATCAGTGACAGAATAGAGCCCTCAAAAATATCTGCCATATAAGGAATAGTTGGAGCTCTTTTGGATTGTTTCTGGATAACTTGTCACCTAGTCCTGTGTGAAAAAGGGAGAGAGACTGGGCTTGACTTCAATTCCTTTGCACAGAGGGGTAACTTAATGACAGTTTGCTTTGTGTTGTGGGAGATAAGATAGATTTATCATGTTTTGTTTGTTGTTTTTTGTTAATTGGCATTTCTGCTATGATCTGTCTAATTACACTCCAAAATAAGTTATTAACATTTATTTTAAAACTAAAGAAGAAAATCTCCAAAATTCCCTGCTCCATGCTATAAATGGTATATTTTTGAAAAGACTCCTATTTCTGCTCCCTTTTCCTTTCTTTTGTTGAAGTTCCTGGGCAAAGCTGCGTGTTTTGATAGTTTAGTGCTGTTGTTACTGGATTTCTCTCCAGGAAAGAAAGCTGCCGACACAGGGATCTCGCTCTTAGGCAGGTTGGAACGCACCACATGCTGCCTGCTCCAGGAGGGCTGGACTGCAGCCAGTGGTGCTCAGTGGTGAGTCCAGAATGGTGACAGCTCTGATCTTGTGTTCCCAAAGCTCGCTTCATCATGGGAACTTAGGCAGAGTGATAAGAGGACCAAAGAGAAGAAGAACAAGGAGGAGCCCAGACTGTTAGCTAATATCATCTTAGATTTTTAGTTGTTAAAATTTTAGAGTGGCAGGAACAAAATACACCATGAAAAATGAGATTACACTATTAAACTGTCTCCTTGTGGGGACCACTTGTGGACTTCTCTTCATTTCTACAGACAGGATTGAAATCTGTAAGAAATTTGTTTGTGAACTTTATGTAGGCCAAATAATGGTGTGTCCCTGGAAGCCCATTCACTCTTTGCTAATTTTGGACTTCAGATATTCATTATTTTGTTTCCATGTGTAAGAGTTACAGCTTTGTCCTCTCTCATGCTTTTAGTTTTTAAACTGGAGCTGCAGCACACTTTCAAATGCCTATGTTATGGGTATGCAATTTTCTTGAAGAGCCCTGTCGACAAAAAGGATGAAGATTTAACTCAGTGTTGCCCTGCACTCTGTCCTGCAAGTGTGTGGAGAGGAAAGGAGAGGGAGATGAGGCTTGCCTCCAAGTCGCTGGAATAAGCAACATGTCCTTGAATTGACAAAGCTCAGTGTCTGAGAGACAGCACACAATAGTAATAATGAAATACCCCAAGTTAATGCTTGCAGGGCACTAACAATGAATGTCTTCTCTGTAATTGCACTCAGTCTTGCTACTGATTTTCTTTATGTGAACCTAAATATTTTAGCTGTGTCTGAGTCTTAGCCACATTTCCTACTCTTCCGCACATCTCCCTCTTGGGAGGTTAGCCACAGCATACTGATCATCACCATTTGATTGGGACTTGCCTTTTCTCTCTTGTGCTGCACTTTCTTGTACAGCTTCAGTTGTGTTCATCCAGCAAGTTAATGGCTCAAGAACCCAGTGCAAGCTTCTAGAGGAATCTCCAAGATTTTTATAGATCTCAAGTAAGTACATGACTGCATGTTGCTGTATCCTCAAAACCAAATAGGTCCCCTTAACTGGAGATCATGTCTTTGACTGGATGAGAATAACAAGAAAACAAAAGGTAGTAGCACTAACATTGCAAGGAACTCCCTGTTTACAAGCTGCATTTGGCTGTCTTTATTCTTTCATCAGATCATTTTTCCCAGAAGTGACGAATAGGTATGTGAATCCCTCCGACTTTGGTTATAAGAATCAGTAACAGGCAATGAAGATACCTGATTTCAGAGGCCAGAAGGGGCCTGTCCGAAAGCTGTAATCCTTTATTGAGTCTCACCAGCAACAACTTATTAGTCTTTTAAATGCTCATTTAACTCTGGCTGCATCTAATCCTGAACTCAAAACAGGCATTTGTTTGTGTACTGCTTTTCATGTACACATGTAGGTTACCACAATCTTATCTCTCCATTATACTTCCTCATAGAGATGGACTTATTTGTTAAGCATTTGTAGCATCCTGTATTCTTAATTCCCTTCCCTGTGTTTAGTTACAGTATTTTGTTTTCAAAGAGACTAGTGAAGATAAAGAGATTTGTTATTCTGTTTTATAAATTGTGTGTTTTGCACTCCCAGTGTGGCTTGCCTACTGGTATGATACACCTGGAGGACGATAGCTTTTCTTCTTTACTGTTCCAGTTAGCTTCATGCACTAATGTAATTTAACACTGAGGTAATATCTTTCATGGCCATAAAGAGAGAACATGATTTTGAATTCCACTTTTCTGGTTTTCATTGTGGAATGATATTTGTTTTTGCAAACCCTTAGTTGCCAGCTTTAGTTCCAGTACGTGTATAAAAGTTAAGTGCATTTTGGGTAGTTCAGTGTAAAGTCTAACTTCTCCTAGCTCAGATTTAAAACAGTTTGTACCAAGGCAAAAATATGTCCCTTGTTATCTTGTCCCATCTGTGGGCTTCATTATGGTGATGTGTGTTGGTAAGGTGTTGCAGAGTATTGTAGAATTATTTTTTGTCTAGATTCAAGGATCAAATTTTCCACTTGGATATCACCCTTGTATGTAAGGAAATTCTTCCCTTAAATTCCTTAATATCCCAAGGCAAGCTCTGACCTGTCTAAAATGGGAATAAGGAAGCTTGCAAACAAAATTGACAGAAGGATCAATGAGTTTGGAGGTCACAGAAGCCAGATCTTAGTTTTGTAAAGGTTTTTCTGTACTGCCAAAAGGGAAAAGCAGAAGCACAATTGTTTTTTGTCTCTTTAAAAGGGACTTCTTCTTTGATAACTGATTCTGATACGCATTCAAAGTGAAACTCACTGTCTCAACCTCATGGCAGAACAAAGGCCAGCAGAAGTAATTGTTAAATTCTTAAGATTCAAGTATTGGAGAAATCACCAGAGTTAGCAAGGGCAGTATATTTAATTGCTTTCAAAGGTTATAGGTGCATTTGCTTCTCTGATTGGAAGGCTGGAAGTCAATTTAGAGTGATGCAGGATGTGACCTTGTAAAACTCAGTGCAGATTGCTGATAGGCGTGTGCGGGTGTGGGGTCCTCCAGCTCCGCTCAGAAGGGAAGGAGGATGTGAACAGCCTGTCTGTCTGTAACAGTCAAGAGAAAGTTGAGCCTGTTGGATGCAAAATGTACATGTTCAGGTAGGAATCTGCCTGGAAAAGGGAAAGATGGTTGTGTTTTACCTTTCCTTACGGCAATATTTGAGGGTAATTGCTTTAGCTAAATCCTTCAGGTATAATGGACAAAAGAGCTCTCATTTGAGGGGATTTGGGTAGGAAACAAATGGGAGTGGTGATGGAGTGTGGATTGAAGGACTAGGACATCTAGCGTCTCTTGCTGTTCAGATGGCGAGATGTTGGTGCCAGCCTCTAGTAGTCACCTCTCTGTTCAGTGTTGGCGGTTCGATTTTTTTTTTTTTCCCCCTATAAAATTTTTTCCCACAAAGTCTCTAGGAGACTAATTACTGGGTACTTATGGGTGCTTGACCAAAACAATACAAACGGCTTGGAAAGCATAGCACCAGGCTACACCCTTTTTTAGTCTCTGAGAGTTTTTTCTCTCCGAGGGAAAAAAGAGATACCGGAGGTTTTGGGAGGAAAAGGGCAGGTGTGGGGACAGCTTCGCCCTCTTTGCTCTCAGCATCGGGGGGAGAAGGGTCAGGCTGCCCTTGTTGCGGGAAGAGTTTTTTTT